>LPNX011114632.1:448098-476976 GCA_001517045.1 Pseudotsuga menziesii
GTATATACATATATGTATATATATGTGTGTGTATATATATATATGGCACAGGGACTCTAAACTCAACGTTCATCACTTTGATCCCTAAAATGTAGAAAGGAGAATCCTTCGAAGATTTCAAACCTACATCTTGCTGCAATTTGGTCTACAAAGTAATAACAAAGGTTGAAACCTATTCTCAGTGAAGTTATCACAGAAGAGCAATTTGGATTTATTTATAACAGAAAAATTCATGATGTTGTCTCCCTCGCATAGGAATCCATCCACACCATGCTCCAGTTATGCACCACCTTTTGCTTTTTATTCAAGATCTGGAATAAACATTTGAACAAGTCAACTTCACACACATATATAGAGAGCTGAATTCAGAAGCTGACAAATTGTCAAAACTGGCACTCGCACTCCCTCCTGGACTTATAGATGTGGAGGGACGAACTCACGACCAAATAGATGTCCATTTTGCACAAATGGTATAGAGCAAGGATCAACGAACACAACGATCATTTGTAGCTAGACAGACAAACATAACTATGCTTGAATATGAAAATTCCTGAACATAGTTTATGTAACTCTAATGATATATAATGAAGTCCCTTGAGGACAGTTTATGATCACTCTTTATTTAGAGTGATGGATAGTTTCCTTATGGAAAATGTATATATGGCATAGAATCACGGTGTCCCCACTATATATGCAACAATAACATCCATCATAAGGGGATTGTCATGCCTTCATCACATTGAGCCATGAGCCAACGATTTCTTAATGTCATTCACCACACTAAGCCATCCTTGGGTTTAGTAATATGAATTGCATGCAACATGTTTGTAAGGGTGGAATTTTTTTATTGACACTAGCTTGTTGTTGGCTCTGCCCTCTTCCTCGACATGAACTTTGCCATGGAAATTTTCCTGTCAAGAAATATACCTGACAGGAACTCTGCCCTAGTTGGAACTTTACCTCGACTGGAACTTTGCCTCGCCAGGAACTCTACCTCTACATGAACTTTGCCATCTCCCTCGACATGAACTTTGCCATTTGCCTTGCCAAGAGCTCCGCCCTTTGTTTCGGTAACGACTTTACCATGCAAGAACTCTAGTCGACATGATATTTTCCCTAGCTAGAACTCTGTCGTTTTCCTCAACAGGAAATCTGCTCTATATCGCAGTAGGAAATTTTCCATGCAAGAACTTTTCGCAATAAGAACTTTACCCTAACTGGAACTTTTCCCGATAATAAATCTTCCCAACAAGAACTTTGTACTAGTTGGAACTCTGCCTCAACAATAGCTTTATCCTTTGCTTGGGACTCTGCCTCAGTTGGAACTCTTCCTCTGCCTCGACATGAAATTTTCCCAACAAGAACTCTGTCTCGGCTGTAACTCTTCCCTGACTGGAACTCTACACTCTGCCTTGGTAGGAACTTTGTCATGCATAAACTTTGCTCAACAAGAACTCCTCCCGATAACAACTTTGTCCTAGTTGGAACTCTACCCCAACTGGAAATCTGCCCCGAATGGAACTCTACCTCAACAGGAACTCAATCCTCTACCTCGGAAGGAATGTTTCCATGTAGGAACTTTGCATGGCAAGAACTCTACCCGATAGAAACTTTTCCCTATCTAGAACTCTACCCCTACTAGAACTATGCCTTGATAGGAACTCTACCCTCTACTCGATAGAAACTTTGCCATGCAGTAACTTTGATTGGAAAGAACTCTGCCCAATAGGAACTATACCCTAGATGGAACTTTGCCTTGGATGGAAATCTTCCCTCTACCTCAATAAGAACTTTTCCATGCAAGAAATTTGCCTAGAAATAACTATGCACAATAAGAACTCTAACCTAGCAAAGAAGCCACAAAATAAATGGTTCATGGGGAAAGGATTGGGGAATAACAACCGAATCCAGATGGGGCGATGAAATCATAAACAAAAGATAACACGAGGCCAAAGTACAGAAACCATAGGAACATAATAAAGGTGACAAGGAAGCTAGTGTTTAAAAACTTGAAAGGTGCCAAAGAAGCTTCTTGTAACAAAGAAGCCACAAAATAAATGACTCACAAAGAAAGGCCCAAGGAGCAACAGGTGAGTCCATATGGGGAGGGAAATGCAATCATATACAAAATAGAACATGAGGCCAAAGTCCAAAAGCTCCAGGAACAAAACTAATCCAGTGAGGAAGCCAATGCAAAAGATATTTTGAAAGGTGCCAAAGGAGCTTATTCTAGCAAAGAATCCACAGAGAAAGGCCCAGGGAGAAACATACAAGTTGAGAAGGGGTGGGGCAGTGACATCATAAACATAATAGAACACAAGGCCAAAGTGTAAAAATTCCAGCAATAGAAAAAAGTCGAAGAGGAAGCTAGTGCAGAAGCTCTGGCCAATAAGGAGAGAGAGGAAAATGAAAAGCAAGAGGGAACATTAGAGGATGAGTTACGAGACATGGATATTGATGTGCCCACCTATAGATATGAGATTCCAATAACTAGAGGACAGTTCCCTCTAAGAGAGTTTGGAATTAAAATTTATACCCCATTAATAAAAAGCTCAGTAGCTAGCTTGAGTTCTTATGATTTCAATCCAAGAAAGAAACAAATTGTGTGAAAAATGGAGAACAGGTTGGATATCCCTCATAGCATGAGATTGTCACTATTTAAGAAGACACCATACTTGAGAATACTAACAAGGCTCGCAGAGAAATGGTGTCAATCAATGTGGCCGTTGCCATGGCCATGAAAGATAATGTAATTAAATTGTTGCAGGATGTAGAGCATGATAAGAAAAGGATTAGTTTGTGGCAAGATTACCTTATAGAGTCTAGGAGGTCAAGTGTAGAACTGGGCCACAAAAATGATGCATTGCAGGCAGAGAAAATAAGGTTGCAAAATTACAAAGACATAATGCGAAGAAAAGTTAATGATATGGAAGTAGAGAAAGTAGGCCCGGTTTCCCAAATAGAGCATCTGCAACATGAGAGGGGCACACATACCATAGAAGTAGAAGTTGTCAAGGAATAAAGACATGACATGTAAGGGTTTCATAAATACGCCATTGCACAAGAAGAGGATTTTTTTCACACCATGGAGCAAGTTACTGATGTATTTTTTGAGCTCCATAAAACAACAATTAAGCTCCAAGACATAGAGGCCAAAGTACAGGACAATAATAAGAAGATCAAGAGAATCAAAACCAAAATGGAGATTATTGCAGATTGGCAGAAAGTGAACACAACTAGTTTGGAAAATACGTCCAAGAAATCTGAGTAAGAACTACTAGTCGATAATGCCATCCTGGACAGTTGTCTACAAGTGGGGAAACTTTGCAAAATAACATCACTGCATCACTCAAAAAATTCCAAATTCTGTATGCCTCGATCGAGAGAGTGTTCAATAGATGTGCATTTCCACTCCTAGGTACCCTTGAGTAGCCTATATCGAAGGAACAATGAATGATTGAACTTAGAACCATTGAGGCTAGAGATGTGAAAGCAATAAGGAATGTGACCCAAGTCACACTTGAAACCTTGTGTGATCATATAGGAACAATGACAAGATTTTTAATTGTGTTCTCATTAATTAGAGAAGCAACTAAGAAGCATGCATTAATGATCAACTCGGGGTTCGTTAAGAACTTATGAGTTACCGTGCATTGTATGTGAAAACCATCGAATCTCCTCTTACATTGGTTTATCTACATGAAGTTGTAGTTCAATAACCTTATTGACAAATAATGGTATGAATAGTTACATAGTCTTGGAAGGAGCTAGCCATCTAAACTACTACTAAAACTAAATTGCAAGGAAAGCAAATCACCCAACAATAAAGTAAAACACACAACAGGAAAGTAAATTCACACTGGTTGTAGGTATCATGAGTATGAATCAACTGTATCCGGAAGCAACCCCATTGATGTGTAGTAAAACTAATTGCAGAATTGAAATCCTAAATTACTCTTGCAGAAATTGAAATTCACATCATGCTAAAAAGCAAATAATAAAACTAAATTCACACTTTGTATGAAAAATAATTTCTAAAACTAAATTCACACTGTGCGAAAAAGTAAATTCTAAAACTACATTCAAACTGCACGAAAAAGTAAATTCTTAAACTAAATTCACACTACACTTAACATAAAGGTAAATTGCGAAAATGAAATCTAAAATCTATCCTTTCCAAGTACAAGTTATTGTTTATGATCCAAGGTAGTAAATAGGATTATTAAATTAAGCACGTTCATTGTAAAAATAAACAATTATATCGCTAATTTATGGATTGAAATTAAATTGCAAAAATAAACTACATAACGAGAAATGCAAAATTACCTAATTGAAGTAAAGCAACAAATTAAATTAAAACTACATGGTCATTAAAAAAATAAAATCACAGTACAAAAAGAAAATGACAAAACTAAGATCTCTATTGAATCAAGATAAAATTGAATTATTCCATCAGTATTTGGACTATTGCTCTAAGAGTCATCCTCTTGAATGGAGAATGAGCTCTTATTTATACATGAGCTCTCCATAACTAATAATAAATGAAGATCCAAAATATCCTTAACAAAATCCTAAAAATTTGGACCTTAAAACTAATTCAAACCTATCCCAAGATCTTTGGCAAAAATTCAAATCTAATTTTTATCCAAGATTATTTTCATATCCAAGAGGTTAATGATGCTCCTTGATCCATGGAATGATGAATGGTTGAAGAGAAATTTGAATTATTCACTGTTATGTAGGTTTAGTAGGAGTTTCCACAGTTGCCTATAGAGTTTTCGCAACTAAAAAAGTTTTCACAGCTACCTGTAGAGTTTATGCAGCTGCCTGTAGAGTTTCCGCAACTATCTGTAGAATTTTTGCAACTGTCTGTATAGTTTATGCAACTCCCTGTATAGTTTCCGCAGCTACCTATAAGGTTTCCATGGCTTCCTGTATAGTTTCTACAACTACCTATATAGGTTCCACAACTGCTACAGAACTCCCTCAAATATATTGTAGCTTCTTCCAACAAATGATTTAATATTCAAAGAAAATACATAGTACAATTCCCTTAATGTTAGTAAAAAATCAAATGAAATACTAAGACATGTAATAGAAAAACAACTTGAACATAAAAACCTTTATATGAGCATAATAAGGGATTAGTGCATGAATATGGATAAACATAAGGGATTATAGATAAGGTGAAATGATGATAAAAAGATGCTAAATCCAAGGCCCATCAAACACCTACCAAGAATGACCAACTCATGACCACTTGCCATATCATAGTCACTAAGGGGATGAGCACATTGTCAAATAAAATGATTAATCAGGAGGTCTCTCTAAGATTGCTTGAGACAAGCCACCTTAATATTATTAACTATGAGTGTTGTTGCCACCTTTCACACACCTGGGGGTTAAGAACAACATAAATATTCAAGCTGCTAGGTGTGTCCTTGGAGGAAAGTCATGCATTAAGCACTGTCTCTTGATCTTAACTCCTCTGTTTAGGCAAAACTCCTAACGAAGCAAAGGGTGTGGTCCCTAAGAAAGAGTTGCCCAAGGCTTAAGTTTTGGTCGTTAATGATGGAAGTAAGTTGGTTAGGATTTTTTGAAGTAAAATTACTGAGACAAGATTGTTTGCAAAATTAAATAAATATTCCAGCAGCATAACATTAACACATAAGCAAATTGAAATAAATGTGAATTAGATCAGTGCTAATGGAGTCAAAGAAAAATAATGTTGTTGAAATGAAATGTTTTGCAATGTGTCTTGGTTAGTTTCAATTATTAAAATATGACTTGAGTTATGGGAAGGGGATTCTTGATATATTGAAAGTACTGAGAATATATCTAGAAGATGACGAAAGTGGTTCCTCACTCATAAATGTGGGTTGAGTAAGAGTCTTTGAGAATGCATCTAACACTACACCAATAAGGATGTAGTTTGATTGTATCTCGAGGTCTCTACTCAGTGGTTCCCACTTCCTTTGAAGTTTTTTCCCATGATTGTCAACTGTCGTACGCGGGATCTTTGTAATATTTTTTTCGGGTATTTGATTTTATTACTGAATTATTATATTAATGTGAGGAATTTAGAGAGTGTCGAAACTACTTTTGATTCCTTAACGACCAGGCAAAGCCCGCAGACAGAAATATCATACACGATTTTAAGACAAAATGTTTATTCCAATCTAATGAAGCAAAAGATGTTTGTAGAATCAAATACAGTAATTACAAATTAAACCACAATTATGTGTCACTTTCTGATCATCCACCAATAATTGACTAAAAGCCTTTGGTTGGTGGCGAGAGCATATTCGTGGCAACAAGTCGGGTATGCAAATTAAAGATGAAATCAAAGAAAAAATACTAAACTATACAACCTTTATAGAAGGTGAAGTGTGTGCAAGTGTTGATTAGTAAAATGAAAACCATGAAGGAGAATGTGAATCCCCCTAGGGGGGTTGGAGTGTGGGAGTTGTGTATCCCACTTGATTTCTTTATTAATGGACTTTACAAATTGATGAAATCAAAAAATAAAATTCCTTTTGACCCTTGAAAATGGATCAAAAGGAATACACACTCTTTGGAAAAAAAGAGGAATGCAGAAAAGGGAAGAAGGAAGGATTTCAGGTGCTCCGAATGATGAAAAGTTTGATTTTCAGCAGCGTTTCCTTCTCCTTTTTCTCAGACCTGCCAAAAACCAGTGAGCGATTTATTTTTTATTTTTTAACTCAAAAGAGTAAATTTTTTAATCTTTTATGAAGACATTCAGGTCTGATTTAGCAATTGCCTAATCAGGCAATTACACACATAGCAGTGGTAAAACTTTGAGAAGATCAAAGTTAGTACAAATTCTTACAATTTGAATATGTATCTCCCAGATAGACATATCACAACTTATTGAAATTTAGTTTAAGGAATTGGATGAAATGTGCTGGGTTCTCCATTGATGCTGAGGTTGCCTTGAGACAGAAGGCAAGTTTGATTTGCCAGAGAATCTGCATTTTTATTTAGCTCTCGCAGAATATGGAAAGAAGCAACACTTTCAAACTCTTTCAATGCATTTCAAATTATTTGCAAAGATTTATTCAAGGCATAATTGTTAAAATTATCTTCTGAGTTTAACAATTTGATCAACAACTCTGAATCTCCAAAAAATTGAATTGACTTATACCCGATCTCCTTTGCTATCTGGCATGCCTTAATGACAATATAAATTTTTGCTAGATTATTTGACCTTATTCCTAGTCCCTAGCTAAAATAGGATTTGACCAATATGTCTGGGGATATAATATAACCCCTAGTTCCAGTGATCCCAAGATTCCTCTTGGACGCACCATCAAAGAAAATGGTAGCTGAGGAGGAACTCTTCCACCACGCATTAAAAGTTGCATCACCGCAACGTACTCTCCATGAAGGAGTACTCACAGGTTTGGTGAAGACCGACCTTCTCGATCCCAGCGAACATATTCCCATCCACGCGATAACCTCTGAAGACAGTGATGAAAGAGATGCCAAGTTACTTGCTGATTCAAAAATGAGAGTTTTTACTTTATTTGCCACAATCAAGGGAGTCGATGTCTTGTTGTTAAAAATCCATTCATTTCTTGCCAACCACAGTTTCCACCAAATACATTTCAGGACAATTTGCCAGAGTTTAATCCATTCAACATTTTTATCTCTTGCCTTTGGAATCCATTATAGCTAGGAGATAAAGAGAGGGATGGCTACAATTTGAGAAGGAACAGTAACAATCATACCTTTAAGGACCAACTCCCACACCGTTTGAGTGAAAACATAGTCAACAAAAATGTGATCTGACGTTTCATAGGCAGAGTTGCAGAAACAACACCTAAATGGTCCAAGGAACCCGCGTTTAGTCAAATTTTCACCTGTCAGCACCCTTTTATGCATGAGCAGCCATATGAAGAAGTTCACATTGGGAAGGTTGTATGAAGACCAAACATATTTCCAAAGCGCAGGGGATAAGCAAGAGACATAATGAGTTTGTAAATCGAAGAAGCCTTGGGTAGTTGAATAATTTCCATATCGACCCCAACCCTAACCCCATTTATCTTTATAAGAGAAATAACTGGTGCAAGTCTAGATAGACACGAAAGCAACAATTTCTGTTGGGATAGAAGATGATCCGTGATCTTAGGAAAAGACCAGCCTACCCAATTCCCATCGTTGTCCCAAAAACAAATGCCTACTAGCCGAAGAAGGCCTTTATTAGTTAACCATGAATTGATCTCACTTAACGAGATTAAAGAGGAAAGAGGAGGATTTCCTAAGATATTATCATCCCACAATAAGGTCCTCTTCCCATTGCCATGGACTCTATAGAGATGTTGATGAATATTATCTATTCCTCTTCTGCATAAATTCCAGATTGTTGTGCCTGTAGGGGTATTTGCAGTTTTTAAATTTCTCAAAGAACCTCCCTTTAAGTATTTCATTCAAAATATCTTACTTAGCAGATTATTTTTATCTGTGTACAACTACTATATGAGTTTACCTCCCAACGCCAGATTTGCCAATTCAGGATCACGAATTTACAATCCACCTTCCGAAGTTGATCTTTTGAGAATATCTCAACTTAGCAGATGCATCTTATTCTAATTGCATTTGCCACCCTTCCAAAGAAAGTCCTGAAGAAGTTTGGAGATCTAAGACGAGATGGACTTGGGAGCAAGAAGCAGAGAGGACTGGAAGATGGGGAGGGATGAAAGGACTGCCTTAATCAAAATTAACTTCCCAACCTTTGTTAACCATTGGCCACCCCAGGATACTATTTTTGCTTTTAATTTACTTATCACTTCCAGCCAAAGTGAAGGAGGACTTGGTATTAAGGTTAATGGAAGGCCCAAATAATTGATCTTATCCCACTTGTGAAAGCCAGGGAAACCTAAGGAACCGGCTATTCAGAGAATTGTCAGATGGTCTACATTCCATCCATATACAACACTCTTACTTTTGTTAATCAGAGCTCCTGAAGTTAAACAGAAATTTTGTAATATTTCATTGAAGGCGCGAGCAATATTTAAGTATGCCCCTCCCAAAAGCAGAGAATCATCTACAAAGAGGGCATGGTTTATAGGATCCACACCTCTAGCTTCCTTAATGCCAGGGAGAGAACCTACAACCAAATCTGCTGTAATCTTTCTACTTAAATATTCTGCCATCAAGATATAAAGGAAAGGTGATAGGGGGCACCCTTGACGGAGTCCTCTTGAAGCTTGGAAGAAATATGTTGGTCTACCATTAACAAGGGGTGCTATCCAGGGCCTATCTGTGTAAGCTTTTATCATACTAATGTAATCAACACTAAAACCAAAAGAGAGAAGAACTTGATAGAGAAAGGAAAGCTTGACATGGTCAAAGGAAATTTTCATATCTAGCATGATGAGCATGCCTTTCTCCTTCCTTTGAAAGCTGGAGTGGAGGGCTTCTTGCAGTTTTACCACATTATCTACTAGATGTATTCCTTTAAGAAACCTCTCGGGGAGGAGAAATTAAAATTCCTAATAAAGGCTTAAGTCTATTGGATAAGAGTTTGGCTGGGATTTTATATGAAGCGTTACAGAGCGGGATAGGTTGAAACCTATCAAAAGATGATGGATTAACTTCCTTTGGAATTAAAGCAAGGAAAGTAGAATTAATGCACCCTCCCACTTTGGATTTTTTAAGAAAGGCTGAAATCAAACGGAAAATATCTAATTTTATAACATTCCAACAAACTCTGTAGAAATGTATAGAGAATCCATCCAGCTCGGGGGCTTTATCCTACTCCATTTCCAAGATAACGTCCACTATTTATTTTTCAGAGAAATGTTTCACTAATCCAACATTAACCTCAACATTGACTAAAGAGGGTATGTTGGATAAAAAATCAACATTCACTTCATCATCAGAGATGCCGTCCTCATGGGACAACTACTAAAATTGTGTTTTAGCAGCCTGCCGTAATTGCTATTGTCCTTTAATACCTTCATCCTCTCTTGTAATTATTTTCGAAATGTGATTTCGAGAGAGTATGGATTTTCATTTCCTGTGGAAGAAGGCAATGTTTTTGTCTCCAGCTTGCAAATAGAGTCTGCGAGACTTAAGATGCATATGCTCTTCTTCCCAGTGAAAGGAAAGGAAAGTATTTATTTGAGCGGATTGCTCATACTCCAAATGTGATTTAGAGATTTATGATTCCTCCATACCAAGCTGAATCTCAGGTAAAACATGCACTGACTCATTGGAGTTGTGAGAGGTGTTTTAACCCAACTTTTCAAGGCATATTTAGTATGTTTAAGTTTCTGTTCCCAAACAAAGCTGGGGGATTCTTCTACAAACTAGGACTAAGCTTATGACACTGTTTCCTAGAAGCCATCCCTCTCAATCCAAAGAGGACAGAAACAAAATGGAGTGGGACCGAGATTTTCCTCTTCTTTCAACATCATGAAAATAAGATGATGATCATAAGTTAGCTTGGGTATAATTTTGGAAGAGATCAAAATTTTCCCATCCATCAAAGAGATTTGGACCAAAAATCTGTCAAGCCGAGGATAAATTCTGGCAACCCCTACTCTATTATTGGTCCAAGTTTAACAACCTTTCTTGGGTTTGAAATCAATAAGGTCTCGAGCATGAATCAAAGAATCCACTAGCTCCTGAAGATGATCTTTGCCCTGAACACCTCCTCTTTTATCCTTAGGCTCTAAAATAATATTTAGATCCCTAGCCACTGTAATGTTTATGGGAGAGTGGATTTCCATAAAATATGTTAGAGATTTCCAGCATACTTTTTTCTCTATAAAATTTACTAGGACATAAAGGTTAAAGAGGGCCATGGAAATGATGTAATTCTGTATAAATCCAATGTTGGGTAGCAAACACGGCTTTTAGAAGAAACTTGTTCTCGGACCATAAGGCTGCGAGGCCTCCTGAAGTGCCACGTTCACTAAATGCCATACCTGCATTCTTTTTCCACTTTGTTCTATTAAGGATAATGGAGCTTCCTCTTTTATCTTTGTTTCTTGAAGCAAGAGAATGTCTGAGGGTTCTATTCTTAATAGATATTTAACTGCTTCTACCTTCAAGGGATTCCCCAATCCCCTGCAATTTCAAGAGACAATCTGCATTATTTACCTGAGAAAAAGGGAGTTGTCCCTCCCTTTGGGGGTTTATTCCTCTTAGTTCTGCCTATTGAAATTTTTATTGTAGCTTGACTACCCTGCATCTTGAATCTCTCAGCTTCTTCTTCTCTGACCTCCTTTCGAGACTTCCTACATGCCTTTTTCGTGAATTTCTCCATAGAATCTTCTTTCGAGGAACGAAAAGTCTCTACCGATTTCTTCTTAAGAATTTTTGCATAGGATGGAGAAGATGTGACACCTGTGGGTGAGTTATGAAGTTCCTGCAATATTGCATCTACTCTAGGAGTTTCTAAGATTACTAGATCATATTGTTCCTGTGGCTCGAAATTTAGTTCACCTTCTTCTTAATGCACATCTAATTACTACACTTTTCCCTCTTCAAGAACAGGATTTTGATCTTCAGAAGGGATTAACATAACAAAAAGGTTTGAACAAGCGGTATCTTTTTCAACAACCTGAGGTTTAAAAAATATTTTCTCAACAGGAATGGCTCCATTCCATGCATTTCCTCCTTTAACTTTCATTCTATTATCCTGTTTGGAGGTGCCTGCTTACTGTACTTGTGTTCATTGATCAACCTCCTCTTTTTCAAATTCTTCTTCTGATTTTTTCTTGCAATTTCAAGCGAAGTGGGAATATCCATGGAAACGATGGCACTTGAAAGGGAGCTATTCGTAATCAAGCTCCTGAATGTGTGACCATTCAACAATAGTTACCTTGATCACCTCAAGCATCCCTATCTCTAAGTCTACTTCAACACAAATTCTTGCACATGAATATTGTTCTTTCCTTTCTGCCCCATCGATATACTTTTCGAGCTTATTCCCGATGGTTTCCAAAGATTTTGAGTTCTAACAATGAAGAGGTAAGTGGGGAAGCCTAACCCGGAAAGGAACGACTAAAGGTACGTCCTAGGTAGGATCGAAGTATGTAGTCCACTTATTCAGATAGAGCCCTACAGGACCCATAAAATATGGACCATTTTGAAATACGAGATCTCTATCTTCAGATGAATCAAACACAAAAATATAATAACCTTTGCCAATCAAATGATTGTGGATTCCTTCAGTAAATGGAGGCCTCCAATTTTGCTGAACCCATCCATCGATTTCCTTAGGAGAGGGCCAGAGACTCGTAAATTTCCCAATGATCCCATGCTCCGCTAGATTCAAGGTGGTCCTGCAAGGACATTCGACAAGCAGTTCAACATAAGGAATGTATGCTTTCTTCACAAATGTCTACACCATTGGACTCCCCTTTCTCTTTCCACAAGAGGAAATAATTCGTTTGAACACATCAATATTTGTAGGAAGAGGAGGGGGAGGACCCCCTCCAGAGGCCATAGGAAGAGCACACATGCAGATAGAGGAAAATATAGAGCAAAATATATCAAGAAACAATCTTTCTTAATCAGTCTTCGAAGGTTTCCAAATCCCTGAAAACTAAGAAACAATCTCTAGCAATGGAGTCACTCAACAACTCACCACGATCGTACATAAAAATAAAACATTCATTGGACACAAACAATACCACCAATGACCAGTGTCGACTTCTCAGAACGAAGGCTAACAAAATCTTCTTGGAGCGTAAAACAATTTAAGAGGTTTCCATAGATCTTATAAATAAGGACTAGATTCATAATCTTTGGCTGAAGATCACCACGATCCTACAATAGTATCTTCCACTGAACACTCAATCCACCAATGAAATAGAGCTGAAGTCAGATTAACAATCAGAGTCGAAGGCTCTTCTTGAATCAACGGATTCAAAATCTTCTTGGAGCGTTGATATGAATACTACCCTCTGTTGCAGCTCCAACTCCACAACCCTCTATTACAGCTCAAGCTCCACATCATCTGTTATAGCTCCACATTTGCATGCTCGACGTTCTCAAACCAAAACCAGTGAGCGATTTATTTTATAATCCCATGATTTGATCAAATAAAAGTACAAAAAACTTATACTACTCAAGTACTTGAAAAATTGTAAAATTTTCTTTGAAAACAAGCACTTAAAGTATGGATCTAGATCTAGTTTGAGATAACACTTCAAAGAAATTCTAGATATGATATATATATGCTTAACAAACTCAGATTTAAACATCAGACTTTTCATATCTAAAATTTGTCAAACACAAAGAACCAGTAACCAAGAAAGATTTGAATTTTAAAGAGAGAAGAGAGAGGTCCTCAAGCCCTGATCTTTAAAGGTATGAAGGAGAGAAGCATATGTAGAACAAAACACATTAGATTGGAGCTAATATAATGTAACAGAAAAGAAGGTGTATGCAATTGAGATCCAAAATCCTTTCACCTAAAGCAACCTACAAAAACTAGAAAATCCTTCAAATAAACATGGTTAATCTAGTACATTAAATCATAAAAGACAAGGAAAATATTAGTACAACCGAATACAACCTATTAATCCTAAAATATTCAAAAAACAAAACATAAATGAACAAATCAATAACAACAAATGTTCATCCGAAAGGAAGCTAGATCAATACTACCAAACTTGACAAAAAAAGCCTAATTTAGATGAATATCACCTCAGAAATTATATAGTTGCATAACCATGAGACAATGCCACAATGAGCCCCCAAAGCCTTAAATATTTATTAAAAAAATATCAGCAACATAAGTACAATGGGTAGAGGTTCAATACATCTTGCTAAAAGAGGAGAAAAACCTTGCTTTTATAGCAAAAACGGAGCTCAAACCCCAAGGGGGCGAATTTTCCAAGTGTGAGGTGGTTTTTGGGGTTGAGAAAAAGGTGGGAGGAGGTTTTAATTCATGGGAGATGAGTCTGCCACCTCTCTTGAGGTATCCCACTTGCTTTGGGAAGCCTCCACCTCCTCTAACCACTTCATCCAAGTGGAAAAACACACCTTCCATGAGAGAATTCACCACCCTTTCATGGAAGTGAGTTTGAGCCCCTCCTTTGATGGTTGAATATGCTCCTCTATGCTCATAAATGTCCTAGAAAATGACCTCAACAACTTTGACACCTCAGAGACAAGTCCCATACAAGCTGCCTTTGATTTAGGAATTGGATTTTCTCCAATTTTCCCATTTATTTGACCCTTTGAGTCATTTTGGAGAGAAAATCAAAATTAATAATTGAAAATTACTAATTTGACTCTCAAAAGTGGGTTTAGGGGTTTAGTGGGGGCTCTGGGTCAAAACCCAGCATCCCCATGACCAACTTGGTTCCCTAGGCCCAATTTTATGACCTTTTGAACTTTTACAATTAAATACATCTTATCGATGATTTTATTAAAAATTAAAAAATTAAAAAATCATATGAAAGATTTAGCGCATGTCCACGAAACTTTAAGACTATTACTAGCATGTTTAAATACATAGACCGTAGGATTTAATAACCTTTCAAGACAAAATCACCAATTTCACCATCTCGACTTTAGAGGATTTTGGGTGAAAAACTCAAAAATGATATGTCGCTTAAAAAAACGTCACATAATCGATTAGGGAAAAAAAATCGAGGATGATGACCTTGATTACCAATTCCTAATAAGGCCAATCATTTTACAAAAAGAAACCATAATGCTATGTCATTTATTACAATTCCCTCGAGGGGGGGTGAACATGCGAAAAAGGGACCACAACTGGCCCTAATGAAACCATGGAACTTCCTGAGCAATGAGTAAGAACATTGATTTGTTATGATCCTTGGTGGCTCACTTAAAAAATCCACTAAGTGCAACTTAGTGGATAACAAGTGTGATTTCTAGGAACGATCCATTAAGTCCCAAGGGAATCCCCCTTCAACATCATAAATATGTAATTTTCTTTTCTTTTTCTTTGTCAAAGTGAAATTGTAATATTTTACTGTTGAATATTTTAGGGAGTAAAAATTCTCAACTGACCTAGGGAATATGGAAAGTCCTTGGAAAATTATTTTGTAAAACTATAAATTAAAGGGAAGGGAAGAAGAAAGGGTTGTTGGACTTAAGTTTTTTGTGGCGTGGATGTTATGATAGTATTGATGTTGATTGCTATGGAACTATTTCCTACTTTGTTGTTCAATCTCATATAGAAGGAATGTTTCTACTATAAGTTTGACTATTTGTACAATCATCAACTTCTGCTTACTGTATATGTGCTCTCACAATGTCTTTGCTTTATATCGTTTGTCTATGCAGAGTATTTCTTATTCTAAAAGTTCACCCTCATTGTACAACCTAATCAATAGCTTAGAGAACTAACCTCGATTGAAGTAATGGAAGTATTGGATATTTTTTACTTTATTCAAAATTATTTTGCATTTAGTTTTCCCCATGTACTATAGAAAAGGAAGCAACAAAATAAAATAAGGTAATAATCAAACATCTTAGATAAACCTTAGCTGAAAAATTAAACCAAGCATACCTGTCACATAAGTTGTAAATAAAAAGAGACCATTAGGGAAATGACATTAAGTCAATTACTTAAATATATGAAGCAATTCAAAAAGTATTTAATTATACAAGCGAAAGACAAATTGTAATGACGAATCTATTTAGTTAATGTGCTTTAGTACATGAGTTAAATTTTATTCCATGTAACAAGCACTACATGAGCCTCGACCACAGTGCACATTGTATATCTTTTTCACGAGTCTCTACACATAAATCACTATTATATAAAATGCTCAAATTTTCCCATTAGCCCCATGAATCCTCATGTGGCCACACAGAGACCTCCTTGAGATGAAACTATCCATAAAAGTAATGGCTGCCCATCTTGCTGCTGCAGGTTAGGCGATAAACAAGGTTTCTTATCAAGAAATTTTCTCCAACATTGGATTTCCTCCAAAATTTGTAGAATTTTTGTAAATTCCAACGTGGCAAAATATTAGATGCACATCCAAGTTGTAACAAAAATTAACTCAGATAAAGCCTTGACCACACGACTTATGGCAACATAACGCGACTAAAACCAATGATGGTAATCTATAGAAAGCACCAAATCTTAAAGTGAATAAGAATGTTTGAATATGGTTTGCAAACCTTACCTTGAGATATTAATAAAAACACAATGCCTTTTGTATCATAAACTATTGAAAACAAATATACTTTCTATAGTTACCTGACATGTAGATAGTCAACATCACCACAACAAATTAACAACATGAAATACAATAGTGATATGAAAATTGATAGCTAAGTTATAACAAACAATATTACAAATATATGAATAGATCTCATAAGTCAAACCTTTCCCATCAACAACTAGGGAGTTGTCAACCGAACCAAATTGTTTTGAAGCAGGAATATGAACATGGGAAGCTCATTGATCTGTGACACAACATTTCTAGTTGGATCACATCATGGCATATAAAGTAATTACATGCATCCAAACTTTGATTGCATAAAACATACATAGCAGGAACAATATAAGTGGATGCATGACTAATGCAGGTAAAAATGGTTATGGATACACAATGTAATGTAAATAAATCAATATCCTCAACCAATATAACTTACTGGAGATAATAGGGGACACATTCTTTGATCGAGGGCGTCCCCTCTTCTTCAAATATGCGAATTGAAATGGTTCATCTTCAAATGGGCAAACATTTACATCAATATCTAAGCCGATGTTCTGTTTGCTTCTTCCCATTTTAAGGAAACTCTTCTTCCACTTCAAGGACGGCTCAAAATCACTCAACCCAAGCATAAATTGAAAATCCATAATCCATTAATTATTTCCTTCATCGAACATGTGTTTAATTAAGGCCTCCAACTTTAGGGTATTTTTTGAAGTACAATGAGCGCTTTTTTTTAGCACATTGATATATCCAAACGCATGCTCCCTAGCCAATTTAAGTTCCTTGACATCTTGATCTTCACCTCCAATGACCAGTGGAATCATGTTGACATCCACATCAACAATTAGTGTCTCCACATCTATGTCAGTGGGAGCGTTAACTTCACTGGGTTCTACATTATCAAATGTATAGGGTTCTACATTTTTCTCCGATGACAACTCCTGAATACTTGATGAGAAGTAGAACCAATTCACCTTTATGGCATTCTTGTAAGTATTTCCATGAACAAAACATGAGCAGTGACATCCTATAAAATTATACGATACTAGGTGACAAGGTATTTCTTGTCGCAATTGGTTTGACTTGTCATCCAATAAGCATGATATATTCTCTCATGAGGCCAACAATCACTCTGGGGAATTTGTTTGCTTTCTCCATTAAGGATTCAATCTGCTTCTCCTTCTTGTAATTATTCAAATATCCATCTTCTTTCAAACTATCCTTAAATCATCAATACGGTTCAACATTTTTCAAGAGTTGGTACATCAACAAATCCATTTTGTGGCCACATTTTTTGCGTTGATCAGATAGAAATTTAGACTTCAAGAAGCAATGGTATGACTCGACGAATTTATTAGTCTCTTGGTTGGCATGGAGGAAATCATGAAAACCTTTGATCTATTTGAAAGCACCAAGTTAGTAAAAGGAAAATATTTATGGAGATCAAAATCCAAATAAAAAACTATCATATGTGACTTACACAATTTATGACCTACAACCCAATTGAAGTGAAATAATATCAAGAAATTTTGCTCGATTGCAAAATCCATTAAAATATATCCATGTCGTCGATGACAAATTCAACATTTAGACAAGATTTCATGATTTTAACCAACCTATCCAACATATCATTTGCCCGTTGTGTACTAGGGGAAAAATTGTAGATATTTTTTTCCATGCCCTCAATACATGCCAAACACACAATATCACCTGATGTTGTTTCACCCTCCTATCAACTTTAATGTGTTTAAGTGACATGTTCTTATACTAAATAAAATCACATAATGGAAAAATTAAAGTTACCTCAAAGCATTAATTTCAACGAGTGCATTGTCGACCATGAACGCATTAACTTTCCAGTTGGAGCAGAGTTGGTAACAAATGTTCATTAGCACCTCCAATTATGTGCCAATATCGACTAATGTATTCCATGATGCAACGAACTAGGAAATCGACACCCCATTTTGTTGGCCATCGAATGCCACAAGTGTGTACAACTGATATTGCAATATTTAAATAAGAGGAAGTCAACTCTAGGCTATCAATCATAATAAATCGAAACTTAATCAACAATTTCAAATGAATCATTGAAAATTAACATTACCCCATATTTATTGGTTCTTAATGTTGAATCCATTCATATTAAACTACCATGGGATAATTTTTCCATTGTCTCCAACATCCATTTTGTTTGGATGCAATTATAAATGGACATTTGGACCATTGGGATTCTGGAAAAGGAAAAAGCCATATGTTTTTTTTGAAACCAAATGTTAACACTCGTTTCATCTTTCTTATGCAGTTGATAATTTCTCTTCGTCATGCGAGTATAGATGTTTGCAACATATTTCCTGGTTAAGAAGAAATATCGACCATGTTGTTCAACATATATGTACACATGTCGCTCAATATGCATTTTACATACAACATTATTTGGTACTCCCATAAAAAAACTTTCCACGTAACCAATAATGTTCCTTTAAAGCTTTTGACAATACAAGGCCCTAGAATCACCAGATGTGTCGTGTTCACCATGATAAGACCATCCATCCTCATCTTCATGCTCATATCTGTTGTATGTCAATATTGCTATATGGGGACTCTGATTGAAAACCTTTACAATAAAATGACATTGGCATCCTCTCTTTTTCACAAATGAACCCCTACTTTTATATGCATAATCTCCTCTTTTGTCCTCCAGCCCATATGAACATGAGTAACTGCAACAGGGAGTACAACACCTCAATACATACAAAAAATCATATATGTACATTCAGGAGTAACATCCAAACAAGGTGTTCTGAAATACTTACAACTCATATCGCAGGGGAGCATTACTTCTTTCTCTTGGGGGGTTTCTTACTGTGAATCGAGATTGGTTTCCTCCCATTTAATAAAGTTAGAGATCCTATGTGAAGGGATCAATGCAACATTATCAAACACAAGGTTGTCTTTTCAAAATATTTCACTCCAAGCTAAATCTTTGCCTGAAAAGGTCATGGTTGTTGGGTATTGGACCTCGAGGTCCATTATCGTCTTCCACTTGTTTTGCCTCCCCATTTTGTATGGATACCTCTAAAGAATGTGGGCTATACCTCCAAGGTTCTTGCACCAACTTTGATTAAACTTTTATTGATGATGGTCTCTAATGTCTTCCTTTCGAGAGCTTCAATCCGCACTCAACTTAGAGGTCACATGCAAAATTTATGGTAGTCATTGATGCTTCCACTTTGAGAATTGAACATTGTATGAGCAATTTCACCACTAATCATTGAATTTGTCACAACAATATATCATAGTCTATGTCACAAAGATATATCAAGGGCTTGTCGCAAGAATCACTTCATCATTCTCTCCTCCAAATACACATTCTAGGGACTAACACAAATATTTTAGGGTTTTAATTATGAACATATACAATTACTTTTAAGAAAGAAAGGCAAAGCTAAATTCTAAAGAAAAAAATAGGGACTGAGGTAAATTGGTATTAAATGAAATTGAACCTTTTGGCCATAGATCCTATGAACACTATGGTCTTCATAAATAAACCAATTCCCTACCTTAACATAAAGGCTCAATTGAAACATTTTCCTATATTCAAAAGGATTACTAGGAGGGTGGTCATGGTGAAAAATAATATGTGCACTTTAAAGGAGTTTGTCAATGGAGCTTTTGAGACCTTAATCCCGAGCTTGTTTTCTTACAACAAGGTCAATTCAATAACTGGAAGTTTATTTCCCTAGTCATATAGCCTCCTAAGGTTAAGATGTTTAAATAAGAAGCTTGGCAATATAAAACCAAGTATATTAGATAAGATTTGTACGTAAATCACCTATATGTTTGGAAGCCGCATAGCTGGTTAGGAATGACTCCAACAAGGTATTCAACATTATGATATTTGATAACTATCAATTGTGAATGAATGAGATTTGTTTCCATCATGCTTAATATAGTTTCATCAGTGGCATTGTCATCACTATAACCAAGAATCAATGACGATGCATGCTACTCTTCAAGGAATTGGGAGAATGGAAGCTCTAAAGAGTAGGTTCAATTTAGAATAGGATTATCAACGGGAACATAATGGTGGGGGTTTTGTTTTAACTTTGGTAATAGGTTGTTGAACTCCATGGCCAAAAATGTCACCATTTTGCAAAATTATTCCTTCAGGGAGCAACAACATTTCAAATCTACTTGCTAGCATGACAAAAAGATTTGGTGAGAACTGTCATCTAAGAATTATCAACTGAGGTCCAAACATGCATAAGAATATTGCATGTAGGAAGTAAGGGAGGCATAATACATTCCTAGGGACATAATAGCAAATTCAATCAAACTTTCTAAATGAGCCAAAATTTAATCTAGCTTCAAAACATGCCATTGAAGATTGGTCATGATGAAGTTGTATACGATTTTCGATAAATATCTAGATCGGTGCACACTAGTAGTTGTAGTTGTAGATCACTTTGTAGCTGGGTGCTTAAACACATGGTAATGAGGTGAAATTATGACTTTTCTCATAGTTCGAGTCAAATATATAGATAATTTTGATTAAAAAAAGATGTTGTATTAGTGCTTCTCATCATATTCCCTTACATTACGAAGAAGAACGATATATTTCATCTAAAACAACAACAAAAAATCAGTTTGATCATAATCTGGTTAAGTATATCAAAATTTGAAGGTGTTGGAAAACCTTTTGGATTTGCGTTGGATTTTCTTGCCCGGTTTCTTCTGAATCTCTTGGTTGAAAGATTTTAGAGGCTCTCTGCTTCTATTGCTCGTCTTCCCTGGGTTCGAACCTTGATTTTTTATGAATTAGACTTCAAATTGCCGATCTGGTCGACTTAAGCTCCTGCTGTTTCGTCGGGCTCAAGTTCTAGCTCCAAGAAGTTAATATTTCTTGGTCTGGCTTAGCTCAGGAATTATTTCAGTTTCCTGCATGGGATTGGATTGCTGTTTTTGGAGGGGCTCTCTCATTCTCGGCTGAGATCATGATGTGACTCGCTGGTTTTGGTGGATATTGATGGAAGTCACTTTGATAGGGAGATTGAGCTTTGCCTAATTTCTCTAGATTGGTTAATTTCTTGGTGGTCCATTCTGCTGGTGGTCTGGCAGCTAGAGGTGGACTTTGACATGTGGTGTGAGGCTCTAATTGAGCTTTTGTTTGTCCTTTTGACCTAGCTTTGGTCTTCTGAACTGGGTTCTTTTTTAAGGTTTGTTCCCTTTGCTTGGGTTGGAGGCTCTCTGGAGTCTGTTTTGCTTTTGTTTGTAGCCTGGCTGTATATTTTGATCCCTGGTTGGTTCCTTGTGTCTTTCTGAAGAGGACTTCTGGTGGAGGTTCTGTTGGGGGGCTGGTTACTATCCTCTTGGTGGGATTGTTGCCTGACCTTGCTAGTGGCCTGCTATTTGGAACTCTTTGTTTCTCTGCAGGGTTAGCTTTGGTGGAGGAGCCATTATGGATTCTGGAGGGGTCCCTTCCCTTCCTCCTGAATTGGAGGATTTTAAGATGTTGATTGCTTCTGGCAGAAAGAGGACTAGGGGAGGAGTTCAAATATTTGTTAACAAGGTTGATATTCCTTCCGTGGAACTTCCTGCTGAACGAACCTATCGTTTAGCTCTCAAATTGGCTGATTGGGGTCTTATTGGCCAATTCTCTGGCCTCTGGCCTTCCCCTAAGGCAACAGATGGGTGGGTGCAGAGGAACTGGAGGCCTCTTGTTTCAGCTGATATCCGTAGTCACTTTGTTGGATGGGGCTTTTTTGTTTTTGTTTTTGACTCTGCGGAGGATTGTGCTCCGATCTTTCGGAACAAGCCATATTTCATGGGTCCTCAGGGTCTATACTTGAATAAATGGACCCCTGATTTTGACCCCTCGCATGATGTCCCTTCTGCTGTTCCAGTATGGGTGAGAATTCTGCATCTCCCCTTACATTGTTGGAATTTGGAATCCCTAGAAATCATTGGGAACAAGTTGGGCAAATATATTGACAGAGCTGAGAGGAAAGACTAGTATGCTTGCGCTAGAATTTGTGTTGAGGTTGATTTGGAAATAGGTCTCTTTGAAGCAATTCAGCTAACAGTAGCAGAGTGGTCCTATATTCAGGAGTTGGATTATGAGCAAATCCTGTTTAAATGCTGGTTATGTCATGGTTATGGGCATTTTGCTCGAAGTTGCAAAAAAAGAATAGAAGAAGTCACCATAATAGAGAAAGAAGATCAGTGGACTCAAGTTCAGAAAAGAAATTCCAACCAGGGAGCTAGAAAGAAAGGGAAATAAGTTAAATCTGTCTCAGGGGCTCCTGCATCTGAGGGTCCTAGTGCTTCTCATGTTGTTGTCTCCCCCAAGGTAGCCCCTCACCCATTCCCTGTTTTAAGTTCCTCTGAAAACATTCTTGAAGAAGGTGAAATGGAGTAATTAGATACTCAAGAAATTGGTATAGATGAATCTATTGCTCTAGAGGATTGAGCTGATTCTTCCTTTTTGAGTCCTGAAGTTACTCCTCTTCCTAAGGAGATTAGTCCCTCTTACGCAGATATTGCGCGAAAGAAGCATGGAGTGAGTTCTGGTTCTTCAGAAGATGAGTCTTTTGAGCAAACCAAAAAGGGCAGGAAGTCTCAGAAGGAACTTCGGGAAGCAGAGGCAGAAAGGCTCAAGACCCAAGGTAGTCAGGCTACTATAGAGATTTCTTATGGAAGGAATAAAAGAAACAGACCTCCAAAGGGAGCAATCACTCCCTCTCCTTTGGGTAAGTAATGCCAATAAACTCCTGGAACTGTAGGGCTTTGGGGAGCCCAGCTAAAGCTGAAGCAGTAAAAATTTTATTGAAGGTTGCCGCTTCTGATATCCTTCTTCTCCAGGAGACTAAAATCAATGGGGTAGCAACTCTCCTCATTGGTAAAAATAAATGGAATTTTAATGCAGGTAAATCAGTAAGTGCCAGAGGCTCTAGCGGAGGAATTGCAACTCTATGGCGTGTTGAGAATTACCAGTTAATTAATTGGTACTCCACGCAACATTGTATTTTTTTTGAATTATATCATTGCTCCAGCAAAACCACTTATGGCCTGTTCAATCTTTACATCCCTGTTAATAATACTGAAAAAAAAGAGTGCTGGTTATCATTATCTGAATTTCTGAAGAGCAAATCTCCAGTAAACATTATCTTAGCTGTCGATTTAAATATTACCCTTGCATCGAATGAAAAGAAAGGTGGCATCTGTGGTAAAGATTACATGCAAGACTTAGTTAAAGAATTAATTCAATTATGGGGATTGATTGACTTAAAACCCAAGACATGGCATTTCACGTGGTCCAACCAAAGGGTGGGGACCGCTAGTATTTTTGCTCGTTTAGACCGGTTTTTAGTCCAAAGTTCTCTGCTGGATGGAAATCAGCTTATTTCCTCCAAAATCCTCCCTAAACTCTCATTGGATCATCATCCTATTGCGCTAGTTTTTGAAAAGGAGGAGCAGGTTGGTCCTATTCCCTTCTGGTTCTATCCACTCTGGATTGAACATGATGGTTTTTTGGAAACTGTCAATCAGGCTTGGTCTCAGTCGGTTCACGGTTCTCCCAGTTATGTCTGGGAACAAAAATTGAAGCAAACTAAAATCGCGTTGAAGAATTGGCTCAGAGTCCCTCTTTCTTCTCCTTCGCTCAGTAGAAAAGATAATGTTGATAAGCTAAGTAAAATTCAGATTGGTGTGGAAAATGGTGATGTTTCTCTCTCCGAAATAACGCTTGAAAGGGAAGCTCAATACCTTACTTCTCAAGCTTTCAGGGTTGAGGAGGAGCATCTCAGGTTAAAATCTCGAAGCATCTGGCTTAAAGATGGAGATAGGAATTCTTCTTTCTTTCACTGTCAATGTAGAGCCAGACTCTCCCGAAATCATATTTCAGATATTACTAATGATGATGGAGTTGTTATCAAAGGGAAAGACCATTTAAAACAGGCAGCTTATTCTCACTTTCAGAAGTTGTTTCAAGATGATGGTATCTATGATGAAGAAGTCTCTAAGGAGTTCCTGAATAATGTTCCTTCTTTAGTAAGTAATGAGGAAAATATAGATTTAATGAGGCCTTTCTCGGAAAGGGAAATAGTTGAGGTCATCTGGGATATGGAGTCGGACAAAGCTCCTGGGCCTCATGTCTATTCCATTCAATTTTTTAAAGTCTGCTGGCCCATAATCAAATCTGATCTGCTACGTATGATCCTGGATTTTCAGAGAAAAGTAAAATTGGGTGGATGTACTAATTCAACTTTTCTTGCCCTCATCCCTAAAGATGTCAATCCGTCCTCCTTTGATAGATTTCAACCAATTTCCTTGTGTAACTCTTCTTACAAGATCATAGCCAAGCTTTTAGCTAACAGGTTCAAGCCCTTGCTCGGCAAGTTGGTTTCACCTCTTTAGGGGGGTTTTGTTAAAGGTAGGCATATAGTTGACAATGTCATTCAAGTGCAAGAATCTATCCATACCAGCTTTCATAGGAATGAAAAAGGCATGCTTATAAAGCTGGACATGAAGAACGCCTTCGATCGAGTGAAGCTTCCCTTCCTATATGATGTTCTTATCGCATTTGGTTTTTGTCCTGAGTTTGTAAATCTGATTAAAGCTTGCACGAATCATCCCTGGATAGCTCCTTTAGTTAATGGTACGCCATCTGAATTTTTCAGATCCTTTAGAGGTCTGCGTCAAGGCTGCCCTATGTGTTAGAATAATCAACCCATAGTTAGCTACCTTAGACATTAATTTAATTATTTTTGTCTTATTTGCCTAGTTAATGTGTCCCACCTTATGCAAGTTGTCATTTACCTATCCATAGTGGTCAAACTTGCCTATTTTGACTCATGTAGCGCTTGGGAAACCTCAAGGAATAAATTCTACTTTATTCCTGGCCTCCTAGGCGCCCTTCTGCTTTTCCTGCTTTATTGCCTGCTTTTTCAGTGCTTTAAGGCAATTGGGAAAGTTTGACTAGGTGAGGTTAACTAGTTTTTTGTCCTCCACATCCTCCTCTCTTTTCTCCTTTTAAAAGCATGTATGAGTTGTCATTCCATCACTCTTTAGCTTGCCTAAGTGCTTTTGCCAATTTGTGAGCTCCATGACTGATTTGGAAACTACTTTATGCACCTATGGGGGATTTGCTTAATTTTAGTAAGCCTGCTTTTGACTAGATTCGAATTGCTCCTCATGCATTCGAATCCCTTATGTAATTATTTAATGCAACAACCTATTATGTTACAGGGTTGGCTATTGTACACTGAGTTAATACAGTTTAGTGTTCAGTTCCATATTCAGTCTCTTTTGTGAGTGATTTTGCATGTACAATTGATAATTGTTGTGAGTAAAATTGTTCTATCACTGGGTTCAATTTCCACATGGTATTAGAGCCATTGTAGATCGATTTCTCTCCTTCAAGTTTGTTTTGTAGGTTCGACATCAGTGACTGGGAGCCTTCTACTGACAGCCGGGACAATTTCTGAGCTATGGATCAATCTCAGAAGATCATCTTGACTCCCTTCAACTTCTTTGAATGGAAAGCAGAGATGGAGATACTGTTGAGAGCGAAAGGCCTCTACAGGGTGAATATGGCAACAGAAGCAGAGCCCAATGCAGCTGCAGAGAATATAAAATGGCACAACAGGAGGGATGAGGCCTATGGTCTCTTGTGTCTGAGTATTTCCAGAGACCTCCTTTTCCATCTTGACGGATTGACATCACCGAATGAAGTATGGGAGAAGCTTCCTAATCTTTTTGGAAAGACATATGAGATGAGGGGACATCAAATCGAAAATGAGCTGATTTCCCTGAGTCCCAATAGCTTTGAATCACTGCAACTCTATTTCTCCAAGTTCAAAGCACTTGTTTTGCAGCTAAAACAATGTGGGATTGAAAAGAAGGATGATCAGCTGGTCTTGGCCATTCTCTCGAAGCTTGGCCCTGACTATTCAGTGTTTGTTTTGACCTTCTATGCCACAAAGTTGACAGCTTGAACCTAGAAGATGCCTAGCCTTGCAGATTTCATGGAATCTCTCACACAAGAACAAGA
This sequence comes from Pseudotsuga menziesii, assembly GCA_001517045.1. NCBI lineage: Eukaryota > Viridiplantae > Streptophyta > Pinopsida > Pinales > Pinaceae > Pseudotsuga > Pseudotsuga menziesii. The sequence continues at coordinate 474,337 of LPNX011114632.1, forward strand.
CAAACTGGTGATGATGGGCACCATCAAACCATCCAAAGACCAAGCTCTGGTTGCTGGAGATTCGAGGGTGGATTCAAAAAGCAAAAAGAAAGCTAAAAAGCCACCTGAGCAAAAGAGAGCCAAGAACAAGTCTCCGGAGGAGCCACAAGGTTCCAAGAAGAACCAGAAGAAGAAGAATAAAGGAGAAATGAGCAAGTGCGCATACTGCAATAAGGGCAATCACACTGAAAGCTCTTGTATGAAAAAGCAAATAGACATGCTGACCCAACTCCTGGAGAAGAATGGCATCTCCCTTCCAGACAGCTCAAAGAAGAGAGAAGGAGGATCAAGTTCAGAAGACAGAGAGAGAGTTCATGCATTGGCTGCTGGCACATCAAGCTCACCTAGTTTCATCATTGATTCTGGAGCTTCAAGACACATGGTTTCGACCAAGGAGGCATTCACCTCACTTGACATGTCAAAAGGTCCACCAATAGTACTGGGAGATGACTCTCTCACTGAAAGTTTGGGCAAAGGGAGGATTGATCTTGGTCATGGTCAGTTCAGCAATGTGTTGTATGTGCCTGGTCTTGCCTCCAACCTCTTATCGGTGTACTAGATGACTCACACTGGGTCTCCAAAGAAGGTCATATTCTCCCTTGATGAAGTTGACATCACAGAGATCTCAAGTGGTAAAATCATTGCAAAAGGAGTTGCAAATCATGCTCAAAAGGTATACATGTTTTCACACTTCCTACCCTACTCAAACCCCTCTGCTCTTTTGATTCATGCTAATGAGGCAAGCAAGCTTTGGCATGAAAGATTTGGCCACCTAAATTACAAGTATCTTTTTGATCTTAGTGAAAAAGAGATGGTCATAGGGTTGCCCAAGATAAAATTTTCGAAAGGAGTCTGCCAAGGTTGTATCCTAGGAAAACACCCAGAGCATAAATTTGAGAGAGCTAGTCATGAGAGAACCTCTGCACCCCTCGAGCTGATCCAAAGTGATGTTGCTGGCCCATTCCCTCATATGTCCATGAGTCAGGCCAAATATGCATTGACTTTCATAGATGACTTTTCTAGGTATTGCTGGGTTTACTTCATGAAACACAAGTCTGCAGTTTTTGGCCTCTTCAAAGTCTTTAAGGCTTTGGTTGAAAACCAGTCTGGGAGGAAACTCAAGGTCCCCAGATCTGACAATGGTGGTGAGTATGTCAAGTTTGAGTTTATTAATTATTGTGCAGATGCAGGTATTCAGATGCAACATTCTATTCCTTACACACCACAACAGAATGGTGTTGATGAGAGGAAGAACAGATCACTGAAGGAGATGGCAACATGCATGATGGAGGCCAAAACTTTGCCACCAAAGTACTGGGCCGAAGCTATCAACTGTGCAGCCTATATCCAGAATAGGGTGCCTCATAAATAGCTTGATGGTATGACTCCTTTCGAAGCATGGAGTGGGCACAAGCCAGATGTGACCCATTTCAGGATTTTTGGCTCAAGGGCTTGGGCTAGAATTCCAACAGAAAAGAGAAAGGCTTTGCAGCCCCAAAGCCAAGAGTGCCTATTTGTTGGGTACTCTAAAGATTCAAAAGGGTACAAGCTGATAAACTTGAGCACAAACAAAGCCTTCATTGAAAGGTGTGTTCAGTTTCAAGAAGAACCCCTTGCAGCAGTGGAAGTTGGAGAAACCTCTTCACCACCTGAACCTCTGAAAGTAAGTGAAGAGTTTGTTGAACATGCTGATTCTGATATGTCTGATAGTGATGAGTTTATTACAGACCCTAACAGCCCTACAAGGCCAAAATGGGCAGCCAAGACACTACATGCAGCAGGAGAGCTAGCTGGGGATCCCAATGACCCAAGGAGGACTAGATCTCAATTTGAGAGTGGTCTGTGCATGAAGGATCCTGTGTTTGCCGAGAAATGATATTTGATGGTGGAATCAGATCCTCAAACATATGAAGAAGTAGCAGGAGATCCAATATGGCAAGCAGCCATGAAGGAAGAGTTCAGCTCACTCCAGAAGAGCAACACATGGGAGCAAGTGGATCTTCCCCCAGTGAGGAAGTTAGTTCAGTGTAAGTGGGTCTACAAGACCAAATTTGCTGCTGATGGTTCACCTTTGAAGTACAAGGCTAGATTGGTAGCCAAGGGATACTCACAGGTTCATGGCATAGATTACAATGAGACCTTTGCACCAGTGGCAAAGATGGACTCCATCAGGCTAGCCTTAGCCATTGCAGCTTCAAAGCAATGGGAGGTACATCACATGGATGTAAAATGTGCCTTCCTGAATGGAGATCTCACTGAAGAGATATATATGCAGCAGCCTCAAGGATTTTCTACTAACCCTTCTCTTGTGTGCAGGTTGAGAAAGTCATTGTATGGGCTAAAGCAAGCCCCCAAGGCTTGGTATGCCAAGATTGATAGCTTCTTGCTATCACTGAATTTTGTTCGGTGCAAATAAAATCCAAATGTCTATTTGAAGTTAATTAATGGTTCATTAATGATCATTGTGTTGTATGTTGATGGCCTCCTCATTACAGGAAGATCAAAGGATGAGATTGCTTCCTTGAAGGGTGCAATGAACCAAGCCTTCTCCATGACAGACTTGGGGCTCTTAAGCCAATTCTTGGGGCTTGAGATTGCTCA
>LPNX011114632.1:477989-522418 GCA_001517045.1 Pseudotsuga menziesii
TCCTCATGCATTTGAATCCCTTATGTAATTATTTAATGCAACAACCTATTATGTTACAGGGTTGGCTATTGTACACTGAGTTAATACAGTTTAGTGTTCAGCTCCATATTCAGTCTCTTTTGTGAGTGATTTTGCATGTATAATTGATAATTGTTGTGAGTAAAATTGTTCTATCACTGGGTTCAATTTCCACACTATGTCTCCCTTCTTGTACATTTTGATGGCTGAATCCCTAAGCATACAACTCTCAGTTGAAAAGGAAGCGGGGTTTTTACCAGGTATTAAGTTTGCCAGGGGAATTGATCCCATCAATCATGCTCTTTTTGCAGATGATTCCCTTCTCTTTGGAGGGGCCTCTCTAACGATTGCTTGGGAGTTTAATGTTGTTCTCCAAAAATTCTGTGAAAGTTTAGGAGCTTTGATAAACAAAAGTAAAAGTGGGGTTTATGGATGGAATGTAGACCAAGGTGCCTTACACACCGGATGTCAGATTTCTTTTGATTCTTTGGGTATGATAAGTGGGATAAGATTACATATCTTGGGCTTCCTTTAACCCTTGGTAAGACCACTCCTTCTCTTTGGCTTGATGTTTTGGCAAAGTTAAAGAAAAAAATCACTTATTGGGGTGGTCAGTGGTTGTCTAAAGCCGGGAAATTGATCCTGATCAAATCTGTCCTCTCAGCTTATCCGGTGTTCTAGTCCACTTTGCTTTTGGATCCTAAGACGATTTCATCCCAAATTGCTAAGATTATGCAAGATTTTCTCTGGAATGGCGGAAAGCATGGGCAAAATAAAATTCATCTGGTGAAATGGGAGGATCTTAAGCGTCCTATGTCAGAAGGAGGTCTTCAAATTCGTGATCCAGCTCTTGCTAATTTGGCAATGATAGGGAAGCTAATTTGGCAACTGTTTGAAGATCCGAATCATCCTGTCAGTAGAATCTTTAAGATGAAGTACTTGAAAGGAGGTACATTAAGAAATACTTCAGCTGTTAATACGGCTTTAGGTTCAGGAATTTGGAATTCCTGTAGGAAAGGATTCGAATTCTTCTGTCATCAGCTTTTTAGAATACCAGGTAATGGGTTGAGAACTCTTCTATGGGAGGATTATATCTCCAGGAAACCTCCTCTTCCCTCTCTTCTACAAATTTCTGATTTTATGAATTGGTCTAAGAATAAAGGACTTTTACATCTTGCTGATATATGTACGTGGGATCTTGATGGATTTTGGTCTGGTTGGAGTTTCCCAGATCTCCCGGTTTGTCTTGAGTCCCAAAAATCTGTATTTCTCCCTTTTCTCTCTGGTCTGGCTCCTATTTGTTTCTCCCAGCATGATCGGTGGGGTTGGGGTCACGATGGAGAATACTCTGCTACCAATGGTCTGAAGTTTCTTCAACAATCTTCTCCGTCTTGTTTTGCTCCAGAGATCTGGAAATCTGTTTGGCATACCTGTCTGCCAAAGGTAAACTTTTTTGTTTGGCTGTTATTGAAAAATAAGTCTTTAACTGGTGATAATTTACTAAAGCGTGGATTTGTTGGGCCGTTTTGTTGCTGTTTCTACTTGTTGGCATTGGAGACTGCTGATCATCTTTTTGTGGAATGTGAATTTGCCAAAAATGTTTGGGCAATGGTACTTGCTGGTGTTCAATTATCCCTTCCAACCCAATCATCTGTATCAGCTTTATATTTAAGTTGGCATGCTAGTCGTCCATCTAAGAATCGGGTCCGTGTTCTTCATAAGTTCTGGCATTCAATTTTGAAATTTACCTTGTGGTCTATCTGGATATCCAGTAACAACTGTGTTTTTAATAACCAGAGACTGATATTCCAAATTGCTGCCTCCAAGTCTCTGGCGTTTATTTCAGAATTAATTTGCTGTCCAATTTCTTCCTTGCCCTCCTCTCTGCGTTTGGTGGCCTCTCCAATTGTGCGGCTGCACAAACCTGTCTTGGCTCCTTCCTGGAGATTTCGTGGAAGTCAAGAGGAGTTTGTCTCTTTGTGGTGGAGTTCTCCTTCAATTGTCATTTTTTTTGACGGAGCTTCTAAAGGGAATACCGGGGTTTCAGGTGCTGGTGGTCTGGTTCTATCTCCGGATAGACTAACTACTTTCAGGTTCTGTTGGGGGCTAGGTATCATGACCAACAATCAGGTGGAAGGTTACAGTTTGCTAATGGCAACACAGTTGGCTAAGGAAAAAGGGTTTTAGGAGGTTCTAATCTATGGTGACTCTAATCTTCTGATAAATTCTCTAAACTCTTCGGTTAGCCTCAGTAACTTTGCCTTGAATGCAATTCTTCAGCGAATTAGGAGAAATTTGAAAGCATTTGCAAAGATTGAGGTAGTTCATGTTTTACAGGAACTAAATAAATCATCAGATGCTCTTGCAAATAAGGCATGCTGCCTTTCTCCTGGATTCCTTAGTATTAATGGGGAGACCAGCTCTTTCCACTCAATACCATAAACATCCATAAAGCTTGTTGCCCTGGTTGCTGCTGGGAGAATTCCGGCCAATGATGGCTGTTCCTCTTTCAAATTTTCAGGAAGATCGGCATTTGTTATTTTGTTGAGGTGAATCTGATCAAATTCGTGGTCAGTGCATCTTCTTTCAATGAGGTGACCCCGGCTTGAGTCGTGTATTATGCTGGTTAGCGTGGGATGGGAAAATGCCCAAATATGGGCACATCCAAATGCCTGCAAGTTGCATAAGAAATGCTGAGTGTTATCCTGTTGAGGTTCGATTAAGTATGGCAGGAAGATCGTATTATATGTAGATCGTCTCTTGGACTTGAATTCATGCAATATGCTTTTGACTTTTTGATGGAGTTCAGCAGTGCATGAGCCAACGTTTTCAAGAAATGGAAAGTTCTGGTTTTAGAGCACCTTTGGGCTTTATCGAATATCAGTTCAAGTTATTTCCTCGTTCAAGTTGGATCCAGAGATATTGAGTTTGCCTTTAAGTTTTTGGGAGAAGGATCTTTCCAGTATGATTTTATGTAAATTCTTAAAGTTGTCAATTCGGGTTCTCAGCAAATAGGATTGCCTTAGCTCTTTAATCTCTTTTGAGTTGGGATGGGTTGTGTTTCTTGCTGGTTGTTTGTTATTTCTGATTTTTTTTTGGTTCCAACTTCGGTTATGAGATGAAATATGTTATCGACCTCTCCGATGTAATTTTGTTTTGTGGCTTTGCCACCTATTCAATACAAAATTCTAAACGTTCTTGTTAAAAAAAAGAAAACCTTTTGGACATGGATAAACTTTGTTTTGTGGCTTTGCCACCTATTCAATACAAAATTCTAAACGTTCTTGTTAAAAAAAAGAAAACCTTTTGGACATGGATAAACTGTCCCACTATGCTTTATGAAACTATGCTTGGAATTCAATTCAATTTCCTAACTAAAGCCTTTATGGCCTCAAATTTAACTAGCAATAAACAAATCCAACCATTTTGAATAAATACAATCGTGGATTGATAGTAAGCCCAAAAAATATGTACTACTATCTAAAATACGGTACATATCCATACCTACACAACATTGATTACATTACAATGAGATACTTATTATAACCCCAAACCATTTATTGTCTACATTAATATCAATATCTATATTCAATTAGAAGCTGTGCAAACCTTGCTCGACAAGCATAACCAATTTAGATGGGTTCATGGTAGCCATTTTTTTTGGTGAATTCAACACATAAATCAGTTCAATCATTTCATTAAAAACTTTTTCTGTGATCAATTTATAAACTCGATTCTATTGGTTCTTTCTAACAGTTGGGAATGGGAAGCGCGGTGGAGACAGTGTGCGACCAAGCCTATGGATCAAAGACCTATGGGATGCTGTGGATCCAGGAAAAATGCAACTTAATCGTTTGAATCCCTGAAGGTGGAAGAATGGGTGTGCAAAAGAGTTAGTTGGTTGGCTTGGTGGATGTATTGAATTCACGAAGTGCATGGAGGTGGCACTGGACAGCGAGTTTCTGTAACAATGATTGTCGTTGCCGTCGTTGGGAGGGGTTTCAAGGTCGAAAATGTCGTCAACTTCGCATGGAGGTGGCACTGGACAGCGAGTTTCTGTAACAATGATCATCGTTGCCGTCGTTGGGAGGGGTTTCAAGGTCGACAAATGTCATCAAGGTTAGTCGGATCGGAAATCGTCACCGTTAGTAGAATGTTTATAAAGAGGTTTTTACTTGTGAAAAATAAGGTTAATATATTGTAGGTATTGGGGTAGGAAAGAAGGTACGGGGTTTATAGATATGGGAGAGTATAAAAAGGGGTTTTTAGTAAAGATATGGGTTTTTTAATTGGAAATATATATTGGAAGGGGTCTCAACAAAATGATTTTTATAAGTAATTATCAATATCTAGTGAAATTAGGGGTATTCTTTAATATCCCATGAACGAAGGTGCTATGGCATGGTTTCACTGAGTGAAGACCCCGTGCATTGTGGTACATTCCTTTGTTTTTTTAGCTTAAATTCAAAACTCCAAAATAGTTTACACCAACAACTCAATTAAATTAAAGATAAATCCAAGTGAAATTCTCACTTAGGTTGTACAGTCATTTTAGGTCAAGAAATATTAGACTTGAGTAAGAGGTCTCTTTTCTAAAAATGCATTATTCCTCAACAAATAATAATTAGATCATTCAAGCTACTCTCCACATATCACCAAGGTAAGTTTGAATACCGAGAATAACTTCATTCATTCAACTCAATAACTTGCAATTTATTATTAATAATCACAAATTTCTAACAACATCCTCATAACTGCTCCAAACATTGGTTTCAAAACTAGGCAAGCGAATAAATAATACTTTTTTTAATCATGACCATTCACTACCAATCATGTGTATATCATGAAACCAAATGCATAAAATTAATTAACATGCTTCAATCACCATCATTGCATAATTAGCAAAATAAATCAAAATAATAAGGTCTTGGTGATCACAAATATACATTAAAATAACCACCAAAGCGACACCACAATATATGTTGGATCAAAATAAACACCCTCAACACATGAGGAAAACTATAATAGTGAGTGCTAAAAAAATAAGGGGTGCTACAACTCCTACCCCCATCCCAGGAACAACATCCTATACGCTAATTAACATAGGGAATACAAGGGTAAAGCTCTCTCATAACATGAGATAATTTTGAAGTGTCATCAACCTCTCAGTATCATGCCTCCACGTGATTCTAACCAACTTTGTGCCTTTGCTTCACAAGTGTTATTGTTTTGTACCTACGATCCCAAAGGTCTCTATATGGAATTCCCTTGTGACCTATATTTTAATATTATCATAATCTTAAAGGATTGTTAAGACAATGTATGTATCTTTTGAGCAAAGATAATGAAATACACCATGAACAACTAAACGTGTTCTTAAATCCAATATGTCATCAAACATGCCAATTTGTTCCAAGACCTAAAAAATTCCATAGTACGTGGGCGCTAACTTCCTCCACTTTTTCAATCTCAAGAATTTTCATGTGAGAAACACTTTCTCACCAACCTAAAAAATCCTCTTTGTTATTTTCTTCTCCGCATAATGTTTATGTATGTACTATGCGACTTTCATGTTATGTTGTACCCACTTCATTATGCTTTCCATTTCCCCGAAGTTATAATTCCTTGAATTCTTTAACCTCCAAGATGTCCCAACTCATAGGTTAATTACACTTCTACCCATGCAAGGATTCAAAATGACTCATGTTCAAAAAAAATGTGATAACCAATATTGTAAGCAAACTATACTAGAGGAAGATAATCCTCCCAACTCCTAGATTGGGTAATCATACATGCGAAGCATGTATTCCAATCCTCTATCAATTCATAATGTTTGACCATTATACTCTAATTATACTCTAAGTTATACTCTAAGTGTTATGTTGACACAATAATTGTTGGAACTCTATGCAATTTGAGATATTTATCAAGACCAAGAAATGGCGGAAAAGTTCAAAATCCCATCTATTATATTCACTTAATAATGTACAATATATATTACAACCATGATAACCATTGTATAATAGTCAATGGTACCTAATAAGGAAGATTAATATCATCACCCTAAAATATAATTAGGGAAGTATTACCTAGGACAAGGACTATATCTTAAGGTATACATAATGTGGTTAATGACTTAGGTTTAGAGGGATACAAAGGATAACAAGACCCCCCTTGATTATAAGTTTGTATAGTTGTATGGGTTTGTAATGTACCCAAATAGAGATTGAGGCACACTAACTCAAATTTAACTAGTTTAGGAAAGGAGTTTAAAAAATCAAGACTCAAACACCTCTAGACTTCCCTAAATTTTCCCAAGGTGGATTTTAGGATCTGATATGTTTTAAGGACATTCTACAACATCCTAAATTAGACTCCCAACTTCGACAACTGCACATACTTTAGGTGCATGCCTAGGTAGACTCCTTTAGCTCAACCAAAGGCTTCAAGGCAATAGCCCTATGACTTATGTGGAACCCAATGAATTTTGGTGCAAAACTGGAAGTGGATGGTCTATAGCTACCCAAGTTGCTATGAAAACATCGAGATAAATATTTGGACTTGTTTTGACAAAGTTTGGAATCTAGGAAGAGAATTTGAAATTTAGGATAAGTCGTTTAGGAGATTTCCAACTCGATTCAAGGAGCATATAAAGGTCATGAATTTCTAGTATGAGGGTTGGGATGGATCCAATTATGTTTCTTCTTTCTATAGCAACTCACAGAATGTGATTTTTAGTAGTGAAAGTCAGGTTATTACAACAATTCATAAAATTAGATAGATTTACCATTAAAATGAGCATAGGACTTCCAAACACTACCAAACTGTTTTGAATTCCTTGACTGGCTCTTGGAATCGATCATAACACACTTGAATTGGATCATATTAACCACATATTGATTCAAGGAAGCATATACAACTGAATTATGACATATAAAAAAAGAGAGTGATGGAAGATTTCTACAAGATATTTAACAGTGACACATAGACAGGAATATACTGGAAAATCATACTGAGATTCTACTCAATATGAATGGAAACATGCTAAAAATACTTGATAGTTTTAGCAGCTGCAAATTATGGTAATTTCTAATATGAAATGATCCATAGGACATTACAAGAATTACTAAGAAGAGAGGATAGAAAGTTGCTCCCAGAAGTGATTTCTTCTTCTCAATTCTTGAACTTCCACGCATTAATTCAACCCAAGATTGAGATAATACATTCAAATTATATGATAATACCTGCAAATAAACCTTAATGGATTCATTAACCTCAATGATATGGACAGGGTGTCCAACTTCTTAATCACTAGCTAAGTTGCTTCAACTAGCTACATTGAACATAAGGGCCATATCTCCCAATTGGTGACAAGGGGAACATATCCCAAACCTTGAAAATATCAGATCTCTTCAATTTAATAATAAAACTAGAAAAATATGTGAATAGGTGCATTCATCCTCCTTTTATTAACCTCTGTTGTCTTTTCTGCCTTCATTATAGAGCTTTCCATCTAGGAATTTCGAACCATAGATGTACTGGGTTTTTCTTTAGAAAGTTTCTTTTGCATTGGACTCACTTGCCTTCATGAAGGTGCCCTCACTGGCAAGAATGAGCCTTCATAGCTTTCCTAAGGCCTTTTTATTACTTTCATACTTTTACTATTTCTTCTGGAGCCTTATCTTCAAAAATCTAGAAGCATTCTGCCTTCAAAATTTTCTGCTGCTTTTCTTGCTTTCTCTGCTTTGGGTTGAATTTACTACTTTAGCTGCTTTCTTTCCATATTTTTTACGGGATACAACTCATATACCTTATCCTCATCCTATAAACCCTCTTGAGCCACCTAGACAAATTACAACTCATAAATAATAATTAGAAATTTAATTATTCCAAAATTGTGGTCCCCATCATCCTTTCAAATTTATTTGATTACATAAAATAACTAAGGATAAATTTTAACTCCTTAATAATTTAATTCCATTCAACCCATGGGAATTTAATGGGCCTAGTGGTGGACCATAGTTATACCAAAATGGGGACATTACAGTCCTCCCCTCCCAAAATTTGGTTGTCCTCAAGCAAGTGAAAATATGTGCAATGAAACACTTGTGTCCTTTTCCACCAATTTCTGCAAGCATATTTCATAACCATATGAATCACATCTCCATAATAGAGACCCTTTTTCAAACTTGCATTGGTCATCCTTTACCACAAACATATGAATGAACTTGCTTTGAAACAATCTTTGCAATTTGAGTTGCACAGCATGAACTGAATTTGACCAAGGCATGCAAAATTGTGAACCTTTTCTTGTAGCAATTGGAATAGGGATGATCATGAATTTGCGAACATCTATTCCCATGAGTAATAGGATATGGGTTGTACATAAGGGTTGATTTAATTATCTTTCATGAAACATAACTATCTGGAACCAAAAGATTAGAAAGCATCATCAAAGCAAAAATTTCACAATTGCGCTTTACCCACTTTTTCTCCTAAAGTGGTAGAGAGTGTAGAAGATGAATATTATCCACTTCATATAAGTTGGAATGGGATGCAAAATTTGACATACTTAAATCCTTCATCATTGAGGTATTTCCATGAAATCCTCTCACTCATTCATCTATGAATCTTCAAGCAACCAAGGTGAACATTCTGCAACAAAACCTCCTCCATTCCTTCTTTGGAAGCATCATCTCTAAGCACCATTGATGGAACATAAATACGTGAGGAAATCATTGAAAAATATCCCATCACTTCCTTCATCCCTTTGAAAACTCTTTTAGAGTTCTCATCCCACCAAGTAACTCTTTTCCTTACTTGGGCATCCACATATGTTATGAATTGGAATGAATCTCTACATGGTGCACCATTCTCCAACTTGTTCTCATCCATGAAACTGGAATAGACAATGGTAGGCTGAATTCCCTTCATGTGGGAACCCAATTTACCATAATCCATCATAGAATCGTTATATTCTATCTCAATTCTTCCAAATCCATGTTCAAACAATTTTTTATGCAATGACTGCTCTATCCAAGTACATGTTACAACTTCCATACTAGGAGAGTACTTCTCCGACACCCTACCATGAACCATAATGTACTAAAAAGAAACCAATTCAAGCTTACCAATTAGATAGATGTATGCTTTGATAATGTAATATGGTGAATCCATAGGTGCGCTAGCTAAGCCAATGCTCAAGGATGAAAATCTAGAACGGTCATAATGGCAACAAGGAGATTTTTCTTGCAAAACCCGTTCCTTCAAGAGAATCTGATGACGATGGCCAAAGTGGAGATCAATTTTGGGATAATACTTAAACTCATGCATATATTTCATCTTGAGAGGTGTCTCTGTCCCACATACTACTACATGAATCTTTCAAGTGGAATAGTTGAGACCAAGAATGATTCTTGTATCCCAGATGAATATGAGAATGGGAAAGTGTCTTCTACTTCCTCCCCCCTGCATTGCTTAGTTTCCACCTAAAGAGCTTCATGATGACTCCCATACTACCAAGAAGGAACATGGTAAGTCCATCCATCATATGGTTTCATATGTATGAAACTATACAACTACTCCACATGGATAGAATTATTGAAATGAAGGTTAGCTTGCCATCCTAGATGCCATTAAATAAGCTGCATTCTCCCAAAATATAATGCCATCTAGAACAAACTGTCATTCCAAGGAATGCTAGGATCCCATGGTTTATGCAACATTCTATTGAACATCTTGATCATCCGGAACAATGTGCCACTCCTAATGATGCTAGGATCCCATAACCAAATTGGAATTATACTCTTCCAAGTGCTTCTTGGAATTTTATGAATATTTCCAACAGGAAGAGAAACTCCTCTTGAGCATCATTTCCATATGCTCCATCCAACTGAATCAGTTGGAACTTCCAAGTCCCACTATGCATATTGAATGCATCATATGATGACCATGGAAATATTTGTTTTTGCTCATAAGATATGAAAGTAAGAGATGTATCAATGCATTTTCTATTGAAGCATCCACAATTATTACCTCCCCATGTTTCCATCTCTAAGATGTATTTGTCCATCCAATACATAGATGGATCAACATGTTTGTTGGCTGGTCCAAGTGGAGCGAATCTATACACCTTCTCCAAAATCAAATCTTGCTCCAATAAGGGTAGCCCATGATCCTCCTGATGTACATCTAGCACTCAAACAACTTCCTCCATGACAATTCTCTTATGAAGAACATGCATTTTGGATTGCTTTTCTTGCTCACAATATTTCCTAATGAAGGAAGTGTTAAAGAATATCCTACCAAGGTGAGCAATATTGGTGTACCCTTGGATATCCATCTATGTTATGTACTCATCTATCCAATCCTTAGATAAATACTAACATCTACTTGCTGATCCAACTGACATGTCATCGACTATCTCTCCTGAAGTTGAGTCCTCCTCCTCATCCTTCAAAGCAAGTGCTTGGCCAATGTATTCAATATCATCTCCCTTCACAAACACCTGTAAATCATAATTTTCCTCATTAATTTCCTCCATCAAACTCAAAGTGTCTCCTACCAAGTGCATATAATCATTTTCCATCCAAGATGGGGGATGTGGCATGCTTAACTCTCTACAAATATGGTCAATCTACAAAATTGATTCTTGAAGGGCATCTTGGGTGCTCCTAAAAGAATCATATGTATACTCTAAATCACCAGTGAGGCTATCTGTTTCTTTTTCTTTCTTCTTGAGTGCATGATGGTGCATGTTTTCAATCCATAGAAGTTTTTTTCTAACTGAGAGTAAGTTCGTGTAACTCTCTTCCATCTTAGCCATTGCTTATCTGAGAGTTTTGAAATATTCCTAGAAGGATGCTTTCTCCCAATATTCAATTGAATCCCTCCAACAACATCTTGTCACCAAGGAATTGGTGTCAACAAGGTTCTTCATGGCTGCCATTAGCTTCTCTTGGTCCTCTTTTAGTGACCCACTCAAATGATGTGAATCATAAAGAAGGTCCTCCTCCAAGGTTACTCCTTCCAATGATTGACATCTTGGGATTTAAACTATATTCGCTCCATATGAAATGCTTATGCTAGAATTCTCACAATATTTAGAGTCCACATGAAGACCCACATCTACCACATGTGGTTCGCTCTACTGCATTTCTTCCTTTGTTTAGAGCGAATCTATGTGCATGTCTTCACTTCCATCTTCATGTGCTTATTCTTCATTTTTATCCCCTTCTAGGTGACTTGTTGTTCCTTCATCTTGAGTGGTACTAGGATCACAAAATTTGGAGACTCTAATTGAAGAAAAACCAAATAATCTAATAATGTAATAAGCTTCACTGTGAAGAATCTCCTTCAATAAATAATGAAAATGCATGATATAACTGAAATAACAGAGCACATAAGATATTTAATTGATCACGGGCCACTTTGAGGGGAAAATATCCTTTGAAAAAGATCAATACAAATAACTCTTGGATACCTTCATTGGCCTCAACATGTACTTATATACTAAGTCTAATCTAGACAACTATTACTCCCCATGAATGTGGGATAATACAACATACTAATTGGATGACTTAACAATTATTACTCCCCATGAATGTGGGATAATACTACATACTAACGGGTTAAATTACAAAGCATATCCATCCAACAAAATATACTAATGAAATAAAGAGGAGGCTTGACATGGGTTCTTAACATCCCCTCCCTCTTAGAAAAGCTTTGTCCTCAAAGATTTAGATGTGGAAACTGTTGCTACATCTGAAGGAGTGGTTCCCATGTAGCGTCCTTTGGTTGCATGCTGTGCCGCTGAATTAAGACCTTTGTGATGGACCGAGAGAGAAGCTGACGAGTGTGCATATTGAAGATTTCCTCTAGCCCCAAAATGACGATTCCTTCATTATCCAGTTCTGGTAAAACAATTTGTCTCTAATGTTGGTTCCAATCACTTTCTTTAGACAAGAGACATGAAATACTGGGTGAATGCGAGAAGAAGGAGGAAGTTCCAATTTATAAGCAACAAACCCAAACTTCTAAAGAACCTTATATGGCCCATAGAACTTTGGAGCGAGCTTCTTATGCCCTTTGAATTTCAAGGAGGATTGCCTGTAAGGATGCAGACGAAGAAAATCCATATCATCGACTTGAAAAGTGCGCTCAGATCAATGCTGATCTACTTGTTGTTTCATGTGGTTTATTGCCATGTGAATATTGTCCTGCAGAATGTGAAGAATCTGATCTCGGTTTCAAAGAACCATGTCAACTTCCTAAAATGGTGAACTGTTGGGGGTGTATGGAAGGACTAATGGAGGTGCTTTACCATAAAATTCTTCATATGGAGTCATTTTAGATGCAGTATGGTAGGAAGTATTGTACCACCATTCAACGAGAGGGAGCCACTTTTCCCACTAGTATTGTTGTTCATAGGTGAAGCAACGAAGATAAGTTTCCAAACATTTGTTGATGACTTCAGTCCGATCATCTATCTAGGGTGATATCTTGAACTCATATTTAGTTTGGTTCAAGTGAGTCGAAATAGTTCGGTCCAAAAATGACTTGTGAAAATTGCGTCGCAGTCTGAGACAATGGAAGAAGGGATTCCATGAAGACAGAATATCTGGTCCATGAAAATTTGACTGACTAAGGAGGTGGTATATGGATGGTTTAGAGCAAAAAAATGACTATTTTTGGAAAGCCAATCAACCAAAACCAATATTATGGTCTTCCCTCCATATTTAGGGAGCCCTTCAATGAAATCCATCGAAATATCTGTCCAAATCATTGTAGGGATGGGAAAAGGTTCGAGCAATCCAGGAAGGAGTGTAGTTTCACCCTTGTGGAGCTAGCATGTAGCACATTCAAAAACCATCTGTTGAATTTATCGTTTCATTCCCTTCCAAAATAAGTTACTTCATTCCTGCTCATACGTTTTGAGGAACCTAGAGTGCCCTACCAATGGAGAAGCATGGATTTCATAGAAGACCACATGTTTAAGATCTTTTCTCTGGGGAAGCACCAAGTGGCCCTTGTATCTCAGAGAAGAACCATCCCAAGAGTGATGCAGTACAATAGAAGGGTTACTAGCCAATTGTTGGATGATTTCAGATAATGAAGAGTCATTGCCATAGCCTTGTTGAACAGAGTGTAACCAATTTGGAATAGGCATAGAAATATCTAAAAGAGAAACATGGTCATCAAATGTGCGGGAAAGAGAATTTCCACAAGATTGTCCTTACCCTTCTTGTAAGTGATCTCATAGTCATAACCCATGAGTTTGCTAACCCATTTATGTTGTGTTGGGGATGAGACTCGTTGTTCCAGGGAATATTTCAGACTCTGGTGATCAGTCTTGATGCAAAACTATTTCCGTAAGAGGTATGGCCACCACTTCTGTACTGCATGCAAAATAGCCATAATTTCCTTCTCATATGTAGAGGCGGCTAAATTCTTACCAGAAAGGGATTTGTTGGTGAATGCAATGGGATGTTCATCTTTAAGGAGGACAACACCAAGTCCATTGTTGTAAGCATCACTCTCAATAGTGAAGGGATTGGAGAAATCAGACATAGCTAGAATAAGTGTGGTACACATAGCTTATTTCAGTTTGTCAAATGCACACTCAACAACATGTGTCCATGTAAAAGCATCCTTTTTCAGTAGAGCTGTTAATGGATTTGCAATCTTTCCATAATCTTTGATAAACTTGTAGTAGTATCCAGTTAATCCCAAAAACCCACAAAGGTCTTTAGGGTCTGAGGATGTGACCATTTTTTCATGGCATCTATTTTGGCAGGATCTACATGAACCCCTTGTGCTGAAACAATATGCCTGAGATACTCTTCTTCCTTCTACCCAAAAACACATTTAAACTATTTGGCATGAAAATGATGATCACAGAAAATTTGCAGTACAAGATCCAGATGTTGGAGATGCTTAGCCCATGTTTTACTATAGATGAGAATATCATCAAAGAAGACCATAATCAATTTTCACAAGTAGGGCCATAATATTTTATTCATCAATGCTTGGAATATGTAAGGATAATTCATAAGGAAAAATGGCATGACCAAAAATTCATAGTGGCCATCATGTGTGTGGAAAGATATTTAGGGATGTCATCCTCACGAACTCGAATTTGGTGATACCCCAAATGAAGAGCTAACTTGGAGAAAAAATGAGCACCATGAAGCCCATCCATAAGCTCATCAACAATAGGAATTGGAAACTTATTCTTCATTGTGATGTGATTAAGTGCTTGAACGTCAATGTAGAGGTTCCATGACCCATATTTTTTTGGACAAGAAGAACGAGTGAAGAGAAGGAATTGGTACTAGGGTGAATAATTCCTTGATTTAGTAAGTCTCGAACAAGCATCTCAATCTATATCTTGTGGTGAAACGGGTAGCGATAAGGCCTGATGTTCGAAGGGACACTTCGAGGAAGGAGCATAATATGATGGTCCTCTGGTCTTGAAGGTGGCAATCCCACTAGCTCAAAAAAAACACTTGCATATCGATCCAAAATTTGTTGTAGATCCAAGGAAGTAGTTGAGACCGCTGAAGGTTGCATTTGAATGAAATGGATGTGAGCGATGACACCATGTGAATTATTCTTAAGGATATTTTCCATGCGATGTGAACTGATGATGCTGAGATACCCTCGTTGTAAGCCCTTCAATGTGTGTTTTTTCCCATTGACTACAAATTGCATCCAAAGTTAAGCAAAATCCCATAAAATGGGTCCAAGTGTGCGTAACCATTGAGTGCATAAAACCACATCGCATCCAACTAAGGGCAAGGAAAACATGTCAGAGCGCAAGTTATAATATATATGCACACATTACGACACTTCCCTTTGCAAGGTAAGGCTCCCCCATTGGCAATCATGACTTCAAAGTTGGAGCAAGGATGGAAAAAATAATCAGCCTGTTTGGTGATCCTGGGTCAATTAAGTTATGAGTGCTACTGTAATCAATGAGTATTATAAGAGGGATATTTTTGAAGAAACCCCTAACTCTCATGGTTTGTGGGGTGGTGACTCTGACTAATGCATGGAGAGATATCTCTGGCTGGTCGTCTTGAGAAGGAGGGTCAACGAGCAACTGTTGAATGTCACCCTCATCATCTACTGGATCCCGAGTATCATCAGAAATTTTAGGTGCAGGTGGAGAAGCCACATCTAGGAGATAGAGATTTTTCTCAACACATCGATTTCCCTGGGTGAATTTATCATCACAATTATAACAAAGCCCTTTTTCCCTACATTCCCACATCTTAGCTTTAGATAAATGCTTGATAGTAGTGGTTCTAGGAGCTGGTGGAATTTGAGGTCTTTAGGGAACCATATTTATGAATGGAACAAAAGAGGATTTGGAGCATTGTTGAGCCCTTATCTTGTCCTCTGCTAACTTAGAAAATCCTAGGGATTCCATCATTATGTTGGGACAGAACATTTTAACCTCAAAGCGGATTGCATCCTTCAGAACACTGATAAAACAACTCAGGTAGAATGCATCAGGCAATACTTTTGTGTGATTGGCCAGTTTCTCAAATGCTGTCTGATACTCCCTCACAGTGCCAGTTTGGCAAAGTTTGGTGAGTTCTCCTATGAAGTCATCAAAAGCACTAGGGCCAAATTGTTGCAAAAGGAGTTGGAAAAAAATCTCTCCAGTTTGGCTCTACATGAGCCTTGGTGTACCAACAAAACCGTTAAAGGGATTCATGTTCGAAATGAAAGGATGCAAATGGGACTTTATTGACATCAAAAGTGTTATGCAAATTGAAATATTGTTCTGCCCTATAAATTCATCTAGTCAGATCATCACCATTGAAGCGAGGAAAATCAAGCTCCGGCCCACGAAAGTTTCCATAGGAAGAGAATCCAGTGTCTGTAGAAGAATCATGTCGTCGTTGTTTGTTCATGGGTGAATGCTGAAGATGGAGGCCGAGAAATTTTTGATATAGATCTTCAATCTTGGTCTTGATGGCGACAAGTTCTTCTTCCATTTGTTTATTTGCTCCGGCGCGGGGGACAACCATAAGTAGTTTATTTTTTTGGGAAATGGGTAGAAAAACAAAAACAGAAAGGGATTTAGAAAAGGGAAATTTTGAATTGGGAAAAACTCGGGTGGGAAATTAGGGTTTGACTAGGTTTTGGACACTTTCTGAGGGACAGGGACGCAAAAAATGTGAATTTCAGAAGCGGGGTGAAAGAATGGGAAAATTTGTTAGAGAGGGACAAGGAAGCCGAAATGGGAAACAAACACAGTGGCAAAATTTGAAGGTGATTGGGTGAGAATAAGAAAAGTTATGGAAAACCATAAAAATAAACAAATGTGGAATTTTGGTCTTCAGGAAGTGGAATTTGGGATAGGGTCCTTAAGGAAGGAAATATGCAGAATGGGATTACGGGGGGTTACAACGAATTTTCAAGGTAATGGAGCTAAATAAAAGAATATATGGCTAAAAATAAGAATTTTATTATTTATTTATTTTTATTTTATTTTTTTCGAGTTTGGTGGAAATGATCTGTGGTGGTTCTGGAAATTTGTGCTTGATCAACTGGAAATGGAGGAAATTATTTGTGGCGGTTATGGAATCTACACTTTATCGACTAGAAATGGATATGGACCCAATGTATGTTCAGATTCCTAAAGTTTCAAGGGATTCACTCGGCCACCAATGCTGTCTAATGGCTTGCGTATTGGGGTAGTACCCCTCACTCCATGACTCAGGTAAAACTGATAACCTCTTTTCCACAAACGACATCTCTTGGTTTACCTCACAGGTGGAACTAGTTAATTAGGTAGGGGTCGTTTCCCTTTTCGCTTGGGAGGTCCTCTCAATGGACAAATACTTCAGGGTTCTTGTGGTATGTCACATACCCCAATTTTGTAAAATTATGTAATTGTTTTATTTAATTTTCTGAGACATTATGATAAACTTAATCCTAAGTAGGGATTGATGACTCNTGGTACTCCTCACAATGAGTTTTAGGGCTATGCCCAAGTACTTCCCATAGTTAAGTGGATAAGGTTTATTCGTTGATTCAAATGAATATACCGATGCAAAGAAGAAGAACTAATACAATAATCACAGCACTAGGAAGCACTGCAAAAGAAAAAATATTTGGCAGAAATTCCACCGAGCAAGCCCAAGAAAGTGCTATGATACTAGATGTGAAGAAACTCCTGCAATAAACAATGAAAATGCACGATATAAAAGAAATAATAGAGCACATAAGAGATTTTATTGATCGCGCTCCACTTTGAGGGGGCAACCTCCTTTAAATAATCTCAATACAAATAACTCTTGGATACCTTCATTGGCCTCAACACATACTGATATAGTAAGTCTAATCTATACAACTATTTCTCCCCATGAAAGTGGGATAATACAACATACTAACTTGACGACTTAACAACTATTACTCCCCATGAATGTGGGATAATATAACATACTAATGGGGCAACTTACAAAGCATATGCATCCAACAAAATATACTAACAAAATAAAGAGGAGGGTTGACACGGGTTCTTAACATTCACCTTTTGTTCTCTTCTCTTCCTCTTTGATTGGAGTAGTGGAATAACTTGGATATTCTCTTAACATAGAGCTCTTTAATGGTAATGCCTCATTCCACTACAATAAATTCTCCACATATTTGCAATCATCATTGACAATATGATTGATCCTTCTTTGATGTTTGCTAAAGGGATCCCTTGTCCAAGACAGTATTTTGACCTCATATTCACAATATTCTCGAAAATACAAGATTTCCTGTATCTATTTGCTTAGTGCTTGGTATCCTCGGAGGTACTAATAAGGATGAACTCTGAATGGATTTCCTCAACAATATATTCTTTCATCAACAATATAAACGTTTGTTTTTTAGGCATTCTACCTTTGTTGTACACTTGGTCACAAGAGTAACCATCCTCATCTCTTGACATATGAAGGCCTCTATGAATATATATCGCCTCTTCTTCTTCATACTGCTCAAGATCACCATCCTCCACAACTAGAGAAATCCTTATAGATACAAATTTTTATTCTTCAACTAGTGATCACAATGGATAAGTGCAAAGGATTATGCTTTGATACAAATGTAATGGACCAAAATAGAGATTCAGGCACACTAACTCAAATTTAACTAGTTTAGGAAAGGAGTTTACAAATCAAGACTCAAACACCTATAGACTCCCCCAATTTTTCCCAATGTGGATTTTAGGATATGCTATGGTTTAAGCAAATTCTAGAACAACCTAAATCAGATTGCAAATTTTGACAGCTGCACATTCTTTGCATGCATCATGCTTGGTTTGACTCCTTTGGATAAACCAAAGGATTCAAGGCAATGACCCCAGGATTTATGTGGAACCCAATGGATTTAGGTGAAAATATAGAAGTGGTTGGTCTATTATTACCCCAACCTTCTATGAAAACACTGAGATAAATATTTGGAGTTGATTTGAGAAAGTTTGGAAGCTAGGAAGTGAATTTGGAATTTAGGACAACTTATCTAGGGTATTTCCAACTCAATTCTAGGAGCATATAAGGGTCACATATTTCTTGTATGAAGGCTATTATGGATCCAATTATGTTTCTTCTTACTGCAACAACTCACAAAATGTGATTTGGAGTAGTGGAAGTCAGTTTATTACAACAATTCAAAAACTAGCTAGTTTAGCATAAAAAAGAGCACAGGGCTTCCAAACACTACCAAACTATTTCAAATTCCTTTACTGACTCTTAGATTCGACCATAACACACCCAAATTGGATCACATTATCCATATAATGATTCAAGGAAGCATCTACAATTGAATTATGACATATAAAACAAGAGAGTGATGGTAGATTTCTACAAGAGATTTAATAGTGACACATATACATGAATATACTAGAAAATAAATTGAGATTCTAAAAAATATGGATGGAAAGATTTTGAACATTCATGAAAGTATTAGAAACTGAAAATTACAAGAATTTCTAATATGAAATGAACCACATGACATCAAATAATTACTAAGAGGAGAGGATAGAAAGTTGCTTCTGGAAGCGATTTCTTCTTCTCAATTCTTGAACTTCCAAGCAGTAATTCGACCGAAGATTGAGATCATACATAAAATTTATATGATAAGACATGAAAATAAACCTTAATGGATGCATTAACCTCAATGTTATTGACAGGGTGCCCAACTCCTTAATCAGTATCTGAATTGCTTCAGCTAGCTGCATTGGACAGAAGGGGCACATCTCTGAGCTGGTGACAAGGGGAACATCTCCGAAGTCTTGAAAATATTAGAGATATTAGATTCAATAATAAATCTAGAAAAATAAGTGAATGGGTGCATTCATCCTCCTTTTATTAACCTCTGCTATGTTTTCTGCCTTCATTCTAGAGCTTGTCGTCTAGGAATTTCAAACCATAGGTGTATTAGATGTTTCTTTGGCAAGTTGCTATTGCATTGGACCCACTTGCATTCACGAATGCACCCTCATTTTCTAAAATTATCCTCTGTACCTTTCCTAATTCCTTTTGATTTCTTTCTCGATTTTACTATTCCTTCTTGAGCCTTATGTTAAAAAATCTAGAAACATTCTACCTTCTTGATATTTTGCTGCCTTTATCATCTCTCTTTTATTGCTTTAGTTGCTTTCTTTCCATATGTTTGAGGGATACAACTCATCAACCTTATCTTCATCTTATGCGCCCTCTTGAGCCACCTAGTCAGATTACAACTCAAAAATAATAATTAGAAATTTAATTATTCCAAAATTGTGCCCCACATCATCCTTTCAAATTTATTTTATTACCTAAAACAACTAAAGCCAAAATTTAACTCATTAATTTAATTCTAGTAAACCCATGGGAATCTAATGGTCCTAGTTGTGGGCCATAATGATACCAAAATGGGGACATTACAGGGTTAGGAAACAAAGACTATTGCAAAAAACAATAACATCTCTAAATATTCAACCTAATACCCATGGTTTGAAACCTAGTGAGTATGAATGAAGATCCACTTGAAAAATGACTAAAAATAGATGCATATACCAAGTCTAGAAATCTCATTATGAAACAAGTGAGATATATAATATGCAATTGTTCAATGATATGAACCTAGAAATTATGAAAGCAAACCTCAATGTGAAGTGAATTTGTTGTAAGAACAAGACATCACAAATTCTTATCATAATCATAGACCATTGTGTTTGGCTCAATATTGTAGTTGATTGACTTCGTTATGTGTGTGTGTGTGTGTGTGTTTGAATACCTAATCATTGAAGTTTTCAAATAAAAACAATAATATATTAGAGATATAAACATTTTTGTAATCAAAACATCTAAAATTTATTTATGTTTGGTGTTGATAAGTTTCAATGTTTATTAATTTGTTGAGCCAAACATTGGCTAATTTATGTTCATTGAGATACAACTTATGAATTATCTTATACTAAGTACCTACAGTTGTGATATACCACCTAACGTAGATTCATGCTACAAAACTCTTCCATATTACTTATTTTATTTTGGCGGGCTTCATAAGACCTTAATATCTTCAAATCACAACCATTCAATTCCTAAGAACTCAATTATGCTCATAACACATGTGATAATGGTATTCTTAGAGAGTTAGATTATAGAACAAGCATTTAGGTCTTCAACATTGAAGAGCTAAAAAAGATGAACATATATATGACATATCTACGAATGTGAACCTCATTTTTCTTGCGTTTAGATTCTTTTTCACCTAATGCATTTATCGAGGAAACCCATAGGGTACTTCCCCTCATTCCAAGGATGGCACCCAAGGTAAATCAGATTCTTTACGGATCAAGGCCATGCCCAAAATCAATAATTGGAACACAAAGAGAGCAAGCACGCCATTAAGTGGGATCTTAACTCTAGAAAGGGAGGATAACAAATTTCCTCTCAACCGCTCAAACTACACCCAATTGAGAATCCTTCACCCTTATTTCCTTCACCATCAGCTTTGGATTGATCATCCTTCTTATCATCATCCTCTCCTCCCTTTTTTTTCTATTCACCATCATTCTAATCCATTCCACCACAACCTTCATTTTTATCCCCCCGTCTTTCTTTCCCCATGTTTCTTATCCCCATCCTTCTTATATACTTCCTAAGTGTCTCTATCCTTATTATGTGGGTTGATGTCGATATAATTCCTAGTATTTATGTGGACATATAATGGCTCGTAGTTGTTATCATAATTAATAAATGGATTGATTAATGCAAGGGCAATTTTTTTGTTCTATAGTTAAATATGAAGGGCATTTCAGGAATTGGAAGCCAAACTAAGAAAAGGTTTATTTTGGTTGCAATTTGTATATTAATGTATAGTGGAAATCATGTAGGGGATAGTTATGGAATCTTTGATTAATGTGTGGGTTGCTATACTTAACTGGTAATGCACTCTCATTAAGCTATTTGTGTTGTTCAATGTGGTGATTGAAACCATTGTTTTTAGTGTTTAAATGCACCAAAACAACAACACCGACATGGACTTTGTAACATCCTCTAATTTAATGTGTGTTATTAATCATTATTATCTAAGTTTTGTTCTATGCATCCTCTTAATGCAAATTTTTTTCTTTAGCATTAATTTCAAATTAGTTTACCACTAATAGAGTTAGCTAGAGGAATGATTAGATGGAACTTTATGAAATAATATATATAGTAACACATCCGATATAAGAAGGATCATACAACCCTTCCACAAAAACAATATCCACAAATGATCGATCTGATTTAATTAAACGATGGGTTGACCTTTCTTTAAATTAGTCTTCCATTAATGTAAAATATAAATGAAGGATTATATAAACCTCACTCATGTATGGTACTCCAGAAATGTATAATTTAGATGAAGGATTGACCGACACTTCCTCATATGTAGTACTTAATAAAATTTTCTGCTACAGGAGGAATTGATCAATCATCCTTAGATACAATAGACAAAAAACCTAAAAAAGCAAGGAATGATCAGTCGGCACTTCCTTAAATTCAGTAGAAAGGAATAAAATAATATTGAGGAATGATCGACTGACCCTTCCTCAAATACAATATTGCATAAATGCATTTTTTTGACACTTAATTATCAAGTACGGTTCGTAGAAGTGTATCATTCAATAAGAAGGATCACTCACGCCTTCCTGTCTGACGATTATATAAATATGATACCTAGTAATACATTATTTAGGGAAGTGTTGATCTACCATTACTCAAATACAGTAGCCAAGAAACATATTAACATAAAATTTGGGAAACATACCATCTTAAGGATTGAACTTACATCCATTTGTTTTATTTTGTATTTGATAATCACAGAATGTAGAGAAGAGACCGTCATACACATGATCAAATATTGTTTCTAGAAACATATTATCTATAGAAAGGATTTACCGAACCTTCCTAACATATGGAACAAAGAAAACTTATAACCTAGAAGAAGGGTCAGATGACATTACCCCAAACACAATAATTATTGAATGTATCATCTATTAGAAGGATCAATCAATACTTCCTCAAATAAATTAGTTAATAGCCTACCCTTTAAACCTTGAATCATTCATGCATTCCTTCAAATACATTATTCTAAAAATTGATCTTCTAGTTGCAAGATTGGTTGCAACCTCCTCGTATATAGTTTTCAGTAAAACACTAACAAGAATAAAGTGTGTCCTAATCACTATATTTGAGTAAGGGTCTCCAGATACTTCATTTTCATTTACATTATTTCACAGATGTCAAAGTATGATCAAGCAATATTAATTTAACTCTTTGTACAAGAGGAATGATTCCCGTCAACAAAATTTGGGAAAGAGTTGACCGATACTTCTCCTTGATCCTATCCACTGTGATAACTTCCAAGTAGAGAATGTGGATCGACGTGATACTTGATGAATATAAAGTTTTTGTTGGAGGGATTAGCTAGATCGAATCATCTATATCAAGGATAGGTTGAATCTTATTCAAATAAAATATTTCATTAATGCATCATATAACTTAAGGATCGACCGAATTTTCTTTGTGGGATATCTCTTAGAGGACACTCTCTTGTAGACAATGTTACTCGTTTATCTTCTATGAGGTAAGGTCACCTGACACTTCCATTTAGATTACCACCATTTAGATTCTATTATCTAGGGAAGCTTCATCGATTTGTTACTTGTGTGTCTACCTAATGAGAGCTTATTATAGGTTTCTATATCTCATATAAGGGTTGATTTGTTATGTATTTTTTTACTAATATTGTGCCTTGTAATTGTGAATATATATACATTTTTCCTTGTAATAATTCATGATTTGGTGGAAAGTTTTTTCAAAAGGTCACAATGGCCATTTGAGTAACTCTCAACAAGTTCAAAGAAATTCTATTTCTTGAGCTATATCCTAATCACAACACGTGGTTTAGTGATATTGATTGGTTTGTGGAGAAGGAAGAACCCAATGATATATATCCATATTTGTACCTCTATGTATTTGTTTAAGAACAACAAAGAAATATTGACATCATCATGTTTATATATATATTTCAAAAATACATGTTTCATGTCTAAGTAGAGGCCGTTGACGGAAAATGCTACTCTTTATTACAGATGGATATTCTAGTTTCTAAGTTTCTCCCTGAGTTGATGAATTTTTTTGATGAAATGATCAAGTGTCTTGCACAAAACATGGATGTATATTGCAATCGTATGATCCAACTAATCAGTTTGGATCAAATACGACCACACACTTGAAAAATGGTACTCTATCAGTGTTCAAAGGAAGATTTACTAAGAAAAATACATCATTGGATCTTCATTACATGAACTTTAACAACAAGATGATAAATTTTTACGATGAAAATAATCTATACTACCTTAGAATATCTAGAATTGCCGAATAATGCAACTTTGGAAGATATTCTTATTGTACTTTTATTGTATTATTGTTGTACATCCTTCGAGAGATGTTATTGATGTACTTGGTCATGTAAATGTACATGAAATAATCAATGCAACCCTTCCATTGTAAGTCAATTCAATAGTACCACAAGAAATATTATATAAATCTTATTTTGAGCCTCCCTAGAAGGTTGGCCCTGTTTAGAGAAACATGTCGGACTAGTTAAGTAAAATGGTCACTCGCTTGATGAGTATAAATAGAGAGGGAACTCCTCTCATTTGGACACACTTATCACTCAATCAAGTGTGCAAGAGAGAGAAATAAGAGGTTCATTGGAGAGGAGAAATAGTTTATATTGTCTTTGGGGTTCATCTTATCTTGGTTGGCATTGCACTTGGTGACATAATCTATATTAAAGAAGTTGTTAGGTTTTCTCCCTTGTGGTTTCCTAGAGGAAAAATCCTTGTGTTATTTTGTATTGTTTTGCTTGTCTTTCTTTGATTGATCCTAATGCTATGGTTATGATGAAATGATTCTAAATGTTTAAAGATGTTGTATAACCATTAAAATTCTAACATGGTATCAGAGTTATCCTGAACAAGTCTTCATAA
This sequence comes from Pseudotsuga menziesii, assembly GCA_001517045.1. Classification (NCBI taxonomy): domain Eukaryota; kingdom Viridiplantae; phylum Streptophyta; class Pinopsida; order Pinales; family Pinaceae; genus Pseudotsuga; species Pseudotsuga menziesii. The sequence continues at coordinate 502,540 of LPNX011114632.1, forward strand.
AGTAGTAACTGACGAAAGTTGGAAACTAGGGTTTCAAATTCCTAGCACTTCCCTCCATAGACCATTTTAAAAAGGAGGACCATCTAACTCACCCTAGGAGGGAGGAAATTACTGTGGAGATAGTTTTTTGTTATGTAGATTTTCAATTCTTGACCTATCACTACTACCGGGAAAAATAGGGCATCAAATACTTTGCAGTTTTTTCCATAGAATTCGGAAAATGAGTATACTGGTCAAATCACCTTGAGGAGGCCCATATTTGTATCCAATAATATTTGCAAGTCACCAAGGTTGAAAAATTAGGGTTTCTCTTTCAAATCCTAGGCCCACCAAAAGTAGTTTTCCAGAAAGGATTTGGAGCTAGCATCTAGTTGAAGCCATCTCATTGCTAATTTCTATTCTTTCAATTTCCATTTGAGTTTCTCATTTTTATGAAGATGACAAACAATACCAAGATCAAGGGAAAGCTAGAAGGAGCTGATAACTTATGGCCTTGGAAGTGCCTTGGAAGTATAGAGTTCTTCTCATACCAGAACAACATGGCTTGGAGAACTATGTCAAAGAAGAAGTTTCATATCCATAGGGATATGAGGACAAAAGCTAAGGATAAGAAGAACTTACTTAAAGCCAAGAGGATCATTGCAGATTCTATTAAGGACCATTTGATCCTACACCTATCATCCTTGAATATTCCCAGGTATATGTTCGATGCATTGACCATCCTATATGAAAAAAATAATATCATCAGGAATATGACTTTGAGGAATGAACTCAAGGGAGTGAAGATGAAGATGTTAGAAAGCATTCAGTCTTACTTCACAAGGGTCTCCCAGATAAAGGAATGACTAGAATCTATTGGAGACAGTGTTGAACAAGCAAAAGTGGTGCTGACCACCTTGAATGGTATCCCAAGATCATGTGAATATTTCATTCAAGGAATTTGTGTTATAAGAAGGCTCACCAAATTCAGTAGGCCATGGGAATAATGCACACAATAATAGGTCCTATTAGTAGTAATAGAAGAAAAGTTGGGTGATGACGATAATCAAGCTGTAACAACTCATGCGAATAAAGGAAGATCAAGAAGAAGGAACATTCTTACAAGAATAGAGGAAATCTGAAGAAGGACCTCTCATTGCTCAAACGTTTCACTTGCGATGAGAAAGGACACATTGAAAAATATTATCCCAAGAAGAATAAAGGAAAGAAGAAGACAAACCATGCTCACATAGTCAAAGATGATGAACCAATCAAGAAGAAAGCCAAAGAAGACTCCTCTAGAGGTGAAGAATATGTATTGATATCAACACTTACAACTACGGTTATTGATGGTAGCGATGTTTGGATTGTAGATAGCGGTGATTCCAAGCACATGACCAGGTTCAAGAATCACCTCAGCCATATGACAAAAGAAGACTCACCTTACAAGGTGAAACTTGGAGATGACTACCAATATCCCATAAAAGGGGTAGGAGAAGCATCCTGCAAGTTATACTTAGGAATGTCCATCAAGATGAAATATGTTCTATATGTACCTAGATTGAATAAGAATATCTTGTCCATATCAAGCCTTGATGAAAGAGGATTCCAAGTTGCATTTGTTTATGGCCAAGTTCTCATGTGGCCCAAAGGTAATATTTGATGATGCAATAGTAATTTGAGAGAAAGAAAGGCTTATATAATTTGAAGGGCCATCCAAAATAAGCATTGGTTCATGAAGCAATAGAACCAAGTGAACTATGGTATCCAATATTTGCACATATACACTACACGACATTATCGATCGTAATAAAAGTGATCACAAGTCTACCAGAGCTCGAGAGGAAGCATGAAGGTATATGCAAAGGATGTGCACAAGGAAAGAACGTGAAGAATCCATTTCCAAGAAGTGACAATAAAGCGAAGGAGATCTTGAAAATTGTACACTCAGATGTATGTGAACCTATGTCATTCAAATCTCTAAGTGAGCATGCATATTATGTTTATTTTATAGATGATTACGCTTGCAAAACTTGGAATTAATTTCTAAAGATAAAATATGAAGTACTTAGTAAATTCAAAGAATTAAAAGCTCTTGTAGAGAATCACACTGAAAATAAAATAAAGACATTGAGATTAGATAATCATGGAAAATGTACTTTAGATAATTTCAAATATTTATGTAAAGAATTAGGGATTAAGAGGAAGTTGAGAACTCCCTACAATCATCAATAGAATGGTGTTTCCGAGAGGAAGAATCGAACAATAATGGAAGCTATGAAAGCCATGATCCATTACCAAGATCTATCGAATGGATCAGGTTTATATTTCATTAAGGAGAAATATTTAGCCTTTGAAGGCTGTCTGTATTCATACACGTGTCAGACTATGATTTGAAACATAACATACAATGATAATATCAACCATTAATCATCCAATGTCAATAAATAACAAACAATAATTACCAATAATATCTCACAACATACATCAACCATAACAATCATATCGAATAGTTACTCTTTATCATAGAATTGTACATAATTATTAGCACATTACGATATATGTAATATCCATATATACTTTATTACCATTATATTGCAATATTCTATTGAGAATACAACATCAGGAGTCGTTCTCTAGTCTCGTGAATAATACCAAGACAATAGACTTGTGAGTAGTATAAAGTCCTACAAATATCCTCATATGATTGATGTGGTGATGTTGTAAAGCGTGTGAGTAATATCAAGATAAGTCTTGTGAGTAATATCAAGACAATAGATTTGTGAGTAATATGAAGTTCTACAAATATCCTCATGTTGTGAGGCAGTGTACTTTTATGTGTAAAGTGGATATACTATGTGATGTATGGCTAGTCATGGTCAATAGCTGCTACAAGTCTCCTTTAGGGATTAAATACCCCTAGAGTGATTTAATTTAGCATGTGACTATATGACTCGGGGTAATACATATGTCATAGGTTCGGAAACAATCTTATGAGTATGATATGATATAGAAGTAATGAAAACAAATATGGACTATGTAGAGAAAATTAATATGAGCAAAAAGATGGAGAGAGAATTTGAATTGCCCATGTATTCCACCAAGTGAACTCGAATTGATAAGACATCAATTGAGTCTTTGTTATGTTAAACAAAGTTCAGTTAATTAAGGAATCAACTCCTTAATTTATACAATTGGTTGTTGAAGAAGACACTGATGGAGTTACATTTAGTTATGTTCAGTTGCATTTAGTCATGTTCAGTTACATTTAGTTATGTTCTATTGCATTCAATTATATTCAATTACATTCATTTTTGTTAAGTTACATTAAGTGATGTTCAGTTACATTTAGTTCCATTTAGTTACATGCAACTCCATTCAATTCAATTCAATTTAGTTCATTCAATTAACGACTCAGTTAGAGTCAATTAAACTCAATGAATTAGTGGTGGCACATGGTTTAAGATGAGACAACGTTCTTAGTGTTAATAATTTACTGAAGCATGCAAATAATCACTATCTTCCTTGTATGACCTAATTTTAATTCTTATTAAAGTGTTATGCACTTATATAGATCATCATAGTGCCCCATTTGATCTCTACTCTCTTTTGCTCTCCAAAAATAAATTTGATATTATGGTGTAATCATTCTCCATCGATTATCAATCATACTCTAAGATTGTTTGTTGGTTTTTTTTCTTCCGAATCAGTGGTGAGTTTTCCCAAGGCATATCAAGTGTTCTATGGTTTGATTTATTTATGTCTTTGGATTATTGATGAGATCTATCTACACTGTAATTGTGGATTAAAGTTTTAAAGTTCAAGTTTCTTCATTTTTGCTCAAACACCAACATGGTATCAGAGAAAGGGCATGCAAGAGATTAGTTTGTGCAAGCAACTAAAGCCTACATAGATCTTGAAGTATTGAGTAAAGAGCTTGGATCCATGGCATCGATCTTCGTTCAACCAGGATACTGACTTCAAGGTGCTTCCAACTTCAACACATGGAAGGCGAGGGTGTTATGCATTCTTAAGGAGTATGATATATATGCCTATGTGACCTCGACGAGTGAGGAGCCTTTATCCAATGTAGGGTGAATTCAAGAGCAAGTCAATATGCATCATTTTCGTCACTTTTCAGGAGACAAATTTCATGGAGACATTGAGATCAATCCGTGTTGAATGAGACAAAATGGTTGAAAACCCACTTCCTAAATGATAATCAAAAATATCAAAATGATATCAAAAAATTTCAAAAAATTTCAAAAAATTGCAATTGTTTGAGAGATCCGATTAGGTATTTGAAGATGAAATTATCAGAATTCATGTTATGGTTGTCTTCCCAAAGTAGACGAATTGATCGAATAACCCCAGGATCTGTGGTTTGGATATTATCATTATTCAATGGATGTTATGTTAAGATCTCATCCGAAGAAGAGGATGATCGTTGGAATAATTTTTCCTTGAAAATGAGCATTCGCTCCGGGTTGCATGGGATTTAGTTTCTCCATGCCGATATTCACTACCTACTACATGTACTCAAATTTGCAAAGAGATCAATATCGCGGGACTCCAGTAATCTCCTCAAGGAAGCATAGATCAAGAGGGAGCATGCAAAACAATAAAAGATAAGTACTTACATTTTTATTATATGTTATTTAGATCTATATGTTTTTGAATGTTTTCATTACATACATATAGAGATTTATATTCCCAAGATTAGGAATTGCAAGCATATATGTTGATTGTCTTTAATTTATTTGCAAATAAAAAAAATTCATAAGATATGGACATAGAGTTGCATGATTGTTTCATAAGATATGAATATAAAGAATGCATGATTATTTCATAAGATATGAATAGTGCAAGATTGTTTCATAAGATATGAATGTTCTATTGCATGATTGTTCATAAAGATATGAATGTTCTATTGCATGATTGTTCATAAAGATATGAATATAAAGCTACAAGATTAATTCATGAGATATGAATGTTGTAATTTTTCATAAAGATATGAATATAGAGTTGCATGATTATTTTGTTGGGTTGCATGATTATTTTGTTGGGTTGCAGCATTATTTTGTTTGGTCATATCAACAAAATTTGAAATAGAGGCCATCTTTTCACCTTAAGATCCTCTTCTAACCTTGTAGAACAAAACTATGCTAAAAACTAGATTCAAGACTTTTACCACGAGGTAGAAGGAGGAGGACAATATGTCATTGGAAAAGAAGAAAACGGGTTTTGATTCCCTTGAAATATAATGCTTTCTTGATAATTATCATGAGAATTCACGACATTCAAAATGGGAAACAACCAAACAAGAAGCCCCAGGGTGAATCCAGGAAGATTCAAAGTGGCCATCAAGGAAAAACCAATGTTTCGAACAAATGAAAAATCATAAGAATTCCCTTGTATAGGGGTCCCTTGGTTTGTCTCCTCAAGAAATTTATCCATAAATTATTATTTAAAAAGGAAGAAATATCTAAACGCCTTCTAAGAACAAAGAACACACCCCTAAAAGTCCTAAATGAAACAACACAAACAAACTAGAGGGAAACAAAATTTCATAAAATAACACGGGTTGATTAAGTTATGATACCAATGAACGAAGGAGTGAAAAGATGTAGGGTCTCCACCCCTCTTACATTAGCATATAAGGGATGAACGTGACTTCACTGCTCGCTCTGATAGCTCGATGTCCATGAACCCGGTGCCCATAAATCTGACTGATATGGAGAATAATTTAAAACTTATTATTTCTTTCTCTTTAAACACAGTCATGGGTCATGTTCATCCTTTAACATTAATTCTTAGGCTTAAAAACCATTGCAACAGTCGTTCCGCGGTGGACAAATCCACTTTGTAACCAAAAAAGTTGTTTCCGCACTAAAACTGACTTTTCCAACTTTTGCCTTCTGACTTCCGATTTCCGACTTTGGGTAGCGGAAATCCTGAAATGCGGTATGCTCACTTGTCACTTTTTTGCTTTTTGAATTTTGACTTTCCGACTTCCTACTTTGGGATGCAAAAATCCATGAAATTATGATCTTATATTTCGGTTTCTTGCTTTTCGACTTTCGAATTCCAAGCTTCCGATTTTCGACTTCGAGATTCAGAAATCCACGAAATGAATGTCTTATCTTTTGGTTTCCTGCTTTTTAACTTCCGACTTCATGGCTTCCTATTTCCGACTTCGAGATTTAGAAATACACGAAATGATTGTCTTATCTTTTTCATTTTTCCTATTTCCTCCTTCTTCCTTCTATAGCGGGCTTGGGGTGTGGAAATCCAACATTTTCCTTATCCTTTTTCCCCATTTTCCTCCTCCGAACTTCCAACTTCTGCCTTTTGCATGCGGATCCTGGAGTGCGGATAAACACATCTTACCTTAAGATAGTCGCATTTTGAATATTTGGCCATGTATCCAACCTCCATGATCATAAGCAAAATGCAGTGTAAAATACAAGGCATATACAGATGAAAAATGCAGGGTCATTTAACAACAATAAACTCTACTTGAATCTTTAATCAACACTCAACTTATTCAATACATTCATAAGCAAACACATTGCAGAAATATGGATAACAGAGAATATTTATCTTGAAGATGAAGTTGTCCCACAACTAGCTATGTCGCTGCAACATTCCATCCAACCATAGGCCATTTGTGTTCATCAATCTCTCAACACAACTGCCACCCCCGAGCTAGGCATGATTTCCACAAGGAGCTAGGGAACAACAGACTCACACATAGCCAACACATATCAAACACATTCAAGCCAACAAATCGTTGGGTTTATCATACTATCCAACCAAGCCAATACACTGCTGGGTTTATCAGGCTGCAGGAAATCAAGCCAATACACTGCTAGGTTTATCAGGCTACTCAACCAAGCCAACTAACAGTTGGGTTTATCAAAATGTAGTCAGTCAAGACAAATTTCACACATGGCCAAATGCACATCAATACACAACCAAGCCAACACACCATTGGGTTTATCAGGCTTCAATCCAAGCTAATATACCATTGGGTTTATGAGGCTTCTAAGGCAGTGGAAAGATAGAATGGCTAAGCTAGTGGATCATTCACAGAGCTAGGGACACCTCCATAAGATCTATCTGGCCTGGAATCCACAATACCTACACACCCAACACAAGGAAGTATCTCCTTCTCTGCTACACAGTCCCTCAAGCTATACCTTCCCTTCTAGTTCTCTTCATGATGTGCATAGAAGATTCACCAGCCACTCTTATATTTTTGTGAGGTTCCTCTCTTCACTAGGTTTATCAAGCCCATTCGGCGTCTCTTCCACTCCTAAGTCTTGCATACAGTTCAGACCCAAACAGGGGCACACATAACAACGAACCACAAGGAGACAAAACAACACAGGGCTTTACTTTGTAACACAGACAACCAGGGTTCCACACCACTTTGTAATACATAAAAACATAGTAACACAACAACCAGGGTTCCCAACAACGGATAGGTGAAGAGATACACTGTATAACAACCCGTTCCTCCCATCGGGATGGTGAATAATGAATCCTATGAAATGAAAGAATGACCAAAATGTTCTCGGTGATTCCCCGAAAAATGACGGACTGGGCACACATTCACATGATTACCTACTTCAGAAGCAAGAATGTGGCTTCCCTAGACTGCAGGATTGCTCAGACACGAAATATGACTGTCATACCTCGCCTTGCCCAAGGCATTCCCTCCACCAACTTCTGGAAGAATTGAACGATTGAATATAGAGGACAAAAAGGGTAGATGAGAGCTTAAAGAATGTGTATCTTGAATAGATCCGCGGTCGTAGTGAATTTCACAATTAGAATATGTACCCAAGGTAAGCCTAAACCAATCACCCATATGACTGGAGATTGTGCGGCGGAGATTAAAGGTGGCCGCGGATCAACACTTAGGAAAAATTCCACTGATAGAAGAGTGAGGAGGACAAAAGATGAGTCAGGTTGTGAAATCAAAACTAATTGATGTAGATTGGATTGAGATCAACGACTAAGATTGATCATTAAAATAGATCGACAATGCACAATGATTCTACTGGGTGGAGTTGCGCGGTTTGGAAAACTTTTGATGTGCGCATAATTTTTATGAAATCCACTTCATCATATTTGAAGTCCATCATTAATCTGGTGGGGACACAGATTTGACGATCAATAGAGATTCCATTGATTCAACTAGCAAGTTGATTAACAGCAGAGAGCAGGCACATAATCGTTATCCAAAAGAATTTGTTCCCGGCTTGATTCTGCCTGGTTGAGTTAGATGACATATCAACGAAATATTTTCTACTTATTAGATCAGGTTTTGTGTGGGATGGACCCATAATCTCTTACCTAGAATTAGTTTGGATAAATCCCCTCCCTATTCCTTGTGAAATCATGTCCCCATCTCTTTTGTTGCAGTGTATAGCTAGTTGTGGTATTTTATTAAATTGCATATTTACATTATATTTCAAAATATACTATGCCTAACCAACACAAGAACCATTGGCATCAACCTTAATCATGGATACATAAAACAACAAGCCAATGGCAGGGCCTTGGACTTGAGCTCCTCGTCATGATTTAATAATAATAATTACATCATGTACAATTTTAATACCATGGGGTCAAAACCGGGGTATTACAAAAGAATCTACCCTAACTTGCACGTAACAACACTTCTTGATTCTTTTATCCTTGAAATATATGGGACACCTTTGAAGGATACCAAGAGTGTGATACAACATCTACCTCAGGTACCATAGGAATCCCCCTATAATCACCTATGTGATCCCTAAGAAGAGTTACTAAAGTTACCAACTCATAGTTGTAGTCCAGGGGAATAGTTGATAGTTGAAATCCTAACGGTTAGGAATATACATAAGTCCAAAGGTGTTATTTAATGAACCCACATATACATAATAATCCACAAATGATTGGATAAGTATTGGAGGTTGAATATCTACCACTTAATGTTAAGCCCTAAATGTTGGGCATAGTTCTCCCTATAGTGTGACACTCAACCCCCTATATGGTGGTGTATTACATATTATTGATGTAGGATTGGGTCTGTTAGTGGGTCTATTAGTTTTTATTGTACACCTTTGTCTCCTATATATAGGAAGGATATATTTTCATTTCATAAAGCATTGTATATTGTCTTGTCTTGAGTACACAATACATTGTTTAAGGAGGTTACTCACTTGAAGAGGATTGTTATTTATATATGTTATTCATTATTAAGGCACATACTTCTCTTTTCTTGTTTATTTATTCTCTTTTTATGCTATTTCTAGAACTTGGTTGCATAACATTTGGTATTAGAGCTCTTTCCTCAGGACTGGGGCCTCCAAAACAAGTCATTGTGTAATTTTCGCTACAATTTTTTTTCTACAAGGATTCATAGATCTAGGTTAAAAATCCACTTCCAAAACATGTTGAGTTATCTCCACTCCTAAATTTAGATCTTGATACATTACCGTTTCATATATAATTGCAGAGAAATCTGTGGTTTTTTACTAGTCCAAAACCTAGTCGATAATTTTTTTTGAGAGAAAGGTCATATCTGAGGCACCCAACATCCAAATTGAATGAGACAAGTTGAATATGAAATAAGACAAACTAGGCTATTTGTGGCAAAATTTTAGCTACATTAACAAAATATTGGACATGTGACATACCGTACAAGTTCTCTCTTCTGGATAGGACAATAATAAGAAGCTTTCAGAGATTTCTAATAATTGTTTTTTGGAATATCCAAATTAGGTCATACCTATGACATTGGAAAGAGGGCACATCAGGGTACCACAGAATGAAATTTCAGACCTAGTTAAGTCGAAATTCAAATTTTATCTCAATTACAAGTCGACCCTAAAACAATCTTCAAATTAGGGTTTGAAATAGGTGTTCCTGGGAAAAGGTCTTATATGAGGAATCTAAGATCCAAATTGAGTGAGACATTTTACATAAGAAAGGGGACAAACTAGGATATATTTGGTATGTTTTTATATACATAAACGTAATATTGGACATGAGGCATACCCTATAAGTTTTCTCTTTTGGATAGACAAAAAATAAGTAGCGTTGGGATATTTGCAATGCTTGTTTTTTGGCACATCCAAATTAGGTCAGACCTACAACATTAGAAAGAGGACACGCCAGGATACATAAGAATGAAGTTTCAAATAGAGAGGAGTGAAAATTTGAATTTTACCTTAGTTTCAAGTCGACCGTAATACAATCTTCCAATAAAGGTTTCAAAAGAAAATCTTTAGTTCAAGCAGTGGTAGATCACATAGAACACCGACAAGCAGTTCTCTAAATATTGAAGAGGTCCAAAAATAGGATGACAGAACAAGCAGATCAAAATCACATTCAAAGGAGTTTTGAAGAAGGAAAAATCATATGCAAACTTGAACATATTATTGAAACAAGGACCAAACAACTACGAAATCAAGCTATTATTGAGTACCTAATAAAGTGGAAGAACTCACTAGCTGGAAATTCGACATGGGAAGATGATTCCTTCATACAGATGCATCCATAACTACCTAAGCATTGAGGACAACAATTGTATAAAAGGGAGGGGCATGTTAAGCTCTAAATGTTAGGCACAATCCCCCCCTATAGTGTGGCACTTTATCCTGTATATGGTGGTGTATTACATATTATTGATGTAGGACTAGGTCAAGTTAATGGGTCTATTAGTTTTTTTTAACAGAAACTAAAAAGAGAATAGATTAAATAGGATGTGCACAACCATTTAGTACAAAAAACAACATCTTAAACATTTTATCAGTTCTAAGGAGATAACAACAAAACAAGGCCATATAGAAGACCTTAACAAGTACGAAAGAGTCCTAACATTCCGAATAATTATAGACGTATATATATGGAAAAAATACTGATTAAGTAAGATGGAAAAAAACATTTCCTAATAATAGATCATTTCAGATTGCCTGGTTGCCCCACAGGCTGGGTGACATACTCCTCCATTTTCTGAACCGCTTCTCCTGCGTTTTCTTGAGTTCGACTTCCCTGATTCATCTACACCAGAAACTGAAGGTCCTCCTGGATGTGGTCTATTTTTCCCATTATCTCTTTCAGTTTCATCTTGTTATCATCAATCCTCACATCTTGGCAACTGATTTGATTGGAAACATTACGAACATCATTAACTAATTGTTTTAACTCCTTAGCAGTCTCTTTGCTATCTGTGATTCCGATAGCAACTATGTTTAACAGTCGCTAAATATTGATCTTCAAATCCATGAGACCATCGTCGTTCCTCCTATGGTCCATGCTGTATGCTGAAGTCAAAACTTTTCACTGGCTGTGGCTTAAATTGAGGCTGGAGAGTTTGCTACAAATAGTGCCAAGGGAGGGAAAAGCTTGAGCCGAAGGAAAACCTTCCCTCTGCAGGAAATCCTTCTTGTCTTTAGAGAGAAAAAGAGAAAAACCAGTCTTAGCTGCTTCAAAATGAAGCCACTATTTACACAGAAAATGACATATACCTTCTTGAAAACACTATCTGCAAGGGCAACCTTCAGTCACGAAGGAAAGAGAATTCACTGCGCTGAAAACTGGATGAATATGCCTATGAGTGGGGAGATGCTCACTAAATATTACAGCGAGGAGGGAAGGAGACAACCTCCCAACTTCAAAAATACCAAGCAAAACTGAACTGGGTACCACAAGTCCCACCCTAGGAGCATTTTGAGCCTGCAAAACAAATGACCAAGAGAAGACAATAGGGGATAGTCTCCCTTCTTCAGGTTTTGAGGGAGTGAGCTGATCAACTTCAACAGAGGGGGAGCTAACATGAAAATGAGAGAATGACTGACCCAAGTAGAAAGGGAGGCAGGTAAAAACTAGGGAGGATTCCATTGTACGCATAGGGGAGTTGGCTGGAGCGTGTGGACTGAGCAAACAATTAATCCTGGAGGGAGTGGCATTGAAGGGAGTGAGAGGTGAGTAAATAAGGGAGAAGGTGGATTCCACATGTCATCTTGGAAAGCAAAAGGGCTGCCACCTATAGTTTTATCCAAAACCATGATAAACTTAACCTTAAATAAGTTCATCGAACAAGGGAGAAAATCGAATGACACAAAGAGTTAAGGGATGGGTTTAAGGAGAGGTTCGAGGTTATTTATAGAGATGTGGCCTTGAGTGAAAGAGGCGCCTTTATTTTCCAAAGCACATGATTCAGCATTATTTTCTCTTAAAATGTGGAAATAGTTGATGCTAACTGGGAGAGGAAGATGAGATATTCTGTCGTACAACCTCCCGCACTCAGAGGAGTCTGAGGAATAACCCATGATCATTTTGAGGATAACATGGTGAGAGTCCTTGAATACTAGCAAGCTTGGAGTGGCTCTAATATTTGTGAGTTCTAGTCCCTGAAGTAATGCCATCCACTCAACTTCATTATTTGTCTTGTGGCCCAGCCCCCAAGCGAAGGTTTTTACCGTTTGTCCTCTGGGATCAAGGATGATCCCCCCTGCACCTACCTCCCCAATGGGTCTATTAGTTGTTATTGTACATCATTGTCTCCTATATGTAGGAAGGAGATATTTTCATTTGAGAAAGCATTGTATATTGTCTTGTCATGGGCACACAGTACATTGTGCAATGAGGTTCCTCCCTCGAAAAGGATTATTATTTATATATGTTATTCATTATTAAGGAGTGGAATATTGTCTTATTGTCTATATATTCTCCTTTTTATGTTATTTATAGGACTTGGTTGCATAACATGAACGAAGGAGTGAGAAGAAACTACCTTGACTTGCATGTAACAACACTTCTTGGTGCTTTTATCCTTAAAAGGTATGGGACACCTTTAAAGGGTACCAAGAGTGTGATACAACATATTCCTTAGGTACCATAGAAACCCCCCTATAATAACCTATGTGGTCCCTAAGAAGAGTTACTAAAGTTACCAACTCATAGTTGGAGTCTAGGTGAACAATCAACAGCCGACATCCTGATGCTTAAGAATATACATAGGGCCAAAGTTGTTATTTAATGAACCCACATATACCTAATAATCAACAAATTATTGGATAAGTATTGGAGGTTGAATCTCTACCACTTAACCTCAAGAAAACTTGTATTTAGCTGCTATTTGAGAGGAGTTTACTGGCCACACTTACACAGAAATTATATTTTAACAATTCCTGGACATACTACTATGTTCAATTTAAATGGCCTCATATATTTTACTCTCCAATCTAATCCAAGTCCCTAGCCTAGACAAGTTGATGAACCCTATAAATCCCAAAAGTCTAGTAAATTTTAGATTAAGCGTTCATTTTAATGGCAATTGTTATTCATAAGGATGTGAAGTGTGAAAATATGTTTTTTCTCAACTAAAATAAATAAAAAATATACTACTTCTAAATGGAAAATACCACTTAATCCTTTGAAATAGATACTTGACCATAAACAACTTCCAAAATGAAGAAAGAGTCAAGCATAACCCTTCAAAATCTAAGAAAGATACAAGTTTTTAAGGAAATTACTGTAACGAACGCAAGAAAGTATTATAAATTTCATGAGATAATGCTAATGGAAGAAATATAATATTTTCTCTTACATGAAAGCACTCCCAAGAACGTCAAAATGCCGAAGAGATTCCTAAATGAACTGGAAGAAAACCATTATTTCATCCAAAATTCATTTTTCCTTGTCATTCAAGGTATAATAGAAAAACACACTAAATGATGATTTCTAAGCCTTAAAAATCAGAATTTTGAAAATGTAAGAAAGACCTAGATCCCCACTAGACTTGATAAACCGAAAATTTCATATTTAAAAAAAAAATGTTAACCCTTTTTTGTCCAACCAGGACATTTACGTGCCACAACTAAATTTAGCTCGCACATATACACAACCTAAAGTGAACAAAGGTGCATATACACTCCCTACACTTTTGAAATTTCATATTTCGGGTTTATACATAACCTATCTATGGAATATGGAGCATACACACCTCACACACATGAAGGTCACATATGTATGCACTTTCATGCACTGTAGCATGTGTATGACCTTATAACTACTGGAAATTACAAAGAAAAAGGGACACCTATAGGAATACACATGATTGTAAGCACAATATGGTGCATATATATGCATATGAATACACTATAACACACATATATGTACTAAGGAGGAAAAAACATGCATTTTGAGATTTCATAAAAAGTCTATTTTTTCCCTAAGGGTTTTTGGAATTATCTTATACTTAGAGGGTGGGGGGGTGAATCAATATATGCTTAGATATCAAATTATTTTAACAAATGAGCAATTTTCACTTCTTAAAAACTTTTCAGCAGAAACAAGCACAATTGCACACAAACACAGCATAATAGTTATATGTATATCTATAGATAAAATGAATTGTTACATTAGTGGGAGAATGCAATGCCAAAACATGAGCACCAAGTAATTTAAGGTATTAAACTAATCCTCAAATACAATCTGCTAATTACAAGCACTGAACTGCAACAAATTCGATTTGTGCGACAACCAACTCATGAACTTCAAGTACGAACCTGGATAGATTTGTTTGACTGCGCAAACTGTGACTTAAAGTAACTAGGCACCAACCTATGGAGAAATACAACTTCTAATGGTTTCTTCAACTTCGACTGAATGGAAGCACCAACTCCCAATTTATATTTATCAGCTCCAACTGGAAGGAGGCTCCAACCCCCTAAGTTATATTTACCAACATCAAGTGGAAGGAGGCTCCAACCCCCTGAATTTATTTTACCAGCTACAAATAGAAGGAAGCTGCAACTTCCTGTCCCTTGACCTGTCCAACCTCGAGAAGTTATACTAGTAACTACTGGAAGATATTTCTCACTCCCTTATCCTTTCCCCATCCAACCTCCCTAATATATAAATAAGAATGGATAACAAAGAATTGAAAATTACCTTGACTAAAAATTGCAACTATTGTAATCCTTCTTATCTGCGTTTTACCTCTAAATATCTATGTTAAGATAATCATTTTTCAAAACTGTGATGTACGATAATGATTGCAATTTGTATCTCTGTACTGAAAAGTGTTATGACCTCAGTCACTTCTGCAACTTTGCATTCTATGTATTACAATGAGTAAAACTTCTCATATCCTGAATAAGGGTATCCTCCTATATAAAGATCTTCATGCTATTCATCATCATCTGATTTGCGCACTTCGGCTCCGTTGCATAAAACTTCTTCCGTGATCAACGAGCCATTGATATCCCAAGAAAATGAATATTGTTCAAATCAGATTATCTTGAAGTCTTGTTTATTTATACTCTTTCCAACTCAAGAGATGTTTCCACTTGTTGAAGTTCCTTATCCTTGAATAATTCCCCCACTTGTTTGTGTTTTCTACAAGTTATGATCTGCGTTAGTGTGCCACTTATCACAATTCATCTCTGTGGGGTTTGGCGCACATATGACAAATTCCTTGTGGGAATTTTGCACATAAGTTCATACCTCATATTATTCCTCATAAGTATTTGTTCCACATACCATCTTCTTTGCGGGACTTTTACATAAAGATTTGTATTTTAAGCTATTTTAAGCTCTTCTTTTGTAAGTCCCATACAAATGGTATTTGCGCATATCTTCCATTTTCAATATTCTTCTTTGTATATTGTTATATGTGCACATATGAGTAGTGCTGTGGTGGGATCATTGGTCATCCCAGACTTCCACATTCTTCCATATGCATTTCTTCAAACTGGCTATGTGTAAGGAAGTCTCCAACTCTTTTGGCACCAGTTTATCCTTTAACATTAACATGTTCAACATTCTCCTTATGTTCATCAATATCCTTTGGCATAATTGACAATTCATGTTCAACAAGGGTTCTAAGATGAGATTGAAACTTTTGGAAAGAGTTTTTTTACAAGAAAAAACAACAAAAAACAAAAATAAAACAAGGAAAAATACCCTATACTAACTCAAAAAAGGATATTCTCCCCAATAAAGTTTCCAATTCTATTTTGGGAAAAATATGTCTTTCAGTAATAGCCATTAGAGAGAGACGTCCATAAAGATACTACAATTCCTAATTAAAACAATCTAATATCATATTTACAACCAATGTTTGATTAAATTAAGAGAATAAGAATACTACCTATGGTCCAACGTTCGAAGTAGATCCACTTCTTGAATATTTAGGCATGCTACTCCCTTTAACACTTACAATTAAGAAAGAAACAAAACACAATAGTAGATGGCTTCAATATAAAGAAGCAATTGACTGTAATTATTCTAATCAATGTATTAAGTAATAAATATTTCAAAACCATAATAACACAAATATTGGACAAAAAATAAATCTCTTAATATAAAAATAGCAACAATACATGATAATGATTTCACCCGTAACTTGCTGCAGCACCATTCTAAAATTGGAGTATGAGTTCCTCCACTTGGGCCACACACTTGAAACACTTCTTTGTGCTTCACCCAAGGTAATTCCAAGAGAGAAATATTATAACTATCTAACTTGACAAGGAATTAAGACTATTGGAAATACACATTTCTAGACACGAGAAAGGATTTGCACACATGGGGTTAGGGTTGTGGATTCTATAAGAAAAATTACATCATTATGATGTGTTGGCCTCACAACAAGTCCATGTCATTAGGAGCAAATCAAAGGCTCCCCTACTTAAAATTCATGACTAAGGTTTATTACATAATCTATTTATTAAGTCTTAACCTTTGATTATTTCTATTGTAGGAATACCAATAAATTCACCCTTTTTATAACAACTGGAATCTTTTACATTTTGAGATTTTGTCCTTTTTTATGTTGATGTTTTTCAAGTTTTGTACAGGTAGCTTTAAATTTTGTTACATTGTTTATTTTTACTGGCCATTTTTAAATCATGTTCAATTAAGTTATTCACTGAAAGGTTTTCATAAGCAACTCCTCATATTCATTATTGTTTGGTTATTTAGTTCAAAATTTAATTGCTTATTGTTTTGAATTTCATGATTGTAAGCATGAAATTCAAAGTGATTATGAGGAGAATTCTCACCCTTTTCAGTATTATTGATGATATTATGGAATTTTGAACATCCAGTATGCTTAAAAGTGTTATTTATTTACAAGGTCTAATTTTGTTCTCATATGAATTCATTGGTTAATATTGTTAAAATCAAGGATCTTATTTGTAATTTGAAATTGGTAAAAATTATTTTGTTAAACTGAAGAATGGATATTCTGTTTCATCATGTTACATATCCTTTCCTATTTTATCAACTTATTTAAGAGTACCTTGACTATACTTTATAATGATTTGAATTAACATCTAGACCTTGGTATTTGATCAATTTTTTGATTGTGATATGATAATAGCACTCACGATGCCATTTGATTTTTGGATTACTGTTTGCATTCATTATTTTGTATTAGATGGTCACCTTGAGTTCAAACATATGTTCTTCTACTGAAATTAGCATCACTAAATTATATTTCAAGTCATGAGTAATATGGGTTGTCAAACTTGCATTTGAAAACATATGTAGTTTCACCCATTGCTTTATAATGTTTTAGCTGTCTAAGTCTATCAAATCATTATTCCCTTTACAATAGGTTTTCATAACTTTTTAATCTTGTCATAATATGAATTGGTCGATGGAATTTGATGTCATGTAACTTGGATCATTGTTTAATTTGAATTGGGTGTTCCAAGTCTCATCATAATGGTTGATTTTAAACTTAAAATTCTAATATTTTTGAACTTCATGGTGATAAGTCCAGAAGTAAAATATGCCATTTAGAATCACACTAACTTGTCCTATAAGTCACCCTCATTAAGATGATATTAGGATTTGAGCATTTCGATATTCAATGTCAACTTCACCATATTCATCAAAGGGCCATTACATGATTTTGGTTTACAACTCATGAAAAGTTGTCATCTATTAAGTTTTCCATATATCATTCCATCAAATGATCATGCTATAAAAAACGTTATGACCCTCCAACTTGATGGTGATACGGATTTGTTGTTAAATAGTGGAAACCGATTTAATGGTGGTTCAACATGTGGTTGATATGATGTTGCCACTAGGAAAGGGTTTCACTTACACACATTATCTTGTTTTATTTTCTGTATTTATCATGATATTTCATCACCTTGTATTATTCGGCAAGGCATATATTGAAGGATTTGTAGTTTTCCCAAATCATTTGAAAGCATGATCAAACTCATCTATGCAATAATGGGAGTTTATGGAAATATTATTGTTTTGTTTCATTTCTTTGAGACCATTTTTTGTTTGGTAAACCAAATGTTTCTTTTATTCATTCCAAAAACCCTTATGATTGTCATAGTGATCAAACCCTACATATCATACCTGTCTAGTTTCAACCTTCTAAGACACTCCATATTTTCCATGTATCATGTTAATAGAATTGATCCTAAAGGAAAAAAGAGAGCTAAGAAATATGGTCATATCCTATAAATTTTCTAGAGCATTAAATGGCTAACATTCTTGTAGAAGTTTCATGGTCATAATAAATTGGTTTCCATGCCATTTTCTCAAACCTTCTATGGGGTTAAATCTCACGTGGGTGATTTTGAGATTTCTTTGGGTAAGAGCATTATAACAACAACTAATGGGATTCTGTTGAATGGGAAAATCTGGTTTAAGAAGTCTAAACTAAATGATATACCCTAGAATATGTTGCTTAAGAAACCAATTCTAGTTGACAATTAGAGAAAATATATGCCTCTAAAATTGTTTAAAGTAGAATGGTAGGACTTTATTATAGTTATTAATCAATACATTACCTATGAGGGGTGATATACTTGGGTTTTCCATTATAATATTGTCTTGTTCATTGATTTTTTAGGGTTTGAGATTAATATACCATTTTATCTCCTTACGAGCCTTAGAAATATGGCTTATTGTGTTCAAAGAAGCTGAAAAAGTCTAGATAGATGCCTCTTTAATTATGGCATGTTCAGAATTTTGGTGGAGTATAGGTTATTCCAAGTAGGATATTCTTGGAAAAACATCCTTATGAGGAACATTTCTCAGAACCCTCTGTTAAATCAAAATATGCCCATGTGGAAAGAGGGATCCCTCATGGTGTTAGGTTTGGTCAACATAATGTTGATGTTTGAGCAAAATCGGAGATGCTCAAACTTTAAAACTTTTATCAAACAATTTCAGCACTTATGAATTTCATAAATCAGCCACATATGAATCTTTATATTAGCCACATACGACAATTTATATCAACCACATATGAATCTCATAAATAAATCATCCACATAAATCAACTCCATAAATCAGCACCATAAGTCAATCGACCATGAGAGACAAAACATACCCTGGGAAAACCCTACAAACACAGAGGATGAAAAACCCAACTATTCTTTGAGTATGGTAGATAGTGTTAGTTTTTCATCATATAAGCTATCATTATGATCTTAGGATATTTTAACTGAGAGAATAACAAGCATAGCAATAAAATATAAGCACATCACAAGAGACAAGAGACACGAAGAGTTTTCCTCGGGGAAACCATAAAGGGGAAAACCCCGCAACTTCCTCAGATATAGAATCAACACCAAAACAATAAAACTGGAAAAGAGTAAGATGATCTCCCAACAACAGCAGTCTCTCTCTCTCTCACTCATGCGCCCCCAATGAGTGAGTGTGAGTGTTGCAAGTGATATAAATAGAGAGGCTCACTCTCTATTTATATTCTTTCATTCACTTGAAGTGCACTCCAACATGTCGACCTCACTTAATAATTACTTACTAGAGCCGACATCTCTAGGAGTGTCTAATAACCCTAGTGCCCCACCACTTGTGGGGACTTTTCCTCCTCTGACCAATAGGAGGGTAACAC
>LPNX011114632.1:522519-686385 GCA_001517045.1 Pseudotsuga menziesii
GGAACATCGAGGCATGACATGACTCAAATATATCCCGGAATAAACATCGGGTTACAATAGATAAGAAATATGGATGAATACATTCCAAAGTTATAATTACATCAACAGATAGATTTGCAGAGAGTGGTTTACAACACATAAGTATATTGTTCGATAAGAGATATCACCAAAACAATAGAGGAGAGAGATCCAATGTAACCCTGCAAAAAAAATTGTATGTAGCTGCATTGAACTTGCCATATTCCTAACATATTAATATCTAGCCAAAAGCCATAGCATGCAGAAGGTAGCGTGTCGTAGGATAAATAAACAAACTAAGAGCACCACATAGTGAATTCACAAGGAGGATCTAACTAAGCTCCCACCATGCAAACATTAGTTCCCTTCCTTTACTCAATTAACTTTAACTAAATGTACACTATCTTGAATTGAATGCTCATTGACATGAAATGAATGTTCAATGACTTGAACGAAATGCTCACTGACTTGAACTAAATATTATCTGACTTGAAATGAAAGTGAAGTGACTGAATCGAATGTTAACTGACTTGAACTAAATGTTAACTGAATTGAACTGAATGTTATCTGACTTGAATTGACTGTTATTTTACTTGAACTGAATGCTAACTTTACTTGAACTGAATGTTAATTGACTTGAACTGAATGTTAACTGACTTGAACTGAATGTTAACTAGATTTGAACTAAACTAAATCTTTAACTGACTTCTGATCACTTAGTTAACAAGCTAACTTAAGTGTCATCAATGCTTCACTCTTAGTTAACTGGCTGCTGATCACTTAGTTAACATGCTAACTTAAGTGTCATATGTGCTTCACTCTTAGTGCCATCCATGCACAATTTTTGTAATTAACTTTTGCATGGATCTCTTTAGTTACCTTATGCATGCTGATTGATGAACATTAAGGTCTTCTTTACTTAACTGATGACATTCATTAATAGTTCAACTGATTCTTTGACTGAGGCATTAATTGAGGCATTCATATTTTACTGAATCTTTATAACTTGAGTTCACTTAGAAATTTGCATGGGCAATTCGAATTCTCTTTCTCTATGCTTTATCTCATTATCATTACAAAATTAATTCATGGTCCAAATGTGCATTATTTATCCATCTTATAATATCATACTTAGAAAATTATTCCATACATACTAATGATCATATATATTACCCTGCGCCATATAGTCATATGCTAAAGTAATTCACTCTAGGGGTAGCTAAGTGCTAAAGGACACTTATAACACTCAACTCAATGACCATGACTAGCAATATATCACATAGTATAACCACATGAATTGATACAACACAAGTCCATCTCCATAATTGGAGATCCATTCTCATAGGTTACTGTCTATGAGAATCACTGACTTGATACAACATAAGTCTAGACTTCATACAACATAAGTCCAAAATCTTGATATAACACAAAAACAGTCTTGATACAATGCAAGACACCAATCTTAATACAACACAAGACTCCAATCTTGATACAACACAAGATCGTAGTACATGCATCCCACCTCAATACATGAGGGAATATATAGGACTTGATACAACAAAATGTCCTGACTTGATACCATACAAGTCTTGGAGAATGACTCTTGATGCTGTACAATCAACATATAGTTCTAAAACCGGCGAGCCTATCCATGAAGTTGAGTAAGAAACTCATATATCCATGGATGAGAGTTTTGATCAAACTCTCAATGTGAAATGACCTCTACCTTAGACTCATAAAACTATTGAAGAAAAAAATGTTGAGTCTAGTGATGAGGTTAAACATGATATTCATACTTCAATTGATGAGATTGATGGTCAAACACTTCAAAAGATTCATTTTTCTAGTGTAAGGTTTTCTGTTACACCAAATCCTACAGATGTTGATGAACATTTGAAACCAAGCACAAGGCCCTATCATCAGGAGTGGCAGTTAGTCCACATTTTTATATTCCCATAGGTGTGATGGTTATGCCATGTGGTTGTACTGATACTCCAACACCGCCCCCTCTGACATAGCTCGGGGGAATTGAAACAAAGACCTATTCTCTGATACCATGTGATAGTTGATTCACAATTCGTGTTTACTCACAACTATGCAGAAAGACAATAGAAAAGATGAAATTAACACATGAAAATGTAGTCAATAACACAGTTTATTATGACTGTACAACATGTAGATATGTCTGGATCATGTTTATATTACATTAGGGAGAAATCATTAGCCTTCAGAGGCCATCTGGATGCATACAAGTGTCAGGCTAGGATTTGACCTCAAAACCCCCTAGGTGGACCAATGAGCTCCCAAAGCATCTTGAATGATCACGAATGGATTTGTGAACGTGGATGGAGCATGTTGAGTCATAAATGAGGGAAAAAAAGGTGTGGGTGAGCACATGGGTGAGTGGGATTGTCTCTAAGAGGCAATAAATTCCCAAGGAAGGCCAAAAACCACCAAATACATGCAGTAGTGCCTGTGGTCAAACACATTCCTTGATTTAAGGGATGGGGAGTGCACCAAGACTGATATGTGATTAATGAGGGTGCTTGGACCATTAGAATGATCAAAGTGGAGCATCTCAACTGTAGTAAATGACTCCAAAACACCTAATAGAATAAGGTTGATCAACATAGCCTAAGTTTTGGACCATATGACATAGCATGAAAGCTAATGAAATGTATCCTAGGTGTATGATCATGGTACTAAGGTGGATTGATTCTCTAACACCCCCCCTGTTAACCCAAAAATCCCACACTCATCTCTCCATGTCCTACACCACCCAAGGACACCATATCCTGACGCTCATATCACTCCATTTGACCCCCACACCCTCAAAATAGCCTAAGGATGAAGAAAAGGGCTTAAAAACCCCAAAAAGGAGCCCAAAATACTCTCCGAGGAGCTAAAGCCCCCCAAAAGGGGCTAAAACCCTAAAAGGAGCTAAAATTAGGGTGAAATGGGCTAAAATCCCAAAAAGGGGCTAAAGCCCGAACCAAGAGCTTAAAACCCTAAAACCCCAAAAAACTATAGAAGGAGGGTGGGGGGTCACCCTCCAAACACTTCTCCCGTGCATACTGTTATGCTGCCCGTGGATGCCTTGAGACCCTTTGTCTCTCAAGCCACCCACACTCCCTCTCCTCCATCTCCATTGAGCCATAGCTCCCCCATCCAAGAGAGGTGCTTCCACAAGCTAGGGCATGGTGGCCCATTTCCACCCAAAGAGAAGGTATAACCGTGTTTTCTTGTTTTGTTTATTTGATTAGTAGTTTCTTTGTTTTCTAACCCATGATTTCATTTGCAGGTTTATTTTCTAACTTGTTTTTCAGGTATTTTGATTTCTTATAGTTGTTTGCAGGTTATTGGAAGTGGAACCCTAACCTTTGTTTGCAAAGGGGTTCTCCATATTTCTCTTCCATCTTGCTTTTATTTCTGTTCTTTACATTCCATTTTTTTTATAGCATTTATTCACGTAGGAACCTACCCTTCTGTCCTATAGACAGAAGGGAGCCATTCCTGCCCCTGTAGCAAGGAGAAATCCTTGCTGCAGAACTGGCGACCATACCAGGTCGATCACATAGGATCCCTGGGCCAAATTTTTAAAATTTCAAGTTTTTTAAGTTTTTCCCTAGTTTTTCAAATTTCATGTTAAATTCAATTTAAATTCAGTTTATTTCCAGTTATTACCATTGCCGAAGCCTCTGCTAGGCACAATATCCCAGTCAGTTTGGCCACAGTACAGGTTACTGTCAGTTGGATCTGACTCTGGATCTCAAAAAACCCCAAATCTAGGGCAGGTTGCTCTTATTGGGCTTGAACATGAGGTGAGGGCGCACTTAATGGCCAAATAGGCATGCCCAGGGCACACTTAATCCCCCGATAAGTGTGACTTCACTCAGAAACACAGACCGCGATTGTCTGTGAATTCTTTGCGACCCCCTCGCCTGTTTTTGAAAAAATCTTGCGCCCCCCTCGCTAGATTTGATTAGAAATGTGTGGTATGTCAAATAGAGCTTCAATTTAAGTTTAATAGGAGTTAAATTTCAGTTTAATAAGGACTATCAGTGTGGCTCAGCCACCTCTATCCAACACTGCAAGTCAATTTCAGTTCCTATTTTAATTTCCTGCAATTTCTTTTACAAACAATGTGTAAATTCCAAGTAAATTTTAATGGCTTAATCAAATGAATGTAGCTTAACTAAAATCAACCTAAAACTAACTATATTTCTCACCCTTCCTCCTCTACCCAGTCATCACCCTCTGGGGTATTCTGGGATACGACGAAGGGCAAGCTTGTATAGATCTAGGCACTCCACTAATATTGTTCCAAACCATTAAAATCAGATGACCTGGAAGGTAGAGGGGGTAGAGAAGGAGGGATTCTCACGGCGCTAAGAGTCCTTCCTATTGACCAAACTTGCATCCAGGAGGTGACCTGAGGATCTACGAATGGGATTAGTCCCATTGTTTTGAGATCCCAACACCTTCTCTTGGTTGAAGAGGAATATCAGTGTGAGGTAGTCATCTAGTTAGGCCATCAACATTCGGGGTTAAAAACTGCATTTGTTCACAATTTTTGATTATCCAATGCTTGCATACACAACCACAATGTGATGAATTCATAAACCATTTGCAGCTACCAAATACCAGAAAAACAAACAAATAAATACACCATACCAAGTAATTAACCCAACTCAGTTCATGACGTTGAGAGAGCCTTAAAATTTACCAATTTACACCAAGTACAAACAAATCTGCAGTCGTTGAGGACATAAGTCCCTGACTGTTTCAACTATGGGAAGTACTTGGGCTCTACCTAGAAACTCATTGTGAGGAGTACCACAGGAACCCCAAAGTAGTTGGTCGCTGAGAGGAATTTCCAAGTGAAACGGGCAACAACCCCTTCCGATTGAGTAGAAACATCTATGAGGAAAAAGCTAAGCGCTGTCTTCTGACAGTCTTGGTGGCAAAGTGACCACCTACAACCAATAGAAAGCCATTGAAACCGGGGTCCAAACATCATTCCCATCAGTTTGATAAACAACTAACACAATTGATCCCTCACATTCTTCCTCACACCTAAGAGGCGAATCACCAGAATTCGGAACACTCAATCGACACCATCGAAACCATTCTCATTGATCTCCCACACAATCAAAAGGCCACACAGCCTTTGATTCTGATTTAGACCCATATCAGTATGAACCAGACCTCCATACTGCACAATTAAGCCCCATGGCTGGTGCCAACCCGGATCCATTTTATGGCCTAACCTTAGCAAGTGGACCCATGTCCACACCACACCCTGTCACCAATAACCTTGCAGGTAGCCCAAGCACAATCATGCAGACTGTCATTAGTTAGCTGCCACCACCTATAGTGACCAGCCAAGCTGGCCGACTTGCAACACATAGGGGCAATGGCTCTTCCACACACACTACCCCTCCTGCCACATAGGGGGGCAATGGACCATCCACTTACATTGCCCCTACTGTCATACATGGGGGAAATGTCCCTGCCACCCATACTGTTCTCCCCACAACACTTGGGGGCATTGGCCCATCCGCAATGGTGCCACCGCAAGTACCCCCAGCTGTACAAATGCATTATGCACCTTCAATCCCCACCACCATCGCAGCCCCATCCCACATCAACTTGGGGTCAAACCTTCCTTTCATGGCTCATATTAACTTGCCTGATTTGGCATGGTTAACAAACGACCCCATCCACCACCAAGCTTTCTGGCCTCCCATGCCAACCAAGATGCCTTCAGACATTCCCATGTTTGAAGGAAAAATAGGGGAATGTCCCCAAAATCACATAATGGCATTCCATCTATGGTGCTCGTCAAACATCATTGTAGATGATTCCTTTAGACTGAGGCTATTCCAATGCACTCTCACAGGTGCTGCGGCCAAATGGTACATTGAGCTACCACAAGCCAAGTACCCTGATTTCAACTCCCTAGCCTTCATGTTCCTACAATATTTCCAACTCCCCGTCAGATATGACGAGGGGGTGGAGATCCTACTATCCTGCCGTCAAAACACTACCACTCACATAACTGACCATATCCATGAGTGGTGGCAATGTCATAGCCTATGCAAAATCCAACTTGATGATAGGATCTTCTTGGATTGGTTTCTTAAGACATTGCTCCCACCCATAGCAAAGGATGTCGCATCCAAACGTCCTCAATTCGAATAAGAGGCCATACTAAAAGCTCAACAGTTTGACCTCATCTATGCTCAGTCTAGATACCTGTACACCGTCATCCCAGACTCTCCCCGCGTAGGCACCTCTTACCATGATGCACCGGGGGAATCCCATGCTACAGATGGCATGATAGGATCGGTCTCCCAACAACCACAGCGTCGACCAACACCACCTACAGTTCCATCACAACCAAGCAACACTGCTAATGTTGATTACCAAAACCAAGCTCCGGACTACGCTAGAATGATGTCCCAGTCTGGAGAAAAAAATTTCTACGCATAACCTGCGCCACCGCAGTAGGCTCAGGCCATGGCTTGGCCTACACAGCAGTATGCAGGGCAAATGCCCACATTTGTGGCACCACCTCCCACTCAAATTTACTATGCACCGCCAGTGCAAGCAATTCAAGCCCCCACCCCCGCTCCACCCGCTCCGTTGGGACAAGTGTTCGCACAACAAAACCGTCCCAACCAGCCTACCCCCAACAACCAACTAGGGCAAGATAGAAATAATCGACCCCGGAACCAAGGCAACAACCAACCATAGGGAGGTAGTCAACAACCAAACCCTCCCAACAATGTCGTGGAAAACTGGCCAACTCAAAACCCCCACGACCAAACGTACCAAGACGCAACACCTCGTTACACACAAACCAACCGTGCACACTCTGTGATGTTTATGGGCACTACACATTCGAGTGTCCCCTTGTGGGTCGAGCTAAGCAGGCCATTCAGAACGAGGTTCAACAGGCCGCCAATGCTACAAATCAAGCCCAACCCAACCCAACACTACAAGGACCTCCTCCTATGGTGCTTCAAAACCCACTCCCTATGCAAGGGTTGGTGGAAACTGCACCCCCTCCCCAATCCAATCCCAATGCTCCTGGGGCACCTCCCATGATCGAAACAGGTGTTCACCACCTGCTAGCCATGACAACTGAAGAAGTCAACTTGCAAACCCAACGAAATTAGTACGGTACCACCACCGAACCCACTGACACATCAGCGACATCAATGTCCAAAACAGTCAACCTACCTCTTCAGTTAGTCCCGCTCCCGCGCCCCCTTGTACGCAGAATTGCCAATAATGCCACAGCTAGAGCTGCAATTAGTTATAGCATTGTGGATGATTTGGCCCAAAAGCCAATCACCATTTCTGCTCTTGAGGTACTTAAAACGTGCCCAACGCAGCGAAAAGCCTTACTAGCCGCCCTTGGGGCAGTAGACCCCTCCGACTCCAAGTTGATCACATTCAACATAGAGAACAGAGAACCGCGAATGCCATCGACCATTGCCTTTCAAATCCCAATGTCCATCTGGAATTTGGTTGTGCATCGGTGCATACTGGATGAGGGGGCATCCACGTGCATTATGTCTACCTTGGTTTGGCAGAAACTTAGATCACCAATTTTGCAACCGTCCTCCACAACTCTGCGGGCTTATGATGGACATCCCACTAAAGCCCAAGGAATCCTCCCACACATCCCCATCACATTAGCCGGGAAGACAGCACTGATTGACATAGAGGTTGTCAACACCCAACTGGACTATAACCTTCTCCTTGGGAGAAGTTATATGTACACCATGCGAGCTATCGCATCAACTGTCTTCCATCTCATGATGTTCCCCCACAAAGGGAATATTGTGACAGATGATCAACTCACTTATCATGATCCGCAAGGGTTAATGTCACGCGTCAATGTTATCCCTACCATCACCACCATTGAGCCACAAGGGGCAACCACACATGCTAATGTTGTCCTTGCAATAAACACTATGGTTGACAACACACCAGCCTCCCCATTGTTGAATGTGGGACCTGGGTTGTTTGCTGATACCACCATGATAGCTCCTTTCCCATTAGTGTCACCACCACCGACACAAAATGAAACTGTGGACTTGTGCATGGTCTCATCTAGCACCGCTACACCCAAACAAAAACCATAGCCACAGCCCCAACCACAACCACAACATTGTCCGCAGCCGCAACACCAATAGAAACCGCAACATCACTCGCAATAGCAGCATTACGTGCAACCGCAACCACAACCGCATGCCCACATGCAACCAGCCAGGAGTTATATGGGATCATCTCCAGTCCATACGATTCCCTTCCTCTTCCCCCCACTTGGTGTCATGAGCAAGCCGGTCATGGCCACCTTAAGCCTACCCAACTTTACGTTGGGAATTTTGGTGTTAGTATCTTGATCCACTGGCTCAACCAGCAATGCCCCAGGTTGTCTTAACCCCGGTGCAACCCATCGCGATCGAGTCTCACCCTCCACCTAGTCTGCAAAATCCAACCGCTGCACCCACACCCACACCGCCCCACGCAAAAACGGCCAGGGGCAAGAATGCTAAAGCCACCGCAAATCCATGACAAGTTCCACCTTGCGTCATCTACAAGCAATAGGGCCATCCAACTCAGAATTGCCCTAAAATCCCAATGATCCGTGCACATTTAGATGCCATGGATACAAACGAAAACATCCCCGTGGTTGAACTCCCAACAGCACCAATAGTCAAGAACAAGGCATTGAGAACAAACCATGCTTGCGCCCTTTGTGGCTTGTATGGCCATTATTCTCACCATTGCTAAGACTTACCCGAATTTCGAATGGCTCTCGCTAACCTCCGTCAACATTCCCTTGAGTCTGAAATCACCTTGATCGAAGAAGTACACCCCCCACCGCCTTATTCAGACACCATGCCCATCTACATGATGTCTAGTTCAACTGATCCGCTTATCTCCACCTCCAATGATGGTCCATCAGACCTGTCTCTTCATTGCTTCAACAATGATGAGGAGATACTTGAAGCTCTGACTGCCCCAGAATACCCATGGGATGACATCCACCATTGCTCGTTCTTCCTCCCTGAAGAACTTGTGTCGTAGTCTGACCAGTTTTCCATGGAGACCAAAGATTTCATCCATGGGAAAGTCGACTGATTCAAGAACCCCATCCCAGCACTGGATGCCTTCAAAGAAGGGAATATGGTGAACATTCCTCCAACCATTAAAATCAACATCTCAACCAATTCTGAGATTGTTGAAGAAATCATGCTGGGGGCATCCTGCTCCTCAAAAGAGGTCGATGCCTACAAAGTTCTCTTCCAAGAATTCCGCGACATCTTTGCCTGGTCATACACTGAAATGCCCAGCTTAGATCCATCCATCATGGAAAACCACATCGACACATGGACATATGTGGCTCCCATATGCCAAAAGCAATGACCCATCCATCCATCCAAAGTGGCTATGGTTAAAGCCGAGATAGAGAAGCTGCACACAGCCGGCTTCATCTACCCCATTGTGTACACCACCTGGGTTTCTAATCCTGTTCCCGTGAATAAAAAACAGGGTACCATTCACATTTCCACAGACTTTCGTGACCTCAATGGGGCATGTCCCAAAGAAAACTTCCCCACACCCTTCATCGATCAGATCATTGATGTGTGCACCGGACATGAGGCCTTTTCCTTCATGGATGGTTTTTCGGATATAACCAAATCCAAATCCGGAAAGAAGACCATTATAAGACGGCATTCACAACCCCATGGGGCACATTTGCTTACTGATTCATGCCCTTTGGGCTGAAAAACACTGGAACCACCTTCCAGCATGCCATAACACACTGCTTCCGCGACCTCGTTCACATTATGTTGGTTTGTTTTGACTACCTCATCATGCGGTCGCAAAAGCAAACACAACACATAGACGACCTACGACAAGTGTTCTTACGATGTCACAAGTACGAAATCCGCTTGAACTCTTTTAAGTGTGTTTTCAATGTCCCCACAGGACGTCTACAAGGATTCATCGTGTCACACAAAGGAATGACCGCTAATCCCTGGAAAGTCCAAACGACTTTCCCCCTAACGTCACCCCTTTGTGTGACAACGTTACAACTTGTATTATAGTTTTTCCATTTTTGTTTTACACATTTTTCAAAATTGAGTCTTATGTATCGTTTCCTCTCATTGCTTCAGATGGAGCACACCTCAAACCGGTATGTGGGATTCACAGATGGAGCAAGCAGATGGTCTCTGAACCTCACCTCGGCTGCATGGGTAATCTACTCCCCATCGCACGAGTTGATCCACATCGACGGAATATGCGTGGGCATCGCAACCAACAACCAGGATGAATATGATGGTGTCAATGTACTCTTGGCCGCTACTCTTCAGATAGGCATTCACCATCTCGATGTCTTCTTAGACTCCCAGCTGCTTGTTTCTTAGTTGAACAACCACTATCGAGTACGGGATCCCTGTCTCTTTAGAAAGTACCTGTGCACTAAACAGATGGTTAGAACATTTGAATCCATCACATTCACCCATGTTTCAAGAAACCTCAACAGTGTCACAGATCAAATGGCTAACAATATTCTAAATTGGCACATCCATAACTGCATATAGGAAACATACAACCATAACATCATGCATAACTATCTCTAAAAATACACACACAAGTGTAACAATACATCACATAAACATTTGCATTCCACATCATTATAAAAAGACTCACATAATAAAACCATAAAAGCACATCCACGTGCGTAAAAAATATAAAGATAAATAGATAAGTCGCATATCCAAAACATGTCCAATACAAAATGAGAAGCCACATATGCTTTCTCAGCAGGATATACATAGCAACACAAAAACCCTAAGTGCAACAACGCACTAGGGACAGCCCCACTAGGCTACTAATCTGACTCAAACTCATCATCTGACTCGGTATCATCATCTTCTTCAAAGGACTCATCCTTTGCAGGAAGATCTCCTCTCACCACCTGGCGAAAGTGCTCACAAGCCATCGCCATCTTCCTCATCACACCAGTCAAATCTGAAGGAAGGCTGTGAATAGCGGCAATCATATCACTACTTAGGTGCTACCAACCATCATTTGAGACTCCAGTAGCAAGCTACTCCAGATACGGCAACACTCCATCCATCTCCCGCCGCCGCCTACGGGCGCTCCCAGTAGGAACCACCGCAGGAGCTATGGCAACAACCTGCCTCCGATGCCCGGGCGGCGGGCGAGGACCAATATCTGCATGTACAAGCAAGGACACCATAAGTCCACATATATCAATATACAAACTACCAACCAGCTCAAGTACACTATGTATAAAGATGAACATAAAAACATCACACATACATACCAGTTGGTCCCCACACCTGTCCAGGAGGTTGGGGAATCTCAGGGTCTCCCTGGTAGTCCATACCCGCATACGGGTACTCGTCGATCACTATAGGAAGTTGGAGCCACTGCTCCAGCAACTCCTTAGTAAAAAATCAGCCCACTTTGCCGCCACCCTCTTGAATCATCATCTGACACCATCTCTACATCTGTGGCTCCCATGGACCACTGTCTTGCACAGCCCGATGAGGATGAAGTGTAAGTACTTTCTCAAAAAAGAAAGCACACAGGAAGGAGCCAAAACAAAAACCAGCGCCAGTAGTCTTCGACTTGTTCAACTCAGTGCTGAAAAACCTGCAGATACATCTGGCCCCATGCATAGTACATGCCACCTATAGCACGCTCTACTAGCTATAGCTGACCACCAGAGATCTTGTGGCTCCCCGTGGAACCCAAGATCCGTTGCAATAAGGTCCCCACTGCCCATGTGGACAAATCCTCGATGTCACACATCAGGATGTAGGATCCACGCACATACGACGTAGCGTAATAGTGCCGATCGCACAACTCCTCCAACATCTCCCCCCGAGACAGCACAGGTGCCAAGGCACCAACCACTCCCAACATAGGGAGCCCAGTAATGAAGTATACCTGCCAACGTAATTTCAATGCGCTGGCCCTGAAAGAGGAACACCTCCTCATCAACATCCCAGAAACCTATCAGTGTTTGCATCAGCAAACACCAGCTCCACATGAGGGGTATCCTCATAAATTTCAGCAATCCACAATGGGCTAATGTATCTCTACCATTCCCGTCACCTAAGGATGCATCCCTGACACTCTTGCAGTCTCTCTCTCTCCACTTGATCTATGCCATCCTGCACAAGCAGAAACCCTGATGTGAGCCACTGCCATCATCAAAAAACACCCAAAAGAGGCTAGGGTGCACCTGTTTGGGAAAAATGAGCGCCCAGGGTGCTCAAAATTGCCCCACAGGTGTACCCAGGGTGCACCTTTTCCTTCGAAAGGTGTGACTTGGCCCCCATGAAACCCCAAACTGCTCATGGAGGGCCTCTAGGTGACCAAATCCAGCAAATAAACCACCAAAAAGATGAGTTTCAGTGAGAGCTTTTACCTGCAAGTCACAGCACTTGAAACCGTCGGTTGGATCAAGCGAAATCAGTAAATGAAGAATTAGGGCCCACCTCTCCAACTCCACAATGAATAGTGACAATGACACTTCACCATGTGGACCCCACCCTTATATAGGCCCCATTTGACCTAATTTCTTGTGATCGACATAACAAGACCATACAGACTTCGTTTGAGACGCCGTTTACGCCACTAGTTTTAGAATTCTGCCCTCTATCTCCTTATGAGACCACTGTCTCATGTTTAACAAGTCAATTTTAGGACCATTTCCCACAAGTCACCCTGATTCACGAGCCATGACATGATGATGCAAGTGTCTACAGACCTGTACTTGTATCACACTTCCCGATCGCTACTCATGCAAGTTTTCGGGCCATCGCCCGNGTCCCCCTGATTCACGAGCCATGACATGATGATGCAAGTGTCTACAGACCTGTACTTGTATCACACTTCCCGATCGCTACTCATGCAAGTTTTCGGGCCATCGCCCGTAAAGGAATGCCATTTTTACTTTTATTTTGTATTTTAGCCCATAGTTGTCTCCTTCATCCACCGCACCTTAGGCGGACTTCTGGACCATTGTCCATAAAATGATTTACTTTTCTTGTACATATTTGGCATATAACTGCCCCCGGACTTGCACTCACATCTTATGTAGTCAAGTCCGTGCACCGCAACACACACACACGCTCTCTTGACCTCTATCTGAGAGCCACCTTGGTTTGCATGCCTCTATCGCACCAACTCACGAGCCTCTGCTGTGATCTATCCCACACATGTATTGGTATGTTTGAGAGCCTTCTGCTCCATCCATACTGCGCGGATGACCTTTGGACCTCTGTCCACTGTCCTGACATGGGGCAACACCTGTGCCACCACAATCGGTTGACCACACTGTATTTTCGTTTAAGCTCTTTTCTGACTCTTAAAAACAATGAAGAGATTGCTGAGCACAACTACTTTTTTTCCCGCTCGCTAAAGTATAGGAAAGGGCATCTACATCGTCTTGTTTACCTCCTTTTGCGGACCATGTAGACCATCAATTGAAAAGGACCACCTTGGCGTATTCAAGCCAAGACCGTTCCCCTCTGCATACTTTTATGCTTTCTCAGACAGAGGGGCCACACTTTACGAAAAATCTCACCACGGGTTGTTGTTAAGCTCTTTTCCAGCCTTCTCATCATGAAAAGATTGCCGAGAAAACTTGGTTTTGTTCATGCTTGTAAAAGTATCTAAATGTCCGTCCAGTTAGTATAGGTTTAACCTTTTCCGGCCTGATTGGACTACCAACAGTAAATAAGTCTTCCATCCCCTACAGGATGGGTGAGCTCTCCTATGTATACTTTTATCCTTTTTCGGGCACAGGAGAATACCAATGAAAAAGAGCCCCCATTGGAGTCTTCTTCGTGCTTTCAGACTCTCTAAAATTGAAAGCACCATTGAGCATTTACCTTCTCGGGCTCGCTAAAAATCCACGAGATCATACCATAACGGTGTCCCTAGACACCACCCCACAGAAAACAGTTAGATAACATTCCCACATTGGGTTTCCTTTGTTCAGAGTACTCTACAATGTGTCTTCCTTGGATCCCATCAATATCAAAAGTGTCCACATGCTCCAAGTATTTCCCATCTATAGTGACATTCCCAATATTATAGCTATGATCCCATTCCCATGAAGTCAGTTTCATTTGCTGCCTGGTCCACCGTGCCTTCGTAATCTGAACAAAGGAAGTTTGAGTCTACCACCACTCCCTATACCCCTGTTCAATTCTGTCCCTCCCCCTCCCCCCCCCCAATTCACTAAGTCAGTCCACAGATTGCTTCACACCTTTCAGTTATCTCCCTCACGCTCCTGGTCAAGGAAACATCATTGCCTTGACTAGGGGCAGGTCTCCCTCTGTCGATGCCAACACACATATTCCATAGGATAGATCTAGAGGTCCCTATATCTTGTTTTCATTAACATCATTGATGAGTTCCTTGGACCACTTGAGAGGAGCCCTTAGTGCCTCTTGGGATGGTTGTTTCTCACATGCTCGATTCCAACTCGATCATCGCACTGTTGAGATTTGTACAGGGTTTGGTCCACACAGTACTTGGTCGAAGACCCCGAATTTCACCCGACTCTAGCACATTGATGAGTCTACTCGAGGGACCTAAACAGGTTATGTCCCTTGTGATTTCTAGGTTGTGTTGGATACAGTATTCAGAAGCCCCAACAGTGCTTCGATATACCTTTATGATTGATGCAGCATACTTGTACCACGGAGATTCTGACTCTCAATCAGTGAGCCCACACAGCTATGTACAAGATCCAGTAGACCGTCAGTCATGAAGATATAACATTCCATGAGAATGCCATGGGTCCAATGTACCAGATCAGAATTGTATTCAGCCTCACATGGAAGCAACCATTATTGTAACATTAGTTGTATATGATCGGCTCTTGTATTTTAGAGCATAGATCAAATTATTCTTTTGACATTGTCACGAGCATGGGGATGCCCGCCTCATCCATATACATGTCACACATTTATTTTATCTCACCCATTGATGGGAACCATATTAATACAAAAACCAAAAGCCACCATGCCCCAGCCCTGGAAGCACCACCTCTACACAACAAATCCTATGATGTCTGTCGACCATACATTGAGATCCTGTCCTCACACATAAGGGGGCAATCTGTTAACCCAAAAATCCCCCACTCAGCTTTCCATGGCCTACACCACCCAAGGACACCATCTCACGACCCTCATATCACTCCATTTGACCCCCACACCCTCAAAATAGCCTAAGGATGAAGAAAAGGGCTTAAAAACCCCAAAAAGGAGCTCAAAATACTCTCCTAGGAGCCAAAGCCCCCAAAAAGGGACTAAAACCCTAAAAGGAGCTAAAATTAGGGTAGAAGGGGCTAAAGCCCGGACCAAGGGATTAAAACCCTACAACCCCAAAAAAGCTATAAAAGGAGGGTGGGGGGTCACCCTCAAAACACTTCTCCCTTGCATACTGTTATGCTGCCCGTGGATGCCTTGAGACCCTTTGTTTCTCAAGCCACTCACACTCCCTCTCCTCCATCTCCATTGAGCCATATCTCCCCCATCCAAGAGAGGTGCTTCCACAAGCTAGGGCATGGTGGCCCATTTCCACCCAAAGAGAAGGTATAACTGTGTTTTCTTGTTTTGTTTATTTGCTTAGTAGTTTCTTTGTTTTCTAACCCATGATTTCATTTGCAGGTTTATTTTCTAACTTGTTTTGCAGGTATTTCGATTTCTTATAGTTGTTTGCAGGTTATTGGAAGCGGAACCCTAACCTTTGTTTGTAGAGGGGTACTCCATATTTCTCTTCCATCCTGCTTTTATTTCTATTCTTTACATTCCGTTTTTCCTTTCAGTCTTTTTCCAAGCAGGAACCTACCCTTCTATCCTATAGACAGAAGGGAGCCATTCCTACCCCTGTAGCAAGGAGAAATCCCTGCTACACCCCCTTAAGCCTAACTTAGTACATATTAAACATATTATTGAGGCCTTGGAAACTAAGGCTCAAGTCAACTTTTACAAAAAAATATTAGTCCATATAAAACAAGGTAAGGAGGAAAACCTCATGGGAACAAAACCTCCCCTAAAAAATGGACATGGAAAAAAATATGAAAGTGTATATCAGCCATCACCATGTGTCACCCAATCCAATAAGGGCTCTCATATAGGTGAATGTCTTCTCTGTGAAGCTCTTGGTGAATATGTCAACAGTTTGCTTTGTAGATGGGCAATACTACAAGGATATCGCCTCCTCATGCACCAAGCTCTTGATGTAGTGCATGTGTAACTCAATGTGTTTGGTACTTTGTCTTTGCACTCGATGAGTGGAAATATTTATTACACTTTTATTTTCACACCAAATGACTATGGGTGTATCAAATGCAAATTCATGTTCCCCAAGAATACCTTGCAACCACACACATTGTGTAGCTGCGTTCACTGCTCCTCTGTACTCGGCCTTAGCTGAAGAGAGAGATATGGTGTGCTGTTTCTTTCTTGACCAACATATGGGACCATGTTTAAGCATGAATACATAACCAAAAGTGGACTTTTTGTCAATGGAATCTCTAGCCCAATCAAAATCAGTAAATCCAACTAGTTCTAGTGGAGAACCAACAACATAATGTACCTCGAAGTGTTTGGTTCCTTGCACATAATGCAAGATTATTTTTGCACCCTTCCAATGGATCACATGTGGCTCCTACATATATCTAGCAATAACACCTACATGATATGCCAAATCAGGTCGAGAGCGTGTAATATACAATAGACTCCCAACTAGTTTTATGTACAACACGCTGTCCACCAATGGAGATGCATCGAAATCACCTAGTTTTATTCTTGACAAGAGTGGGAACTTGGATGCCTTACATTCAACCATTTTGAACTTCAATAAAATATCTGCATCATACTTTGGTTGGGTTACCTTGATCCCTGCTTCATATTTCTCAATCTCTAATCCAATAAACTGCCTCAACAATCCAAGGCCAGTCATGGAGAATTCACTATGCAAAGAAGATTTAATTTTTCCAATTTATTTAGTGCATTTTATTTTAATCAAAAGGTCATCGAAATACAACACCATGACCTATAATAATCCACCAAAATTCTGTAAATACACATTAGTATCATATTTACATCTTTCAAAGACAAGCGAAAGCAGAAAATTGTCCATCTTGACATACCAAGCCCTGGGGGCTTGCTTGAGGCCATAAAGAGACTTCTTTAACCTGCACACAAGTGAAGGATCATGAATTAAACCCTCAAGATCATTCATATTTATCTCCTCATGAAGGTCACCATGAAGAAATTTAGTCTTCACATCCATGTGGTGAACCTTCGAGCGCTTAGATGCAACAATGGCTAAAACTAGCTTGATAGAGTCCATCTTTGCAACCGGTGCAAATGTATTTGTATATTCCACTACTTGGACTTGAGAGAAGCATTTAGCAACCAACCTAGCCTTATAATTGATATATGAACCATCAATAACCACTTTGGTGCTATAGACCCACTTCCATTGCATTAGTTTCCTCTTGGAGGGCAAGGGAACCAATTCCCAAGTTTCATTGTCTTGCAATGATTTGAATTCTTATTGCATGGATGTTTGTCATATTGGGTCAAGTGATGCCTATTTATATGCTTTAGGATCATATCCAATCATCATGAATAATCTATCAATAAGACTCAATTCACAGTTAGAGTAGGCATTGTGAAATTGAGATCTAGTCTTCCTAGAATCTAGTGGATCACCAACAAGATCCCCAACAAGATCCCCAACTACTTCAATGGTTTTCTCAGCCCAATTTGGTCTAATGGGTGAGTCATGATCTGAATGCATGTCATAATAATCATCATTAATATCAAAATTAGAAAAACCAGAGAAGTATTCATCACTTACATCATCATGGAGTGAAGGATTTGAGAATTCCCCATGAGCTAGTTCGGTCTCTTGCATGAGTTCTTCTTCGAGCTGTACACTCCTTTCGATGAATGTTTTCTGAGATGAGGGATCAAATATATTGTATCCATTTGCATATTCAGCATATCCAATCATAATGGACTCCTTTATTTGATCTTGCAAAGGCTTTCTCTCTAGGAGGAATCCTAGCTCAAGCCTTTGAGCCAAAAACCTTGAAATGAGAAACATTGGGTTCGTGACCACTCCAAGTCTCATATGGAGTTTTTCCATCCAAATATTTATGAGGAGATATGTTTTGGACATATTCAGAATATTTAATGGATTCATCCCATATATTAGGGTTCAAATCATTTTCTTGCATCATACAGGTTTCAATCTCCTTGAGAGCCTTGTTCTTGTGTTCTACAACACCATTTTGCTCACGTGTGTAGGGAATCAAATGCTGCATTTGGATGCCAAATTATTCACAAATATGTTGCAAAATATTTTTCAGATACTCCTTTCTATTTTCATTCCTAATTGCCTTGATATTGTTCCCACATGCATTCTCAACCAAGGCTTTCCAAACTTTGAGAGTCTCAAAAACTTCAGATTTTTCTTTGAGAAAATATACCCAGCAGTACCTTGAGAAATCATCTATGAAGGTCAACACATACCTTGAATTCCCATAAGAGGGCATGGGAATATGACCTATGATATTTTAATGAACCAAATGAAGCACTTGTACAACCCTCCTTTCCTTTCCTTTCTCATATCTGCGCTCAACATGCTTTTCCACTACACATCCTTTGCATGTGCCATTAGAGAACTTGATAGAAGGAAGCCCTTCCACCATGATTTAGTTTCTCAATGAATGAAGGTAATTGTAGTTGAGATAACCATATCTATCATGCCACAACTTTATTATCTCATTGGCATGTGACAAGAGATCAGTCCCTTGAGAGTAGGGGAGGAAGTGAGATAATTTGTACATTCTCGAATCATGGTCAGCAAAACCTAGTGCCAAAACTTGGCTTGTAGATATTTATGATATATCCACTGCATTTGGAGTAAATGTTACTCTATTGGATTCACCAACGTGTGTAATTTTGTACAATGATATTAGGTTCACTGCTAGATCAGGCACACACAACACATTGTTGAAGTAACCATCTTCAAGATCAATCTCGCTAATCCCTTTGGGTTGAATTTCTGAATCATCACCAATAAGAATGGATGGACTGCTTTAAGGATGCATGGACGAGAAGGAATATTGCATGCAGGCCATGTACCTTGAGCCACCTGAATATATGATGAAGGAAGAAGAGCTTGAAGAACCTACAACCAAATCATGGCACCTTTCTTTGTTGTCTAAGCTTGAACCACCATCTTTCTTCCTTGCGCCATATAGCAAAT
The DNA here is from genome assembly GCA_001517045.1 of Pseudotsuga menziesii. Classification (NCBI taxonomy): domain Eukaryota; kingdom Viridiplantae; phylum Streptophyta; class Pinopsida; order Pinales; family Pinaceae; genus Pseudotsuga; species Pseudotsuga menziesii. The sequence goes on from LPNX011114632.1 coordinate 541,906, forward strand.
GGATGTTGTTATTCTCAAGCAGCTCTGCCATCACTTCAATGGTCTTCTTCATGCAAGAACTCTCTGGATGCCACCCCTTATGACAATAAGTGCATTTGGTCTTGTCTTGCTTCTTCTTGCTAGGATTCGAAACCCCATTTAAATATTTAGGCTTCTCCTGCTTCTTCTTCTCTTGCTGCTTTGAATATATGGATTTATTCTTTCCTTTGGATATATTTGAAAATCCTGCAGCAAGGGGTTTATCCTTACTGGATTTGATGGTACCCATTTGCATGAGCTTGTCTTACTCTTGAGTTAGTGAGTCCATGAATTCTTCCAAAGATGGCATCCTCCAATTTCGATCTCCAAGCTTGCTAGAGTGGAATGTTGAAACAAACACTGAATACTCTATCCCTAGATTCAAAAGTATGGACAAGGTCAACTACTCATATTTATTTTCAATGCAAACTATTTCAGTTGAAGCACCAACGATTTGAACTTGGTGAAGAAGTCCTGGATCGTCTCAAAGTGAGTTGGGATCAATGAGATCAACTCATTTTCGATCCCGCAGCCTCTCATATCATCGGTCTTCCCAAACAATGTATCAGGCTTGAGCCATACCTCATTGGGTGTTGTCAGAATGTCTACATGGGAGAGACGGTCTCTCCAAATTATGAAACAAATCATCCCAAATGCCTCATCAAGCATGTTCAAGTACTTCGATTTCTGTTGATGTATTTGTAACTTCGGAAGATATTCTGATGCATATTATCATTGCATGTTGTTGTACCCATTAGGGATGTGTGTTACCCCTTGATGGGATGTCTAAATTGTGTCTATACCTTGAGGTACAACCTTCATTGTAAGCCGGGGCAATAATCCCCAGTGTAACATCATGTAATATGTAATTGTGGTTTCTCTAGGAGAAATCAGCCCCATGTGAGATGACATGTAGGATCGAATGTTATATCTGGTCAGTGAATTGAAAGGGTATAAATAGGGAGGCACGATCCCTCATTTATACACACCTCACACACTCTCTAGGGCACATGAGGGAGAAAGACAGTCAGAGGAAAAGTGAAGGATAGTTGTTGAACATTTCTTATTACTGCTTTTGATCATCTTACTATTATGAAGAAGTTTGAGGGGTTTTCTCCTATGGTTTCCCCGATGAAAATATTATTGTCGTATGTATATTTTACATCTTATGCATCTTGATGTACTTGTTATTATTTCAGATAAATATCATAGATAATCTAATCAGATCTTAAGAAAAACTAACATGGTATCAGAGCCTCTTTGAAAGAAGGAACTGTGCAGCTGTAGGAACTAGGGCTTCCTAGTTGAAGGTGTTCTCTCCATAGATCATCATGAAAAGAGGTCTAGGATAACTCGCCTCAATAGGGTGCATCTTTTGGTGGTAGCCTTTTTTGAATCCGAGAAGTTTCAATTTTTTAGCTGCAACTTTTGTCGGGAGGAACTAGGGCATCAAGTATTGGAGGCTTCCCACCTCAGTTTTCAGAAAGTGACATAGCTGAGAAACTCACCTCAAGGAGGTACATCTTTCTTTCCAAACAGAATTCCCAAACTCCAAGTTTGTAAAATTAGGGTTTCTCTAACAAACCCTAGGTCATCCTGCTCCGAAACTTGGTCAAACACCTCAGATTGGTAAGATCCAAATATTTACTATTTCCATTTAAGGTTCTCATTTTGAAAAGATGACTCACCATACTCAACTTGAGGACAATATTGGAGGGGTTGATAACTTCTGAGAATGGAAGTACATGATCTCCCTGATCCTTGAAGAAAATTACTTGGATCAGTTTATTACTGGAGATGTTCTAGAACGAGAGGGATATGAGGCTAAGGTTTCTCATAAGAGAGGCATGGCTAAGGCTAAGAGAATCATTGTAGATTCTATGAAGGATTACCTCATCCCCCATGTGTCTGCATTCAAGACACCGAAGGAAGTATATGGTTCTTTGACAAATATGTTCGAAGGAAAGAACATCAATCGAAAAATGAATTTGAGGAACCAAATGAAGAATGTGAAGATACAAAACTTCGAGACTATACAGTCTTACTTCACTAGGGTTTCTCAAATCAAAGAACAACTTGAAGCAGTTGAAGAAAATGTCGAAGAAGGAGAAATTGTGATGACTACCCTGAGTGGTCTCCCTATATCATGGGACTCATTCATTCAAGGGATTTGTGCAAGAAGGAAGTTGATCTCTTTCAACAGACTTCAAGAAGAATGTGCACACAAGGAATCTAGACTTGTGATAAGAGAAGAAAAGATGGGAGCAACTGATGATCAAGCTCTTGCAGTCTACACCAAGAAGAATTTGAAGAAGAAGGAAAAGAAGGAGAACTTTCATCACAAGAAGAAAGAAAAGAAACCGAAGAAGACTAAAAGAGATCTTTCAAATGTTCGATGTTATACTTGTGATGAAAAGGGGCACTTGGAAAGAGATTGTCCCATATAGAAAAGGAGGAACCATACTCATATTGCTGAAGATGATGAACCAATAAACAAAATATTCAAACGAGAGAAGAATGATTCAGATGAAGAGTATGTGCTAATATCAACACTTACTGGCACTATCACACATGGAATCAATGATTGTCTCATGGATAGTGGAGCTTCCAAACACATGACAGGATATAAGGAATCATTCATCAATATGTATGAACATGAGTCACCTCACAAGGTGAAACTTGGGGATGATTATCAATACCCCATAAAAGAGAGTGGCGAAGCTTCTTACAAGACTGACTCTAGGAAATCCTTAAAGATGAAGGATGTGCTATATGTTATAGGATTGAAGAAGAATCTTCTCTCCATATATGCACTAGATGAAAAAGGAATTAGGGTTTCATTTTTCGATGGTGAAGTTCTGATGTGGCCCAGAGGAAAGACAATAGAGGAGGCAACAATAATTGGAGAAGAAGATAGAGGCTTGTACAAGTTGAAGGGACAGCCTGAACAAGCATTAGTTCATTAGTCAATTGAACCAAATGAACTGTGGCATATAAGGCTTGCACATGTACACTACAGAGCACTACCAATGGCAAGAAAAGTAGTTTCAGGATCGCCAGAGATCTAGGCAAAGCATGAGGGCATTTGAAAAGGGTGTGCAAAAGGAAAGAATGTGAAGAATACATTTCCTAGCAGTGAGAGCAAGGATAAAGGAATATTGGAGATAGTACACTTGGATGTATGTGGAACCATGTATTCTAGATCATTAAGCGGGTATGTGTACTATGTTTCCTTTATAGATGACTTCTCACGTAAAACTTGGATATATTTATTGAAAGAGAAAAGTGAAGTTTTCAGTAAGTTGAAGGAATATAAATCCTTGGTCGAAAACGAGACAGATAGGAAGATTAAAATTCACGGCTAGATAATGGTGGCAAGTTCATTTTAGAAGAATTTAATGAACTCTATAGAGAATCTGGGATTAAGAGGGAGTTGAGTACTCCATACAATCCTCAGGAAAATGGGGTTGTGGAACAAAAGAACTGAACCATAATGGGAGCAACGAAAGCAATATGCACCTTTGGGCAGAGGCACCAAGAACATATGTGCATGTACAGAACCATACTCCTCATTGAGTAGTTGACAACAATACTCCTGAAGAGGCTTTCTCAGGAGTGAAACCCGAAGTCAGGAATTTGATAATATTTGGTTGTCCGGTATACATACATGTCCTAAAGGAGAAAAGGACCAAGCTCAATCCTTCTGGGAGGAAGGGGGTATTCATAGGATATAGTGATACATCAAAGGCCTACTGAATATACTTCCCAGGATTCAAGAATATCGACATCAGTAGATATGTAACCTTTGATGAAGACTCAACATACTTCAGATCCAAGAGGACTCCTATCCAATAAGTCGAGGAACCTGAAGAGATGAAAGTTCAAGAAATGGAAATTGGAGAAGCAATTCTAGAAGACCCTAAAGGTAATGACATGAAAAAACCACAAGAGCTAGTAGAGACATTCCTTGAGAAGGACTCCCACAAGAGGAAACCAACATGGGACTGAGAGCTCTTATGAGAAGCTGCAAGGTATGGCTCTCCAAAAGGAATGCATAGAGAGAGAAAAAGGGAAAATACCTACAATAGCTATGTGGCCTTTCTATGTGACATCATTGGTAAATAACCTTCCACTTATGAAGAGGCTAGATAAAATAAAGAATGGAAGGATGCGATGATCAAGGAATATTAGTCAATCATGAAGAATGATGTCTGGGAGGTTGTTCCGAGGCCGAAGAAGAAGTATTGTGACTTCAAAGTGGATCTACAAGATCAAGCATGCTGCATATGGAAGTATCGAGAAACACAAGGCAAGATTCATAGCACAAGGATTCTCACAGAAAGAAGGAATAGAATATGAAGAGACATTTGCGCTCGTGGCGAGGTACACTTCCATAAGGACCATAGATTCTCTGGAAATAGAAATATGAAATGGAAATTACACCAAATGGATGTCAATACAACTTTCTTGGACGATGTAGTCGAAGAGGAAGTGTACATGGAACAACCACTGAGATTTGAGACACATGATAGGAATACCCATGTGTGCAAATTGAAGAAGGCATTGTATGGTTTGAAATAAGCACCAAGGACATGGTACAACATGATGGATAGCTTCTCGACGAGCTTGGGATTTACCAAGAGTAAAGAAGATTCCAACCTCTACTTCAAGGTGGAAGACAAAATACCAGTGATACTCTTGCTATATGTCGATAACTTGTTTCTAACAGGAAATGAGGAACTCATTAAAGATACAAGAAGGAGACTTGCTACTAAGTTCGAGATGAAAGACCTAGGTATGATGCACTACTTTTTAGGCATGGAGGTGTGGCAGAGTGAAGATGGAATCTTTCTTGGGCAAGGGAAGTATGCAGTGGAGATTATGAAGAGATTCAGAATGTTGGATTGCAAGGCCATGGACACACCTATGACATCTAACTTGAAGCTTCTGAGTGATGATTCATTTGAGAAGGTTGATGCCACAATGTATCGCTAGATGATTGGCTCATTGATGTATCTGACGAATACGAGACCAAACATATGATTTACGGTGAACACCCTGAGCCAATTCTTGACAGATCCAAGACAGGTTCACCTAAAAGGTAAAATGGATTATGGGCTCAAATATGATGCAAATAAAAAGATCAAACCTACATGGTTATGTTGATTCATACTTGGTAGGTAGCGCCATTAACATGAAGAGCACCTCAGGTTTCTGCTTCATCTTGGGATCTGGCATGATCTCCTAGTTCAACAGGAAGCAATCATGTGTGGTGTTGAGTACAACTGAGGAAGAATATGTTGCCACTTTCTCGGGTAGTTGTGAGGCAATGTGGCTGCGAAAGATACTGTCTGACTTATTTGAGCTCTAGTTAGATGTGACTTGCATCTTATGCAACAATCAGAGTTGCCTGAAGCTGAAAAAAACCTCAGTGTTCCATGACAAGTCGAAGCACATCGAGATCAAATTCCACTATATTATGGATATGGTGCAGAGAGGAGCAGTGAAGCTCCAATACGTTGTAATAGAAGAGAAAATAGCCGATGCGTTGACCAATCCTCTTGCAAGAGTGAAGTTTGAGTACTTTAGATAAAGACTTGGTGTGATCCAGATTGAGATCCCTCTAAAGAGGGAGTGATGTGTTCTAGCATAGCTAGAAAGATAGGTTGTCTGAGTGTAACATCCTGGTGAAGTTCGTAGGTTTCTCAGACGTAATCAGTCCTGTAGGTTATCCTTGGATATAACATCCTAGCGAAGCTCGTAGGTTATCCTTGGATGTAATCAGTCCCGATACAAAGCATATTATCTCACATGGGAAATGAGATGGGTTATCTGAATGTTAATACTGATCCCTAGCATGTTAAGTAGGTTATTCAGATGTAATATGTCCCATGGGTTGTCTGAGTGTAAATATTGATCCCTAGAGTGGTACATAGTTTACTTGAACATAATATGTCCCAAAGGTTATCTGAACGAAAAAGATCCCGGACGCAGGTTGTTCAGATGTAATTCCTTGAGGTTAACTAGAAGTATGTAAAAATGTCCTGGTGTAGCAGGTTGTTGGGTCCTAATTAGTCCTACCATATATATGAGATATATGAAGTTCCCATGATGAGATGATAAGTTCACGAAGCACAAGAGGTGCACCTAGGTGGTTCTTTCAATAGAACACGGGTCGACCGTACATGCTTTGGTTGTTTTCTATTCTGTCTTGTGTAGCACAAAAGATATGATATGGATACGATGAGATGAAGGTAGAAGACACGGGATATTGCTGCAACAACATGAAGAATATCTTGGAAAAATTCTACATGAAGGCTTGCTCGAGATGTGATGAAGAATTGACAGTTGGCTAGGCCTACATCCAACATGAAAAAGGGCTGACACTGTAGAAACTTCTGATGACAGATAGTATGAGATGATGATAAAATTATAAGAATATGATGGAAATGACTATGATGAAGACTCTATGACTCTGTGATGATGACGATGCGATGAAGACATGACCATATGTGTTGATGACTATGTAGAGAGAGAATACCTTCCTAGTTAAGAGGTAGTGTTGATGTATTTGTAACTTTGGAAGATATTATGATGCATATTATCATTGTATGTTGTTTTACCCCCATTGGGGATGTGTTTTACCCCTTTATGAGATGTCTAAATTGAGTCTAGACCTTGAGGTACAACCTCTGTTGTAAGTTGGGGCAATAGTCCCCAGTGTAACATCATGTAATATGTAATTGTGGTCTCTCTAGGAGAAGTGGGCCCCATGTGAGAAGAGATGTAGGCTCAAATGTTATATTTGGTCAGTGAATTGAAAGGCTATAAATAGGGAGGAGCTCTCCCTCATTTATACACACCTCACACACTCTCTAAGGCGCATGAGAGAGAAAGAAAGCCAGAGGAAGAGTGAAATATAACTGCTGAATAATTCTTATTACTACTTTTGATCATCTTACTATTCCGAAGAAGTTTGCGAGGTTTTCTCCTTTATGGTTTCCCCAGTGAAAATATTTGTGTCGTGTGTATATTTTACATATTATGCATCTTGTTGTACTTGTTATTCTTTCAGATAAATATCCTAGATAATCTAATCATATCTTAATAAAAACTAACAATTTCTCCACAACAGAGTTGGGTTTAGCCTTAGTCCCTATGGTGACTCTGTACATGCCTTTTGACCTCAGCCGGATCACCATTTCGACCTTCTATTCAAAATAGTTGAATGAAGTAAGCAATACACGAGTCTACTCCATTTCTTCTTTTGCACTAAGTGATAGAAGCACTAGTTTTACCTGCAATGCAAACACAAATTTTTTTCTTCTTCTGGAAAACGCCCTAAACAACAACTCAAACACTCTAGATTTGATTTGCAGCTCCAAAGAGATATGATACCATGTTAGGTTTCTTGTTACACCAAAACCTACAGATGTTGATGAGCATATGAAACCAAGTATAAGGCCCTATCATCGGGAGTGGCGGCTAGTCCACATTTTTACATTCTTAGAGATGCAGAGGTTATACCATGCAATTGTACTATTACTCCAACAGTGAGTCAACTCATAGAATCATTTCATGGAAAAATATTTTCATATGGTGAAGCAAGATGATGTTTCTCATAATGATGATAAGCATTCTTCCCAAGTATTGTCTTGAATTAAGCAAAACATGGAAAATAAATCCACTGTTGAACTCCATGGTAATAGTCCTAATCATGTAGTGATGGATGATCATGAAAATTTGGAAGCCAAGTTCAATGGTCAATCTCATTCTCATAAAATTGATGCATTGGTGCAAAAAGTCAGCTGACCTCTACATCAAAGTCATGGAATCAATAATTCACCTGGAAGGAAGGGTTTTAAAGGGGTGGAGAAGGATGATGCTAATAATTTTAATAACAAACACCCTACTCCAATATTATCTCGTATCCCCAGGAATAGGTTAAAGGATTTTGAGGCCAATCATTCTTTTAATGATCCTAATTATGAATTTGAAATTGATGATTTGGATGAGCCCGAAGTTGAGGTGAAAACTCAATCTTCACAAAATGAAAATGATGAGAACATTCAATATGATTTTGTCTTTATTCTCCCTCCTTTTCTTAGAGGTTATCCCAAGTTTATGGTTATCAATATTGGTCATGATACTAAGACTTAGTTCTTTGGCGATACTCCTTCTTCTGTTGACTGTCAAAATGCATGTGATGAGGATAATTCAAGCCAATTCCTGAATTATATATCCTATATAAAAGATTAATGGTTTGAAGTGTTGGATTTGAAAGAAGACATAACTTATCTCAAGGATGAAATTCACCGTCTAAAGAGACAAGTGAAATTGCTAGTAGAAAATCATGAACTGGAAATTTCTAAGTGGAACAGGAAAATCAAGATTGTTGAGGGATGTGTAGTTTTATAGTCATTGTGTGTGAATGTAATTATAACTTCATATTTACAAAACATGGCAATATCCAAATAGAAATGTCCAATTTTGATCATATTTCTTGTACATATTGAATTTTTTAGTAAATATTGTATATATCAGTTTTGAGTGAGGCCAAGTTTGATAGCTATAAATTTATGTTTGATTTGATTTGATTTGATTTTATTCTTTTATTTTTTCTTGAATTAATTGCAATTTATTTTAATAGGATCCACTACATAATCAAAGATTCTGTATCCACTCCCAAATTATAAAAGTTTATTGATACTTTGTTTTTATTTGTAAAACATGTGTTCATAATACAGTGTATTGTTGATATTTTTTTTGGCTAGATTTTTTATTTATATATTAGATGACAATCAATCAAGATTATGTGTGTTGGAAATAGTTGTTATTTGGCATTAGTTTTGAGGAGTGTTGCAATAAAATTTTAAGTTATTTGGATACACTCAAATCAATGAGATTTCATGGGAGGTCATTATGTCCATGTTTTAGTTTGACTTGTTTAATTCCGGAAATTCTTATCTGATTTATTGGATCAAGTCATTGGATAAAATTTTAATGTTATCCAAGTTTTTAGTCAAGTCATGCTTATTCCTAGTTGACAAATATAAACTTGATCTAGTTTTGGATCATAACTCTATAATTATAAATATAGCATGATAGCATTGGAATGGGATATAATGGACGAATGGTGATTTTCATATAGAAATAATGAAATGCTCCTTTTATTAAGACTTTTGTAACTCTTGTTTTTGAATGTCTTCAATACAATAATTATAACAATCTTTTCTCTCAACTGTTCATTGTCATGTCTAGGATTTTCAATTAAAATATTAACTGTATTTCAGAATCTTGTTGAAATTTATACTATTGTTAAGTCTTTAAATTGTTACTTAGAGATTAACACTTAATTTCTCAATACACCATTCTTACTCAATATCAATTTTGTTTGCATGGACAAAAGAGTTAACTTTCACTATTGTGATTGTCATCTACAATAGTTAGATAAATTATTTTATTTATAATATATGCATTTTAGTTTCTGGAATGTCCTTCATAAACAAAAAATTGTCATATGTTTGATCTTGTAATGCAATTGGAATTAATTTTATAACTATTTCACTTTTGCACAAATGGGATATCTTGAAACTAGACATGATTGTGTTGAATTTGGCTTCATGAAATTTTAGAATATTTAAGATTTGTTCTCTAACTATATCATATGATTCTTGTTTGCAAAAGATAACATTTTTTCTATAAATTAATGAAAAATAGAATCTAGTTTTTATTTTATTTATTCAGGAACAACCATACCAAAAGGCTTTGGTTCTGCTCTAAGAATGTCTGATCAAGTTGTTTCCTCTTTGTTGACGAGCATGTCATAAATGAATGTCAACAAAATCTCACTAAGAGGAGGGAGACTTATATGTTAATGGAAAAACAAAACCATAAGAAACCTTTGACCACCTTCTCTACGATTGTAAATCACAATTGTTCTAAGACTCCCGTTGCATCAGAAATTACTACCACCTCTCAACTTGAGATAATATATAGACCACCTCCACACTCTACATGGCCCATGTGAAATCATACAATTAATACACTATTATTGGTGAATTTTGAGTTTGTAGAATTAATTCAGAATTGTCAACACATTTTAGACAGGACTCGGTCTAGGTTGGCTAGAAGTCATTCCCTTCAAGAGAAATTGGATCGACGTCTTAAATAACACATCAAACACTTTTCACAACCTAGAGAAACCCCCAAGGCCATTCCATAAGTGGAAAAATTTCCATTGGTTGGAATCCTAAACTACAATTTGCAGAATATTCTAACTAATCAATCCAGTCCTAATTCTATAGTTGTAGCATTCAATTCCTAATTATAGCTTGAGCTAACTTTCACTTAAGGTGAATCAAATTCATCAATTCAACCTCAACTTACTATATGATTGGGTTGATCTAGTTTTCCACCTTCACCACTTGCTTGACCTCTAGATTCCCCTTGTGGAAATTCATCCGAGGAATATCACTCGCAAAGTCACTATGATAATTTTTCTGCAAGATACTCTAGATTTCAAGGATCTCCACACATTTCTCAAAACCAAAAATATTTTGGAACAACCAAAATGTAGTTTCAATACCATACACACAACACCCTTTACCCAAAAATCCTAAAAAAATCTTGCCCAAATTTGACCCCAATTCTAAACAATCCGTGGATGATCACATAAAGAAGTTGATGCTAGCTGTTTGGACAAGGAACGTGGAGCATGAAGACATAGTATGCAAATTGTCTCCCTATACCTTTGAGGCTAGAGATTCCATGTGGTATTTTCTCAACCCTTTCAAACTATAATATTTTGGTATCTGTTTGAGTATGATTTTCTTGGAAAGTTCAGTGAGGACACAACTCCCGAGGTCTTGGTAATGGAACTATCTAAAATCAATGTGCACCAAAAGGAGAGGGTTAAATATTTTAATCAAGGGTTTATTACTTAAAAAAACCCTTCCTATAAATATTCCTGTAAAGAATCTTATTGTTTCCTATTATGAAAAAATCGGTACCACTCACCACTACCATGTGGGTTAAGATATCCCCAAAAATAGCTCTTCAATAAGCCTTTAATGAAGCTATCTTGATTGAGAAGGACATGTTCATTATTAAGGGTAATCAGAATGCTGAAAGTGATCAACCCTATACTTTTGGAAAGAAACTATAAACACTACCTAAACCTCCTACAGTTTAAAAATATCAATGAGATCTTGACTTGGAGAGATTGAATAAAGCCCTTCAAAAGTTATCTAATGAGGTTGTATTTGAAATTTAGATGAAGGATCTTATAACAAAGGGTATTTTATATTGCCTTTTAGGAATCCAACCTAAACTTTCATAACAAACATATCCCTCCTAGTGAAGTATTAAATTTAGAATAATTGGGAATCATTCTTCAGGCTATGATCGCAGGGGTTGAATAATCTGTAGATAGGAAAATAGAAGAATATGATGAAACATAAAATGATAGGGAGAAGTTTTAGATGATGATGAAAATCAGTCTCCTCCTACCATTAGCCATTTTTTAGATGTTATTTCTAATATTTTTGAGGATGGTATTCAATCTTTTTATGTAAATCATCATCCATACAATACCTGCAACAAAGGCCTACTTGATAGTTAAAATCCCTCTACTTCCACTCAAGTCAAGAAAGTTGTTTCAAATTGGAAAAAATAGGTAGAAAAACTTAAAAAAATTTCTGTTTCATATTTGGATTATGATCCAATAGAATATCTTAAGAAGATGAAAGCTAATATTTCCTTTTATGAACTATGAAATTCCTCTAATTCAACGAAAAATTTGGTGGGATTTGGATGAAAATATGAGTGGGAAAAAAGTTGTTCCTAATGGGGATATTATTAATTATGGTAAGTATACAAAACATTCTGATATAAATAAGAATCAATCCTCAAATAATTCCTCTTTGCACTGGAAGAAATCCAATGTTACACCCTTTATATTAAATTTTGAAATTTATAACAGAAATGTACATAACTATGTTTTCAATAGTGGGGCCTCATCTAATGTCATACCCTTGTCTGTTTGTAAAAAATTCAATGATCATATTAAGCCATTTGAAAATAAATTTGTACAACTTGCTTGCAACAATGTTAAAATTGTGGGGGAACTAAAGGATGCATGTATTAGGTTGTATTATGATTCTAGAGTGCATCAAATAATAAACACTGTAGTTGCAAATATACCAAAATCGTATGGACTATTTCTAAGTAGGGAGTGGTCACAAAACTAGAATGGATACTTTGCCATGGATTGGTCCCACCTTTTTTTACCTCGGAATGGTAAACCCAATAGAATTAGGGTAAATAGGGAACATTATATGAAACATACAGTTACTGAATTGAATGATCCCAATGGACCAATTTTATATGTTGATTCTTCCTTAGGAAACTATGGTATGGACATGTGTTTCAAAAAATTTACTACTGAAATTTCTCCTTCTTCAAATTCAGAACAACAATTTGAACTTTTATCATGTACTAAGGTGGTTGCACTAGATTTTTCTGTAATTGATGCAAGTACTGCAAATAATGAATGCTGGTCTTTATATTTTGATGTAACATGATGTAAAGAGAGAGTTGCTGCTGACTGCTTATTAGTAGATATGAAAGGTAATAAGATGTTTTTCATGTAGAATATAATATGAGTGTATGAATAACATTGCAGAATATGAAGCTCTGATTCAAGGACTCAAAAAGGCCATCGATCTTGATGTTAAATGAAAACAGTGTTTAGGGACACAGAAATCATAATAAAGCAGGTAATACATTCTATTCACTGTATTTCAACTCATTTAAAGAGCTATCAAGTAGAGATATGGAATCTGATGTCAAATTTTTAGCTTTCAATATCAATTCAATTCATAAATCTTGGAATCAAGAGGCATATTTTTTTAGCTAATGTAGCTTCTAGATTAATACTTGCTTAAGGTTTTTTCTCTAATTCATTTTCCGTTTAGTTACTTTTTAGGCCCTCTATCCTTGATAATATTACTAATTGGTGTGTATTTGATGATGACCAACATATTATCAACTTTCTACACAGATAAGATACATTTCAGGATCCACCAATTGATGAGATTACCCACGACGAAGATTTCCAAAATTATTCAACAATCCATAACAATCAGTTAGTAGAAGATTCATTTAATTTGGTAAACTCTACTTTGAAATATGTTGTTATATTAGAAATATATATGATATTCATGACAAATTTAAGGGGGGTGTAAATTGCAAGACACATAGTTACACTATGCAATATGAGATTATTAACTTAGGGACCTAAAGTAACCCTCAAACCATCAATATAGGAACTGAATGTAATGCATACAAAATGTCTTCTTTTAAGCAATATATTAAAACAATACAAGGATGTATTCGCTTAGACATATGATGACTTGAAGAATTTCAATCCTAATATCATGCAACACACAATTCCAATGAAACCTTAGGCAACACCTTTTTAATAGAAACTTGGAAAAATACATCCAAATTCAGGTCCTGCTATTAAAAAGGAATGAAATAATTTTTTAGCTACTAGGATTGTATTTTCTATCCATCATAATCAAAGGGTAGCCAACTTAGTCCCAATTAGAAAGAAAAACAAGGATATTTAACTTTGTGTTGATTTCTGTCATTTAAATAGAACATATGGAAATGATAACTAACCGATTCCACCCATGGAATAAATTTTACAACATGTCGTTGGTTCTGAGATGTTTTCTTTATTGGATGGTTTCTTAGGTTACAACCAAGTTCTATTCTCTCGTACATATCAACTTAAGACCACTTTAAGAACTCCATGGGGAACCTATTCATATAGGAATATTCCTTTTGGATTGGTAAATGTCGGGGCTAATTTGTAAAGGGCGATGTATATTGCTTCCTGTGATTTGATAAATCATTCAGTCTCCATTTATTTAGATGATATCATTTTTTATTTTGTAAAAAAATCATACCATCTATCTCATTTGAAAAATGTATATGAACGCTGCAGAAAAAACGATATATATCTCAATCCTAAAAAGCTTGTATTCGCTGTTACTCATGCTAAATTACTTGGTTTTATAGTCTAAAAAATGAGATGATGATAGACCCATAATAATATCATGCCATTGCTAATCTGTCTCACCCTACTTCCAAAAAAACCATGAATCCTTTTTAGGGAAAATAAATTTGTTAGGAGAGATTTCTACCTATCTTTTCCAAGATTGTAAGGCTGCTACAAAAATTGATTAAAACGGATTTTGTGTTTAAATGGGATGAGTAGGAAAAGGAGGCTTTATTTAAAACCAAACAAGCTATATCTGAAGCACTTTCTCTCATGAGTCCTAATTTTGAAAAAGAATTTATTCCATATACTTTTGCATTTGATCCTTCTTATGTCGGTGTTCACACCCAAAAAAAATGACAAAAATGATGAAATTCTTTTCCATATCATTCATGAGTTATGATTTTAAAGGGGCATAATTGAACTATTCAACTACGAAGAAGAAATATTTTTCTATATTTAAGGAATTTGAACACTATAGGCCATAACTGCCAAAATCTAAAACTAATATAATTGTCTGTTATTCAATAGTTAGGAATATGTTGATCAAAAGGATACTAGTGATAAGAGATCCCATTGGATGATAACACTTTGGGAATATGAAATTGAGATCAAGCCTACTCAAGTTGTTAGAGGACAAGGTCTTTGCAAACTAGATGTTGATCTTGTTAATGCACCAAATGCAGACTTCTGTTTAGAAGATGATGAATTTCTAGCTAAAAATGATTTTTTTTGTGTTCCAAATATTTTCGATTATTAGTATACTAATATAACAATTTTTTTTGAGGAAAAGGAGGGCACTAAGATTGTAATCAACTCCCTTTCATATGATTAACGATGTACTTTTTAGAAATATTTTTGATCGCGTCTTATTGCGTTGTTTGGAATGGGTACATTCTGAAAGAGTCCTAACATAATTACACTTTGGGCTTGTTGGAGGCCATTTCGGAGGGGATACTATTGCACATAAAGTAGCAAGGGTCAGATATTATTGGGTGACCTTGTTTAAATATGCACATGCCTTAGCACAAAAATGTAAAATATGTCAAAAGGGTGCTTACAGAATAAAAAGGCAACATTTTCTTTCTAGCCCGTTTTTGTTGATGCTCCTTTTCAACAATGGGTCTTAGACATAGTTGGGACAATCAATCCTACTTATTCACTTGTGCACAAATACATCTTGGCAGCCACATATTGCTTTACAATATGGGTTGAATTAGTTCCTTTGCATGTTGTCAATACAAGCCAGGTGATGTCATTCCTTGAAACTAATACCATTACTTGTTTTGGTATTTCTGAATAATTGGTTTTTGACAACACTTCCTAATTTTATTCTTTAGATTTGAATACTTATGCATCAAATAAAGGATAATTAATTAATTATTTAGAAAAATATTATCCTCGAGGAAATGGACTTGCCGATTCCACTAATAAAAACTTGATTAAAATCCTCAAAATAACGATAGAAGACCACCATAAGAATTGGAACACTACTTTATTTAATGCATTATTGGATGATAGAGTGACTCATAAAGAAACCATAGGTAATTCCTCCTTCTTTCTTGTTTATGGGAAAGGAGAAATATCCCCTCCAACATTTTTCTTCCTTCATTACAATGGTCCCAAATAGTTCAAGAATTGAGTGTCCTGCCATGGAAAGTAGAATTAACCAACGTGCTCAAATTGAAGGAGGAAAGGGAAAAATCTAAATAAAAAATTGATCATTGTCAACAAATTGTCAAACAATGGTTTGATGACAGGTCCTCCTCTAATAGAAATTTTGAAGTAGGATACTTTCTCCTTAAGTGGGTCAAGGCTGACGAGGAGAAAGGGAAACACACAAAATTTCAGTGCTTATGGATGGGGTCATTTATTGTTACATAAAAAATTGTACCCATCACTTTCCGATTGCAAACACCAGAAAGTCAATCTGAGACCTTTCCAGTAAATGTTCAAATCCTAAAAAGGTACTTTTTCTGATTTTCTCATAGGAGATCCGTGTTATATATGTTTTACTTGTTTTTGTAGTTTGTTTTATTTTGTTTTGCTTTGTTTCAATTTCTGCTGATTTTTTTATTTATTTTTCTATTTTTGCTTGAAAAAAGGTTGATTTTTACAAGTTTTGGTTATCAGATCCAAATTTTAATAGCTGTATGAATTTCCAGCATACTCATTTGGTGAAAATAGATCCTCTTTTATGAAACAATGGGATCTTTCTTTAAGGAAATATTTAAAGGTGCTGCTCTTGTGTTGAAAATCAAATTCTCCGATTAGTTGTTATCTGAAAAATTTATTTTTGAGCTGTGTTGATAAATTTGTTTGATTATTTCCATGATTAATCAAGAGATTTATCTTTAACTCAATATTAATGGAAATACATCAAAATAATTTTATAGAATAGTTTACTTTTAAGGGAATCAATTTTGAGAAAGAAGGATTAATCAATGAGTAGTAATTTGTTGAATTTTTATGCCATCCTCACGCTTAAGGATTTTTCAAACTTGCTTCCCCACCTACTAGGAAATATTCATCAATATTAGGAAATAAACACATAGTTTTTAGCTCTTCCTTAGTCTTGCTAGTTGGGACTAGAGCACTCAGGTAAAAAGGGATTAAAATATGTCCTTGTTGAGGTTATGGATGCCTCAGTGGTAGTAGTGGCTCCATATGTGGCATTTTGGATCATAAATGTAAAAATCAAATACATTATAAAATAAATACAATTCCTTAAGGATCTACACGCCATCCCACACCTGTAAAAGGATTTTGATGTCTACTCCCCCACTGGTAGTTAAGTGGATGCTTAACTATGAATTTGGAATCAGTGGGTTTTGATTAGAGTTTTTGGAAGTTGGTTAAAAGGTATCCCTGTCAAGGCTATGCACGCCTGCTGGTAGCAGTGGTCATGCCTATGGTATTGGATTCATCTCTAATGCTATGAATCACTTGATTAACTTGTGTTTCTCTGGTCTAATTCCCAGTAAAGTTTACTATTTTTAATCTATACATATTTGAAATGATGAAATATATATGATTATGAGTTCATATGTTACAAAGTTTCTAAATGGTGATAGAAGTGATTTGGATGTTTTTAAAGGCCGTGAAGTTCAATTAGCATTATGTAAGTTAGGGACGAAGTTTTTTAGGTTAATTGAGATTCAACATTTTTGAATATTATATCATTTATTCCTAGACACTTACAAATTTCAGATTAGTATGCAAAGAAAATATTTCACCCAATGAGTCTCCATTTGTTGGCCTCGCAACAAGTCCCTTCCATTTCTGAGTTAGGAAAGCCCCGTTTCTTAAAATTTACGATTAAATCTTATTATATAATCTATTTATTAAAGTCTCAACATTTGGTTATTTCAAATTGCAGGAATAACAATCAACTCACCATTTTCAAAGACTTGGAATCTTTTACATTTTTGGATTATGTTCTTTTTTATGTTAATGTTTTTCAAGTTTTACATGTAGGGTTAAAGTTTGTTAGATTGGTTATTTTAACTAGGGATTTTTAAATAATTTTGAATTAGGTTATTTGTTAAAATATTTTCATAAGCAACTCTTGATATTCATTAGTGTTTGGTTATTTACTTTACAATTTAATTGCTTATTGTTTTGAATTTCATGACTACAAGCATGAAATTAAAAGTGATTTTGAGGAACATTCTCATTTATTTAAGTATTATTTATGATATTATGGCATTTTGAACATCCAATATGCTTAAATGTGTTATTTTTTGACATGTTCTATTTTTCTTCTCGAATGCAATCATTGGTTAATATTGTCAAAATCAAGGTTCTTATTCATAATTTTATGTTGGTAAAACATTTATTTTGTTAAAATAAAGAATTTATTTCATCATGATACATATCTATTCCTATTTTCTCAACTTATTTAAGAGTACATTGACTATACTTAATTATCATTATTTGAATTTACATCGAGACCTTGGTATTTGATCAATTTTTTTTATTGTGATCTAATAATAACTCTCATAATGCCATTTGAGTTTTGGATAATTGTTTTCATTCATTATTTTTTATTTCATGATCATCTTGAGTTCAAACATATGTCCCACTAGAATTATCATCACTAAATTATATTTCAATTCATGAGCAACATGGGCTGTCAAAATGCATTTGAAAACATATGTGATTTCACCCATTACTTTATAGAGTTTTAAATGCCTAATTCTATCAAATAGATATTCCCCTTTACACTAAGTTTTCATAACTCTTTAATCTTGTCATAATATGACTTTATCCATGGCATTTGATATCACTTAACTTGGATCATTATTTTGATTTTATTTGGAATCATCATCACTAAATTACATTTCAATTCATGAGCATTATGGGTTTTGAAACATGCATTTAAAAACATATGTGATTTCACCCATTACTTTATAGAGTTTTAAATGCCTAATTATATCAAATAGATATTCCTTTTACACTAAGTTTTTACGACTCTTTAATCTTGTCATATTATGACTTGGTCCATGGCTTTTGATATCACATAACTCAGATCAATATTTAATTTTATTTGGGTGTTCCAAGTATCATCGATTTTAAACTCAAAATCTAGTATCTTCGAACTCCATGGTGACAAGACCAGAGGTAAAATATGGAATTTGGCATCATGCTCACTTGGCCTATAACTCACCCTCATCATGATGATATTAGGGTTTGACCATTTGATTTTCAATGTCAACTTCATCATATTCATCAAAGGGTCATTACATGATTTTGGTTTACAACTCATTAAAATTTTGCATCTATTAAGTTTTCCAAATATCGTTCCATCGAATAACGCTATCAAAACAAGTTATGACCCTCCAACTTGATGGTGATAAGGATTCATTGTTCAATAATGGATGAGGTTTTATTGTTGGTTTAGTATGTGGTTGATATGACGTTGAAATTGGGAAAGGGATTCACTTACACATATGATATTATTTTATTTTCTTTATTTACCATGATATTTCATCACCTTGTATGAGTAGGCAATGTATAGAGCAAAGGATTCATAGTTTTCCCAAATCCTTTGAACATAACATTAAACTCATCTCTTCAATAATAGGAGTTTATGGAATGATTATTGTTTAGTTTCATTTCTTCAAGACAATTTGTTGTTTGGTAAACCATAGGTTTTCTTAGTTCATTCCAAAAGGGCCTTTCTGCTTGTCATAGTGATCAAACCCTATGTATCATACTTGTTTAGTTTTGAGCTGCTAAGACAATCCATATTTTTCTTAGATCCTATTAATAGAATTGAGCATGAAGGAACAATTAGAGCGAATGGCTATGGTCATACCCTACATATTTTTTAGAGCATTGGATAGCTAATATTCGTGTAGAAATTTCATGGTCATATAAATTGGTTTCCATGTATTTTGCTTGAAATTTTGACGGGGTTAAAGCTTGTGTGGGTGATTTGGAAATTTCTTTGGATGAGATCTTTATATCAGTACTTACTGGGATGCTTTTGAATGGAAAAAAATGGTTCAAGCACTATGAATTAAAGGATATATCTTGGAAGGCATTGCTTAAGCAACCTATAATACTCTAGTTGTTAAGACCCAAACATTTGTAATACATAATTTGTAATTGCTTATTATTGTGGCATTAGGTTCCATGAAAAGGGTCTTTAAGGACCAAGAGACATTATTATTATTTTTTGTAAATAATTAATTAATAAAAACAACTGACACACCAAAAACAAGAAAAGAGTATGGGAGGCCTTGATCCATACTGTGAGGGGGAATGGGGACATTCACAACACTTTAGAACTTGTTGAACCGAGTTTGTTTATCCTAGTCTGTAATTATACTTAGGTGAATTTTTTAGTTTATGGTCACCCAAACATTGTACAACGAGCCCAAATTTTGATTATTTTTTCCTTTGGAGTTGTCTTAACACCTTATTCTTGGCTTGATGTGTCCCACTTGAGAAATGTGCCCCTTCGGTGGTTTTGTAACTCCTTTTTGTGTGTTACACTTGGTTTTGTAACCCCCACTTTCACAAAGGCGCCCTCACTAGATATTTTTATCCAGTGCATGTTAAAAGTGTAACTCCTCCTTATTTATGAATCCTTTTCCTATTCTAGGAAGGTATCTTGGGTTGTGTAACTCGTCCTCTTACTAATTCAAGTTCCTCTTCATGAATGAATTGTCCCCACATGGGTTTGAGTTTGGTTGGGTGGTTTGGAATCTGTAATGCCCCGTTTTGACCTTATTACCTAGACTATCATTACTGAATGTATTTGCTTATTAATGTGGAATCTTGTCAGTGGATGATTTTGTGGACATATTGATTTATTATTTTGTGGGAATTATGTATATGTGTGTGATGTTAACATTATGAATTATGACCATGTTTTGATTATGTCTCTAGCATGAAAATCTAATAGATAATGGTACATGGATACTGATTTAAGTTACGTTCAAGTGAATTATTATGATGCCAGATTCATGGTGTGAATGACTATACTGTTGTTGTTAGTATTAACAGATCATGTATGTACATGTCGATGATTGCACGACATTTTGTTATGATACTAACCAACAAGTTTAAAAGAGCTAAGGGATAGTTGATCCCTCCCAAGTCGAAGTACATCGACGGTATGATTTCCAAAATATATGGTATGAGAATGAATTGTTATTGTTATGTATGCTTATTGTTATTATCATGATGTGTGGGAAGGTGTGGGGTTTCGGGAAACTCAACCGCCCAAATTGGTTATTCGATGAAAAAACCTGACTACAATAGTCGCAACGTAGTCATTATGTAGATATAGAAATAATCCCTTGTTCCATTAGGGGGTGGAGGCATTACCCATCGTTTATCCCAGTAACCCGGAGTCATGGGAGGGCTGTGTTATGACATGCTCCCCAAGATGTGTGATGATGACTCATGGGTGCCTGCTAGGGAAGCTTGTTCGATGGAGTCGACACTTCTGCTTACGGGTTCTAACTGGAGTTAGGTCATGTAGTTGATGCTCCAGGGTAGTCCAATAGAGGAAGTATAGGATGTGGAAGTTAGTTGTGAATTAGAAAAAGACAAACTAGGTAGATATGAATGTCGTGGAAGTTTTAGAGGGAAAATTGATTAATTGCGTGTCAAAACCCTTGGTTGGATTCTTGTGTTGTGTGTTAGTATAGTATTTTTGTGTCATAGCTTATTATCATATGGGTTAGTGTGTATACATTGCAGATTCATGTTTAAGTATGCATCGAAAAATGATAAACTATGTGATTATGACTGATGTGTGGTTTAGTACTATTAGTGTGCCTACACGGTGTATGAAAGAATTAGATATGCTTACATAGATTGTCTACATATGTTGTATGAATTATCTAATACATTATCAAATATGTCTTGAACACATACAATTGTGAATGGTTACATTATAAATAATATTGCCTATCGTAGGTATGAAATGATATTGTTACGTCAAGATTATAAATGAGCGGTTGATTAATCGTGATTAGGATTAATTATTAAATATGGTCGATAAAGGTGAAATAATGTTAATAAGATTGTTGTTAACTTAATTGCTGATTGAAGTGCTTCGTTATTGAAGGCCAAATAAGTATTAATGATCTTAATTAGTTCAAGATCTAGGTTTATCAATAATAATGATGAAATAATATTAATTACATTATTATTAATTTGATATATTAATATTAAATAAGTATTGAGAATGTTAATCAGGTAATAATTAACTTGATAAACATTTATTAAACAAGTATTCTTAAGGCTAATTAATGATTGCAGTCATCATTAAATGAATATTAATTAAGTTAATTATAGTTATGTGTTATGATGTGATGTTAATTGGGACATGAATAATGATAAAGGTCAATAATGATTAATGATGATTAATGATGTTAATTGATTAATAATGATGTCCAGAAATATTGATAGATTATTAATAAGTCGATTAGTAAATATTAAAGAAAAGTTTTAAAGCATGATTAGGATCCAATTCTTGAATGTGATAATAGTTCCATCACTGATAATTAGGATAAAAAAAATGGGACAAATTATTATTGATTATGGTTAATTATAATTAAGTGGAATATAGTAAAATAAAAAGATAATAATAATACGTTTTAACTACAATTAATTATAACTAAGGTTTAATTACTAAATGGAATACCATACGAGGAAATAATTATTATAGCTTTAAAATAATTGTATTTTGATAAACGGATTGACTAAGTTTTAAGTTTTGATTATACCTTTTACATTTTTAAAACGTTGATGGTGAAAGGAATGCCGGTTGAGTTGAAAGTGATAATGAATAGTTATAGGTAAAATTATTAAATAAAGATTATTTATTGGTGTCTTAAATGAGTATGGCTTTATATGGAAATTGGATTCGATGGAGAAGTAAATGAATCATGAATTAGTGGATTAGTTGTTGAGAAGTTGGTTGTGAATTTAATGAGGGGATAAGATAGTAAGAGTCAGTGAAGGGAGGAAGAGGTGGATAAAAGGGAGTGAGATGTATTTGGAAGGGGGGAGGAATAAAATAGAGGAGAGGAGGCTCATTTTCTAGGAGCAAGGAAATGATTTTGGAGAAAACAACAGAGGAGGTCTGTTGTTCTCGGTATTTTGGGAAAGGAATTGAAAGCACTAGTTGGGCTGGTTGTACTCAGGATTTTGGATCGGGGGTACAAGAACATAGTTCTTGGATCTAGGGAGCTGGTGAGGCTGTTCCTAGTTGGAAGGGTGGAAAACCTATTTGGTCGGTTGAGTTTAGTCATGGGAAATTGCAGGAAATTGCAGGAACAAAGCTCAACAAAGTTGTAGGGACAAATCTGGGCAAGGAATATAACAAAGAATTGGATAAGGATACAAAGGAAACTATTAAAATTCAGGTTTTTTACTCAATATCTACAAGTTATATTTATACATGTATGAAATTGCACATGTACTTACTAGTTTCTTATATATAATGTTTTACGAGTTTTCCTAGATATATGATGTCTAAGAAATAAAGTTGTACTAGTTATTCTTTTAAAAGTGGGAATACAAAAAACCCTTCTAATTACCAGAGAATTATGATTAGCTCTCTCTTAGCCAAGTTGTACGGTATTATTTTGGAAAAGAAGATCAGCATTTGGCTTAAAAGTGAAGGTAAACAGGCTAAAGGCCAAGCGGGTTTTATAAGGAAGCACTCTACAACGGACCATATCGTTACACTTAGGATAATTGTGGAGGAGTGTCGTAATGATAAATCCAATCTCTTTTGTTGCTTCATGCAGGACTTTAGAAAGGCTTTTGACAAGGTACCTAGAAATAACCTATGGAATAGATTAGAAGAGCTAAAGGTTCATTTCAAATCGAGATCCACCACAATAAGGTTATACAACAAGGTCATTGCTAAGTTTAATACCAACGAGGGGTGGTCGAAAAGTATTAAGTGTAATATCAGAGTTAAACAAGGTTTCCCCCTCTCCCGCACCCTTTTTGGCATTTACATAGACAAGGCAGAAGGTTGTTTAGTGGAAGCAGGTTGTGCAGGTACAATCTTTGCTGGAATAGTCATCATCCTTCTTCTCTATGCCGACGATATTGTTCTTCTGGAAAGGTGTCCATCTGATCTTGATAAGAAACTAAGACTTCTAGAGGATTTTTGCTCTACCATGGGTATGACTTTTAACATTGACAAAACAAAAATTACGATTATCAAATCCAAGAAGGACACTTATGCTAATTTTGTTTATGCCAATAGCAACTTAGATGAAGTGTCTTCTTACAAATACCTAGTAATTGATATTCATCACAAGCTCAGCTGGAACTATAGCATTAAGAAAATAATTAATGGAGGTTGGAAAGCTTATTTTGGTCTTGAAAATAATTGTTAATAAGCAAACCTTGTGGTGTGGGATAAAAAGAAGCTCCTCTTTGAAAATTTAGTCATTCCTGTTATCTTGTATGGGTGTGAGGTTTGGGGATCCAACATCTCTAGAGAATCCTGGAGAAAGATTGGGAAAATCCAAAATCATTTTATAACGTATAACATCAAAATTAAAAGCAATACACCCTACCCTATTCTCCTTATAGAAGTGGGTATTTCCCCTATCAAGAGCCTAGCTATGACTAGGATCCTGTTATAAAAGCACAAAATCAATAACATGGGAAACCATAGTGTTGTAAAGGAAAGTTTCCTATGGCTAGGGTTTAAGAGGCCATCAAAGTACTGGGGTTGAAAGAGAGATGTAAATGGTTCTGCAAGTATAAATAAGCAAGTTTCAGAGATTAGAATTTTTCATACCTTCACAAATGAAGGTTGATCCAAGCAGCCCTTCAATCCCGTTCTTGCTCCTCTCGCTCCTCTTTCTCCAAGAGACCTGCAAAATGAATTATACCTTCCTCAAACCAATATGACCACATATAAATTAATGATAATCAAATCAAGATGAAATACTAATCTGATTAACATCATCTTATGTTCATAAACAAATATTCAATCACACCTTGAACAATTATTTGGGAAGAAGAAGGAAATCACATCTTTATTAATCTTGAAAAAAAGTACAAATATACCTTCTCTTCAAGTTGGGTACTTCATGAAACCTTGATCTGGTTTTGCTGCTTCTCTTCTCCAAGGAACTCAGCCTCCAAGCTTTGCTACATAAGGAGATGATCACTAGGGAAAAGGTGGGGGGAAAGATAGCTCCAATTCCTCTAGCATAACAATGCAAATATTCAAGTCCCCTCTCATGGAACTCCCTACCTCTATTTATATGCTTATGAAGAGATAGGATCGAAGACAAATTAGTTACAACTGAAGGAGTCAGTTGCATAACTAACCAAACTACCCAAACTTCAAAAAACGTATTTTTGACATGAATACACGAGTTGTAGAGACATCAATCACGTATGCAGGAGGTACATGCAGGTTGTAATGTAAATAGTTGCATATTTAGGGCATACATGAGTATTATATATAACAAGTTGCATAAAATATGCAGGTTTCCTTAAGGCAACTTGTGTATTCATAATATTTCTCTTTTTTAGGGTACTTCAGAGAATTTTCAGACTTTGGGGTATTTTAGAAAGTTTTATCTAACTCAAATACCTTTCCAATGGTTTAAATAAGAGGTCAATTGGAGTTACAGAACTCAAGATATGGATCCTCCAAGTTAGGTCTTTTTTCAGTGACTTTCATGAAGTGTCGTCATGGAAGTGTCGACATGCGACATAATCATGGGAAAGTGGTCACAGGCAGAGATGTGTCATTTTGAGCTATAACACATGCCCCCTAATGTATGAGGTTATAGGGGAAGATGATAGCTGAAATACATTATAAAGAAAATAGTTGAGTATGGAGAGAGCAGAGAATCCAAGATCAAAAGGCTCGAACAAAGTTACCCGAAAGAGAGATATATTTCAGAAAAAACTGATCTCTGGGACATAGAAGTCCATATACAAAACATCACCATAAAGATACAGGCGAATCCAACATATGTATAACTGATGAAACTATCATGGTAGCTCAATATGAAAAAAGGTGCCATATAAAATCTAAAGGAGACATGGCCACAAATGAACAAGGTGGATCCATACTTGACAATCGATCGTAGCCACAAAAATACAAGGTGGATCTATGTCTCAGCAAAATGTCATATAAAGTGTGACAAGGTCTTACGTAGCTTGGGAAATAGCAAAAAATGATGATGCTAATGTTGGCCCAAGCTCTTGAATCCAAACCACCCAAAAGGTACGATTGCTAACCATGTGAATAAAGGAGTTGAAGTCGAACATGGAGGAAACTGTTTGATTACTGGCCAATAATGAGAACCATTAGCAAACACGAGGAAAACCACCATTAATGAAAATGGTCCCCAAGGTACCTAGTACATTCTAACAAGTGTGAATACAAGGACTTGAATTCGAACACTTGAAGAATCCATCAAGTAGGAGACAATAAGGTATTCTCACTACCCAATAGTGAGGGAAATTTCCACTACTGACTACAATCCCCAAGGTACTATCATAAAAATATAAATCTCATTCCCAGAGCAAGAGGTGTTGTAGTCGATAGGAAGAGATCCGTTGGAAGGAAGGCATTAAGGCATCCTTCATCATCCAGCATGAGGTAAGTCAAAGACTAATTGGATCTGGAATTGGTATAGAATTTCATGATAAGGACTGCTGAAGACATGATGTAATGAACTGATACCGACGAATGACCAACACAAAAGGTCAAGGAAACTGCAGAATCCTTGAATAGGTTTAATCCTTGAATAACGAGCATGACACAAAAGTGACTTAGGAAGATTTTGACACAAAAGGACCAATGACACAAATATGCAATGTAGAAGACATTGACAGATTCCCCATATAATTGGAAAAGAGACCAACTGGAGGAATAAAAAAACTTTGAATCGGGATAAGGTCAAAATACTAGAACCCAACTGTTGATATACTCAAAACTGGTGCTTTGTTCAAGGAAACAAGAGTTGTTGCCATGATGTAAAGTTCATGTGAATGAACTTCCCTTCCCCTCTTTCTTGTAAAGGTTTAACGAGTCTAAGAAAGCAAACTCGAGACCTTCTTCCTTTTTTGCAAGCTCGAAGAAGAGACTGAAGAATGCTTGATATAGCAATGATTTGTGGATTTTATGAGCCCAAATTAATGAATGCTCAATGGTGTTTTCATAGTTTAGAGAGTCTGAAAACTCCAAAGAAGACTCCAGGGGGGGGAATTTTTCATCCAATTTAGTCTCCTAAGGCCGAAAAAGTATAAAACAAACCATAGAAGAACTCTCTTAGATTCCGAATAAGTAAGGTGCACCTTTTTCATACTTAGTCAGGGAGGTCTGAAAAAGGTTAAATTACCACCTACCCAACGCTCCTTCCAGAGCAGCTTTATATCTTGAGTTTTATGAGTGTGAAGGAAAGCAAGATCACTCGGAAAGATCCATTTGGTTACGAGGAAAGTGGATTACAACAGTAAAATCAATGATTTGTTCTTTAGTGTTTAACGAGCATGACAAAGACATAAAGTACACTTAAAATATTTTTCATGTTTAGGTCCAGAGCATGAAAAAGAGAAAACTAAGCTCATACCGGGTGCTCCTTTTCTGTAAGTTTAGTCCCTCAGGTCCGGAAAAGTGATAAACCTATGCCTGAGAATACTCTTCTCAATTTCAAAGAAAAGAAAGTGTTCCTTTCTTGTACTATTCCACATGGTCTGAGAAAGTGATAACCTACCACCAATCTGAATGCCAATTCACATATTCTTAACGAGCCTGAAAGGACAAGTTTACTCGGTAGTCAATTCTATTTTGAGGAGTCAGAACTGGGCATAAAGAAACTTAATATATTTTTCGTGAAGTTTTAACGAGTCCAAAAATGTCAACTCATGGCCTCCTTATTGTTTTTGACGAGCTCGAAGGAGAGCCAAAATAATTCTCTAAATACAAGGAGACGAGTGCCAAGGGCAAGAAAAACTAGTTCCAAGTGCGAGGAACAAACCTATGCATAATGCAAGGAACATGAGTAGGATAAAGACACTCGAGGAACATATCCTCAATGTAAAGGGTGTCAAGTTGCAAAGGAAAAATGATACAAGGCTTAGTGACGATGAGAACAAAGATGAGGGCTTATACAATGAGCTAAAAGTGTGGAAGCTGACATCAGGCTCATAAGCACAAGCAGGGCACATGGAGATGTAGTTACATCTTGAACAACAAGACAAGGCCAGTAAACATTTGTGAATCCGACTAAGAATCCCATCTCCAAGAAATAGTAGCATCAGGATCATATTCAGAAGAAAATTTCTGATACAGGTCACTTTGGTAGAAACACATGTGACTTTGCTATCTTCTACAAATGGTAAAGTCAAGGCAGAATCAACTGAAGAAGATTCTATAGCATCAAGGATCGAGGGTTTATAATTAGTAAGATCAACCTCAGAAGGAGAGCAAAAATCAACAAGGGAGATAGAGTATGCATGAACAAACTCAGTATCACGGGAGTTGAAAAATTCATAAGAAAAATCAAACTCATCAGGATCACTGACTTTCTGTTCAAAGGAAGAGTCAAAAGACTCAACAAGACCAACATAAGAAGAAAGGTCAGGATTACTAGGCAAATCAGGGTTATACTTAGTCACAACTGAACCAATATCCACTGAGAAGGTCAGACTGTATCAAAGACTGTAGGAAGACTTCATCCAAAGGAAGGAGATCATCCAAGATAGGACACATGTCTAAACTTTCAAATGGATCGACAGAGTGGAGAGTGAGCTCCATAGTCTATATAGGCCCTGACTCACCTAGTCAACTGCTGGGACAAATTCCTGTGAAGGTAAGCATGAAAATGGAGGTTGCTTCTTAGTAGCAATTGAACGCAAAGGACATGAGGCCACATAGATCACCTGTGGTTGAGTAGTGTCTATAGAAACACTGGGAATCAATAAAGGAAAGACCTAGTCTTTAGTTCGGTCAGGATACAGATCAAGAAAATCCAACTGATCAATAGTGACAATTTCTTCGCCATGATTAAAGTACATCACACAAAATAAAGTTGACACCACATCTTGCATGGCATAGACACAATCACGTCCGAGGAGCATATTAAAGTCCAAGTGTCTTCTATTACCATGAAGTCAACTAAGATAGTTTTCCCACCCAAAGTAATAGGTGTTTGAGCAAGAATTCCCAAGGCTATACAAGTTCTTCTATCAAAATCTAGTAACTGACTAGTAGTCAACACAAGGCTGAGAGATCCCATGCCTCGCCAAGCACGAGCAGACAAGATACTAAATGAGGCTCCTTCATCAATAATATGACAAGCAATCATGTATGGTTCAACTTTGATCTTTATCTGGAAAGGTGCATTAGAAGGAAGGCGCGGCTCAACTAGGCTATCCGAATCAAAGGGAGCAATCCGGGAGCTTGGTGGGGGTTCATCCGAAGCAAGTTCAATGCCCCCTTGTTCAGTAAGTTCTGAACTGGTAGTGAAGAAAATGTGATTAGAAGACACTTCACTCTCCAAAGGAAGAGTGGGATTGATCGAAAATGGAATCGATTCAATTGCTTTGTGAAAGTCACTCTCCAAAGGGAGAGTGGGATTGACCAAATATGACATTGGTTCAATCACATCAGGATCACTCTTCGAAAGAAGAGTGGGATTGACCAAAGCCAAGATTGGTTAGACCACTTGATCAACCAAAGGTTGAGTAGGTTATTGAGAAACTATAGGTTGTTTAGGAGAAGAAAATTCTTGAGTCTCGGACCACACTCTTTGCACCTCTGCAATAACAGGGAACTGGTGAGTAAGATGATCTCCCTTGCATAGCTTACAAGGGAACTTAATTTTGGACTTCAAATGACTAGTTTTCTTAATGATGTCAACATGAATAGAAATGGATGATTGTTTTCTCTCAATATGACCTACACAGGTTGAGAGTTTTCCCCCAACATGACCACCAGAGGTTGGGTGACTAGGTCCAACCTGACTAAGAGAGGCTGGTTGTTGAAAAACTTCAGAATGTTAAAAAATGGGAGGACTATGAAGCCAAAATATTCACACCTCTGCAATAGAAGGGAATTTATAAGTAAGGTGGTATCCCTCACAAATATTACAAGGAAACTTGGGCTTGTGTTTAGAATGGGAAGTCTTTTCAACAGTGTCAACATGACTTGCAGTGGCTGACAGATTGTCTTTAGCATGAACCACATAGCTTGAGAGACTGCCCCCAGCATGACCTGCAAAGGATGAGAGACTGGGTCTGTTACCACCTAAGTTGTACTTAGTGGTTTTTATCAAGTGAGCCCGGTGAACCGGACAGGGTTAACTTGTTCAGACTTCAAAAAGACCTTTGGAAGTACTTCTGGGAAGTGCTTGTTGTATCATATCACATGTTCATACCCCATGGGGGAATTGTAATAAATGTTCTAGCATGATAGTGTCTATAAAAGACTCGGTCTCTTAGAATTTATTTGTCAATCCGATCAGCCCAGGGTGTTTTTTCCCTTGGTTATTATTGGTTGTTGAACAAACGACTGATAATTTCTGAGTTTTTCACTCCATACCTCCAAAGTTGGGGTGGTCGGCTTGGAATTTAGGCCTATTGAGGTTATTAGAGTCTATGTGTCAATGTATAAACATGCTAGACATCATTTTTGAGTCATATGAACATGTCTAAGTCCCCCTAGGTGTTTTTCAATTTTTCAATTTTTCAGTTTTTTCAGTGTTTTTTATTAAAATTTAATTTTTCCAAAACTTAGCCTATTTTTTAATAGTTTAATTGGAAAAATTGATTTTGTAATAAAAGTGGGCCAAATAATCAGTTTCAATCATGTAGGTGCTCATTTTCAAGCTAAGAGCACCATGTAAACCCATGGACCCATTGTTTCCTAGTTTTGAGTGATTTTCCATCACTCAGGTCAGAAAGCCCCAAAAATCAATTATTGATTAATTTAATTAATAAATTGATGAATAATGGAGCAAATCCAAAATCAATAAATCAGTGGATTCTCAGCCGATTTGATTGAAATCAGTCAGATTTGAAGCAGATTTACTGGATCTGACAAATCCTTGACTGAAGGAGGTGATCAAATCAGATCCAGAGTTGATCTTGAGCATCCTTTATGGGGAATTTCACCCTCCCTCTCTCCTCAACACGTTTTGGCTCACCTGGATGAGTTTTGGGCCGATGTGTCAGTGTATGGGTTGATGTGTCAGCCAGATCAGGCCCCCGGTTGACAAGTAGGCTCAGTTCAGCCTCAGTTCTGCATTGATGAACTCTCCATCAGTTGATTTCACTTGATTCCATGAGGAATTGCGCCGCTCCTGGGCTAGATGGCTTGCAAATTATATAAATCCTGCTTAAGGCTCCCTCTTCCAAGCTAGTTAGAGCTGGACTAAAGGGCTTGCCATTGTAACTGTGTACTGATTTTCATTTGTTGAAATAAACAGAAGCTTTGGAGGCTCAATTTTGGAGTACCTTTCATGTGTGGATTGCCATTGTCTTGCTGCATTTGAGGTGAAACTGCTATTTTTCCAATTTTTTGCACTTAATTATTGTCTACCTGAATGGTTTTTGAAATCATAAGGATAGATCATTGTAAGTAATATTACTTACTTTCTATTTTCTGCATATGTTTGAATGAGTTAATACCTATATGTTAAATAAGGTTATTTGCATACTGTATCATCCCTTTCTCATATGTATCTTCAGATCTGATAGTTCTGTCTGCAAGAGTTGTGTTGTAGCTTACAGGTTTGCCGTGGCTGGAAGATATATGGTTCAGGTTTGATTCCATTTATTTCCAGCAGAGATTGCTAAGATCATGCCCCTCAGTGCTTCTCTACCAAGTTCCCTCAGCAGATCTGCTTCAACAACAAGCACCTTTCTTCCCCTTTCTCTCCTTTAAAAATTATTAAACTTTCCTCAAACTGGTTACTTTAAAGGCTTCTTATTAATCTGATCTATCTCATCAGGAAAAACACACATAGATATAATTAGAAATATCCCTTCCAATTTCTATATCTTAGCTTCATTTTGCATATAAAGTTCAATCTCAAGAGATCTAGCCTAAAGTACCTTACTTTTGCAAGTAATTTAGTGAAAATTCATAGCTTGCTGTTAAGGTAGTTTCATTTGATGTTCAATAAGTTTAATATTTTGAAATATCAGTTCATTTTAATTGGCTTCACAAACAGCAATCCAAGATCCCAAGGAAATCTTGCTTGCCTTGGTTCTTTTTTCGTCGGTTTAGCTAGTTTAATTTCATTATTTTTTGAGATAAAGTAGGATGACCCAAAGGTACTCTTAAAGTTATTTTGGGAATTTGTTATTCTAACACTCTCGCTTTCCTTTATCAGTTATGACAGAGAAGAAAGGAATATTCTGTCCAAAGTGGCTTTTGGAGCGCTCAAATCCCCCCAGGGGTCTCTCTTTTGTCGCAAAATTTGTAAATTTTTTTATAACTATAAGATCTTGGTTTAAGACTGTATAAGGACCAAGAAAGCACTGATTTATCAGTGCTTTTATATTTTAACTGCTGTAATAAAATCATTCTTTGAATAGGCTCTTTCGATCCCATTCCCCATCCCCCCTGGGGGGATTCGCGTCGGTGCCATTTTCGTCATTTTCTGCTTATTTATTTTTCACTAGAATTGATATGATTTGTGGGGTAGTATACTTGATCTTGTTGTTAATTCCATACTCCATATCTTACATTTCAAAGTAATCATAATACTTACCCCATGATTTCCCGAGTGACCCGCAAGGGGAAAGAGATTCGTGGTAGGATTAATCAGAAAACCAGATTTGTGTAGTTGTTTTATTTTTCATCTTTTTTTTATCAACAATTTAAAATTAACCCCTCCTCGATTCCCCGATTTAGATCCACTTGGATAGAAAGAGGTTCTTGGAGGCTTTTTTCTTTTAAGCAAGAACACTTAGTTAAAACTTATTAAAATTTACAAGACTCCAGTGTGTATGCTCTGCACTTGGCTGCGGTTCATCCGATCAGTCAAGATGTATCAAAAGAACTTGGGTGACTAGCATAATTAGGAATCACTCTCCCCAATTGACAAACCATCAGGTGAAAATCCAACACCTCGATCGAACCTCTACGGTGGCAAAATACCTAAAGGAAGTGGGAACTTATTGAAAAGTGACCTTGGGGCACCGATCTCTGTCACACCCTAACGGGTGCGTTACGAACAATAGCCCCAGAGACTCCATTTCAGCCCACATATTCCTTGCGGGTAGCCGTAAAGGTTTTGTTNGCGTCGTTGCCGGGGATAAATTTTTTTATTCCTAAGTACGACTTTTGTTTTCTTCCTTTTTGTTTTTGCTTTGTTTGATGAATTCTTAGAGTAGATCTTTAATTTTCATCTGGCGACTCCACTGACTTTTTTCCAGTTTTATTTTTTACAAAGAAAAGCAAAAAATAATTTTTGTGAAAAGATTTATAAATGCTTATTTTTCTTTTTCACATGGCGACTCCATTGAAGGGATAAAACCCTGTTATCTCATAAACTTGTGAGGTTTTGTTGTGTGTAGATGAGCCCATGTGACATGTTAAAACCTTTAAAGCTCATCACATGACAGCTCCACCTTGTCAGTACAAGGTTTAATCATTATATCAAATGGATACTATTTTGGATGAATTAGAGGAGAAATTTGGTGCCCAGGTAGCCTTAAGGTTTCAACCTATCCATTTCTCACAAAAGTATGCAATAACAAGAACAACGCACAAGGTACTCTGCTATACAACCACCAAACAAACTCTAGAATTCCCTAAAGTCAGTATAAACCCTACTTGGAAGGAAGGCTTGCATAAAAGACAAGTCAACTACTTTGGCATGGTGAAGTTAACCAACAAAAGAAGAAGGAAACAAACACCAACAAGCTTCTAAACTCAGACAAAGATCACTAACAGAGGCTGACCAGAAACATAAGCCAAAAATCATGCCAAGCGAAGGGGGTGGGGGGATGAGCAAAGAGAAAAACCTAATACTACAAAAAGAATTACCACATTGAAAAAGAACACCCAAAAGGGATGACACTAACTCCCTGGAGTCATGCACCTACAGAGGACCCCAAAAGACCTACCAAACAACCCACAATAGCAAAAAAACCACAAAAATGAGGAAAAAACATTGTTTTAGGGGCACACGTGGGTTGTACTATTGATAGTTCGTGTGTCATACGTGGGTTGATAGTATAGCAGGTCACGTGTACAAACTAGACACGTGACTGTTTAGTCTGCAACTCGCGTATGGGTGGAACACATCCCAAAAAAGGTCAAAAACTGCCTTAGGAAGGTAGGGAAAGTGTACTATCAGAATTAGAAGGTGTTCCTAAGTGGCAAGAAGGACCCAAAACAATGCAAAAGAATGAAAGAAATACAGAGAAACCCCAAATAGACAAGGCTCTCCCCAGTGGATTTGCCAGTTCTGTTGTAAAGGAAAGTTTCCTATGGCTAGGGTTTAAGAGGCCATCAACGTACTAGGGTTGAAAGAGAGATGCAAATGGTTATGCAAGTATATATAAGCAAGTTTCAGAGATTAGAATGGTTCATACCTTGAAAAATGAAGGTTGATCCAAGCATTCCTTCAATCCTCTTCTTGCTCCTCTCGCTCCTCTTTCTTCAAGAGACCTACAAAACGAATTATACCTTCCTCAAACCAATATGACCACATATAAATTAATGATAATCAAAGCAAGAAGGAATACTAATATGATTAACTTCATCATATGTTAATAAACAGAGATTCAATCACACCTTGAACAATTATTTGGGAAGAAGAAGGACATCGCATTTTTATTAATCTTGAAAGCAAGTACAAATATACCTTCTCTTTAAGTTGGGCACTTCACGAAACCTTCATATGGTTTTGTTGCTTCTCTTCTCCAAGGAAATCAGCCTCCAAGATCTGATACACAAGGAGATGATCACTAGGGAAAAGGTGGGGGGAAAGAGAGCTCCAATTCCTCCAGCATAAAAATGCAAAGATTCAAGTCCCCTCTGATGGACCTCCCTACCTTTATTTATATGCTTTTGGAGAGATAGGGTCGAAGACAAATTAGTTACAACTGAAAGTGTCAGTTGCATAACTAACCAAACTACCCAAACTTTGAAAAATGTATTTTTGACATGAATACATGGGTTGCAGAGACATCATTCATGTATGCAGGAGGTACACGTGGGTTGC
The DNA here is from genome assembly GCA_001517045.1 of Pseudotsuga menziesii. Taxonomy (NCBI): domain Eukaryota; kingdom Viridiplantae; phylum Streptophyta; class Pinopsida; order Pinales; family Pinaceae; genus Pseudotsuga; species Pseudotsuga menziesii. The sequence continues at coordinate 576,694 of LPNX011114632.1, forward strand.
AATGTAAATAGTCACATGTTTAGGGCATACACGAGTATTATATATAACAAGTCGTGCATGCATAAAATATCTCATTTTTAGGGTACTTCGGGGCATTTTCAGACTTTGTTGTCTTCCAAAATGTTTTATCTAACTTAGATACCTTTCCAACGGAGTAAATAAAAGGTCAAACAAAGTTACAAAACTCAAGATATGGATCCTCTAAGTTAGGTGTTTTTTCAGTGACTTTCATGAAGTGTCGTCATGGAAGTGTCGACATGCGGCATAATCATGGGAAAGTGGTCACAGGAAGAGATGTGTCATTTTGAGCTATAGCACATAGAATTCCTAAACTAACTTTAAAGTCCAGCCAAAACCACCTAAGGCTCAAGCGAGGTTGGTATAAAGAGATCAGGGTTTGGTTAAACCGTTGGGAGATCAACGAAAATGTTGCATTGCAAAATATAAATAACATTAAAAATATTGTCACTTCTAAGTTTAAGGAGACAATGTGGTGTAAGAAATATTTAGAGGATAAAATAAAATTAAGGTATTATAAGGAGGTCATCAACCCTACTCTATAATATCAAAAGTATCTCTCGGTTTTAACTAGTTCAAAGAAAAAAATTAATATAGCCAAGATAAGAACGAACTCTCATTAGCTTCATAGTGAAACTGGTCGTTGGGCAGTTCTTAAAACACCATGGGTAGAAAGGATTTGCCATCTCTGTGAGAATATGAACATTGAGGATGAAAAACACTTCCTCTTAGAACTCCCTGCTTACACCCACATTAGATCTCAGTTTCATAATCTTTATTGTAATCCTGACCTTCCTAACCTTTTAACTTGTCAAAATTATAGTGAGATCGGGACGCTTCTCTCCAAGCTCTTTGAGCATAGATATACTATTTTAAAACAAACTAAATAATTCATTTCTTTGGGCCTGATAGACCAAAAATTGGTTTGAGTGGACATTAACCACCACAACCACCACCACCATCATCACTAAGAATATAAGTTTAAATTTTATCACGATATATGTAAATATTTTGCTGCTCTATACCTGGACATATTTTTCTCTATACCTGAACATATTTTGTTGATTTATGCCTACAAATATGCACAATAGACATGACCTTTAACCTTCAACTTAAACAAAACAAACTCGCAGATAAAGAAAGAAAGAAATTTATTGCAACAAGTAAATTTAGCTTTATTTAATCAAGAATTTAAGGACCACGTGTGGTCTCTACACATGGTATTAGAGCCATGGTTCGGAATTTGGAACTAGAGGGCTTACTACAAGATAGAAACCCCTAAAATTGTTTATACACACACACACACACACACACACACACACACACACACACATATACAAATATTCTATTGTTTTTTTTTAACTTGAAAATTGTTTATATGAAATTATATCAAAATCAAAATTTGACTCCTTTTAATATTCTTAATATAAAAAGAAAAGTAAAATACTACAAACATAGTAAAGAACTGTTGTAAATTTTGTTATATGTGTATTTGAAAAGAAAATATAAGGAGAAGAGGATTGAAACCCTAGAAACTTAATAATTAGCTACACCGAAGAAGAGGAACAATTAAAAACTCACTTAAAGACTCACCTAAGTCTTAACATTAGCCTTTAACCTCGAAGATTTAGATAGTTAATTTAAGAATCTAAGGAGCCTACAATAAACAAACCAATGTTGCTGGAGAAGCTAAAATTTTACCTTGATTGATTTATGGGATGTCTCATATTGGATAAAATCCCTCTTAAATGATCACTAAGCAGTAATTATAATAGCTGGCGTGGCTTGGGAGCTGGCGAGATGCTGAGCTTGTTAGTTGGCTTTCCGGTCCTGCTGATTGTTGGTTTCGTTTACACTAGTAGCCACAAAAAAAAAATTAAAAATCAATTGAAGATGGAATAATTGTTTAAATAAACAACTTGTTTACCTATTTACTTAATAAAGGCTTTCAATGTTTATTTCTTCGTAGGATGGGCTACCCAAAGTTGTTATCAGTACACCATAAAATGATAATGCTTTCAAATTAATGCATTAACTAGATTTATAGCGTAAGATATAATGTAAAAGAGAAATAAATAAATATAAAAATAAATAAAAATAAAAAATTGTTCTGTTCATATGGATGCTGGATGCACGCATGTGTTTGCCATGTTAGTGAACCCTTCAAGTTTAAATTGCCACATAAAGCTCTATTAGAGACAACAATTATGATTTTTTTCTCAAAAGAATAAAAAACGAATAAAAATAAAATTCCAAAATAATATATGAGAACAAATATTGGATATGATATGTAAGAACAATTTAAGATATTTGAAAATACATTTGCAACCCTTCCTAAGGAAAAATAATAAAAATATCCGATTTCATAAGAGAGTTTGGATATTTGGGAAATATATTCCAGAGGTTTAAGTGAAAAATCCAGGTATAAATATGGGCTGGTAAAAATATGAAGTGAAATGAAATACCCACCTCGTTCAAAGTGTAAAATAAGAAAAGATCTCAATTTTTTTTATTCCAATGTCAAACTAGGTGGAAAAAAAATTGAAAAAAATAAAATAATAAAGTGTGGAGTGCACGCAGGTGCTGGAGAACTTGTACGAGTTGAGGATTTGAAGATCCTTATCCGGCAATAGTAGTGGTGGAGATAGGATAAGCTGTATATTATTAATCTCCATTTGATTCCCCTTTTGATATGATATTGATTGAGAACCACCCAAATAATTTACAATTAATTCATATATGGGGAAACTTAAGAAAGGTTACTGGTAACTGCTATCCATACCAACGGAAGATGGCCTTAATTCCTAGCTACATAGATTTCAGTAGACAGACTTCGAATATCCACACCCCAATAAAATAAACAACCAGATGGCATAATAAATATGGAAATCCAGGCTGAATAAAAATTTGCGCCGAATGGGGTTGTTAAGAGGTGGCCCGCCATTGTTTATTTCATCACGACACATGGAAGATGTGAGAGAGGGACATAGAATGAATTGCTATTGTTATGTATGATTATTGTTATTATCATGATGTGTGGGAAGGTGTGGGGTTTCAGGAAAATCAACCACCCAAATTGGTTATTCGATGACAAAACTTGAGTACAGCAGTCGCAACATAGTCATTATGTCGATATAGACATAATCCTTTGTTCCATTAGGGGGGTGGAGGAATTACCCACCGTTTATCCCTGAAACCTGGAGTCATGGAAGGGCTGTGTTACGACACGCTCCACAAGGTGTGTAATGATGACTCGTGGGTTCCTGCTGGGGAAGCTTGGTCGATGGAGTTGACACTTCCACTTACGAGTTCTAATTGGAGTTAGGTCATGTAGATGACGCGCCAGGGTAGTCCAACAGAGGAAGGATAGGATGTGGAAGTTAGTTGTGAATTAGATAAAGACGAAGTAGGTAGATATGAATGTCGTGGAAGTTTTAGAGGGAAAATTGATTAATTGTGTGTCGAAACCCTTGGTTGGATTCTTGTGTTGTGTGTTAGTATAGTATTTTGGTGTCATAGCTTATTATGATACGAGTTATTGTGTTTACAATACAGATTCATGTTTAAGTATGTGTCGACAAACGATAAACTATGTGATTATGAGTGATGTGTGGTTTAGTACTATTAGTTTACCTACACGATGTATGAAAGCATTAGCTATGCTTACATAGATCGTTTACATATGTTGTATGAATTATCTAATACATTATCAAATATGTCTTGAACACATACAGTTGTGAATGGTTACCTTATAAATAATATTTCTTATAGTAGGCATGAAACGATATTGTTACGTCAATATTATAAACGAGCGGTTGATTAATCGTGATTAGGATTAATTATTAAATATGGTCGATAAAGGTGAAATAATGTTAATAAGATTGTTGTTAACTTAATTGCTGATTGAAGTGCTTCGTTACTGAAGTCCAAATAAGTATCAATGATATTAATTAGTTCAAGATCTAGGTTTATCAATAATAATGAAGAAATAATATTAATTACATTATTATTAATTCGATATATTAATATTAAATAAGTATTAAGAATGTTAATCGGGTTAATAAGGTAATAATTAACTTGATAAAAATTTATTAAACAAGTGTTCTTAAGGCTGATTAATGATTGCAGTCATCATTAAACGAATATTAATTAAGTTAATTATAGTTATGTGTTATGATGTGATGTTAATTGGGAAATAAATAATGATAAAGGTTAATAATGATGATTAATGATGTTCATTGATTAATAATGTTCATTGAGTATTAATGATGTCAAGAAATATTGATAGATTATTAATAACTTGATTAGTAAATATTAAATAAAAGTTTTAAAGCATGATTAGGATCCAATTCTTGAATGTGATAAATAGTTCCATCAGTGATAATTAGGATAAAAAAAATGGAATAAATTATTATTGATTAGAGTTAATTATAATTAATTGGAATATGGTAAAATAAAAAGATAATAATAATACGTATTAACTACAATTAATTATAACTAAGGTTTAATTACTAAATGGAGTACTATATGAGGAAATAATTATTATAGCTTTAAAAGAATTGTATTTTGATAAACAAATATTGACTAAGTTTTAAGTTTTGATTATACCTTTTACATTTTTAAAATGTTGATGCTGAAAGGAATGTCGGTTGAGTTGAAGGTGACAATGAATAGTTATAGGTAAAATTATTAAATAAATATTATTTATTGGTGTCTTAAATGACTATGGCTTTATATGGAAATTGGATTGGATGGAGAAGTAAATGAATCATGACTTAGTGGATTAGTGGATGAGAAGTTGGTTGTGAATTTAATGTCGGGATAAGATAGTAAGAGTCGGTGAAGGGAGGAAGATGTGGATAAAAGGGATTGAGATGTACTTGGAAGGGGGAAGGAATAAAACAGAGGAGAGGAGGCTCATTTTCGAGGAGAAAGGAAATGATTTTGGAGAAAACCACTGAGGAGGCCTGTTGTTCTCAGTATTTTGGGAAAGGAATTGAAAGCACTAGTTGGGTTGGTTGTACTCAAAATTTGGGCTCGAGGGTCCAAGAACATAGTTCTTGGAGCTAGGGAGACAGGGAGGCTATTCCTAGTTGGTAGGGTGGAAAACCTATTTGGTCGGTTGATTTTAGTCATGGGAAATTGCTAAAAATTGCAGAAACAAAGCTCAACAAAGTTGCAGGGGCAAAGTTGGACAAGGAATATAACAGAGAACTGGAAAAGGCTACAAAGGAAACTATTAAAATTCAGGTATTTTACTTAATATCTACAAGTTATCTTTATACATGTATGAAATCGCACAAGTACTTACTAGTTTCTTATATATGATGTTTTATGAGTTTTCCTAGATATATGATGTCTAAGAAATAAATATGTAGTAGTTATTATTTTACTAAGAATATATGTTTAAATTTTATCATGGTATATGTAAATATTTTGCTGCTCTATACCTGAACATATTTTTCTCTATACCTGAACATATTTTGTTGATTTATTCCTACCAATATGTACAATAGACATGGCCTTTAACCTTCAACTTAAACAAAACAAACTATCAGATAAAGAAAGAAATAAATTTATTGCAACAAGTAAATTTGGCTTTATTTAATCAAGGATTTAAGGACTAGGTGTGGTCTCTACAGAGTCACCGTCCTTGAAATTCGATTTTCTTGGTTAAAATTAGAATGGGTGTCTTATGGTTGAGTTAATCACCTTTGATTGAATTAGGATGGATTACCTTGGTTATAATTGACCTCCTTGGGTTAGAAATGCCACCTTCGGTCTATAAATCTATGCTTCACCTCCTTGGGAAAAGGGAAGGATGCTAATTGATGTATTGATGCAATACTCATGTAATTTCATGTCGAGCTTGTGATCTTGAGAGCCATGCATGTTATTTTATGTATGTGAACTATGTACTGGAAGAAATATGTACCTGAGACATTGCATTTTGTTTGATGCAAGCCTAGAAAACTTTGTTATATTTCCTTGGAGTCCACTACTTATCTTCGTCTAGATCCTGCATGTAAATCCTAATGGTGAATGGCGATAACCTGATGGACTCGGGTTGTGAAGGGGTTACCATAACACTTGGTAGTGGGGTGGAGGAGAAAGTAGGTGTTTAGAAATTGAGTTGTGGATTTTTAGGCTGATATACTTGAGATATTCCATTGATTAAGTGAAAATTTTCTTGTGAATATGTGGCCCCAGCTCGGGGGTGGCCTGTTCAAGAGGATTTGGATTGGAAATGCCTAAGGCTGGGTGGTACATGGACCGGTTGATGCCAGTTGCCTTTTGTTAAGATAGCTTATTTATTTTATGTTAATTTATATGTTTATACGATGTTTCCATTTCTTCTATAGTGTGCTTGATAAATGAAATGTTTACTATTGATGTACATGGTTTATGTATCAATGGTTGGATGTAAATTTGATGCTTTATCTTCTTGGAAACTTGTACATTCTCCTGGAATATGAGATATGATATCGATGGAATATTACATATATTGTTTATGTGTTTATATTCCTTGTATACCTCTTCTAATGCTCCATTAGTGGATGTTATAAAATCCGTTGAATAACTACTCAATTTGTTAATGATCAGATGGTTTTCCACTTGGAATTTGCTGGCACTCTTGGTTGTTTAATATATGATTTTGATGGAATATTCCATATCACTTATTCATGTTTATTTTATGTTTTTTTAACTTGAAAATTAACCCTTAGTGGCTGATATAATCTTTGAATGAATTCATAGTTGAAATGTCGAGCTTTTGGAACACTAGTTGAGTAGTTTTTGCTTGAAAACTTGAATGCATCAATTGTTTTTTAGTAGATATGATTTTGTTATGTTTTAGGGATGTAATTTATTATGATATTGTGACTTTTATGGATGTATTTATCCCTCTAGAATTGATGAAATCCCTGTTTAAGTCTGCAGATTAAAATTGTTATGAATTTGGCTGTTATTTGACTAGTTTCAGCTTGGAAACTTGATTGCATTTATTGCTTTGAAATATATGATGGTTTATATATGTCTAATTGATGTTACTTATCATGATATTTAAAATTTTATTTATTTAGTGTGCCTCCAAAGGTTTATATATATATATTTTCTAACCTTTCCGCAAAATTTGATGCGACTCAGAGGCTTATCGATTAATTTGGTTATGGATTTAAAGACCAATTGTAGATCTGTTTTTATGTATAAGTTAATGGATGAAGATGGTTTCTTTGTACCCATTTTTGATAATTATTGAATGTATTTAGATTTTAGCATCATATATGATTCTATAAGTAATGCGAAACTGTTAAAGAATGTGGCATATATTGGAATTATGAAAGTGTGGTAATTTGCATAGTCTAACTGTTGAAAATTTTGAAATGTGATTGTTTGCAAAGGAATTCATAAATATGATTTATAAATGTTATTGGGATGATTATGGTAACCCATTATTGTTTTTAAGAATTCTAAGGTCCAATTTTAATAAGCATGCAAATCTGGTTCAATTATCATGCTTGCATGAGCTTTCAAAGAAGTTCTTAATTATATTTTTAAAGTGTCACGATTTATTTTTAAAGGATGAATATTTATTTTAATGGTCTTGCTGACATGATGGAATATATTTATAAAACTTATTTTTCTTTTCATTGACCTATTTTGTCCCCCCCCTTGGTCACTTGGTGTATCCGGTCTTGATTTCAAGGTCAAGTACACTACATAGTGGTATCCGAACTTACATTTCAACTTTGCGGCTATTGGGACTATCACATAATTTTTTTTTATGTGCATTTGGATATTATAAATGTGCATAGAAAAATAAATTTAACCCCCCTTATGTTAATGAATAATTAGAATCCTTAACTAGTTCCTTACTTCAGAGATCAATTTAAATGCATTTTTATTTCTTGTAATTTCAAAGGATAAGAGATTATGGATCTATTAGTATATGTAATATATAAGCATAGATATAAATGGTGTATAAAGCAAATAGTTATGTGTAGTGTATATATATTAATGTATGTTCATGGTAAGGTGTGTGTGTGTGTGTGTAGTTTTATTAGATCTTATTAGCTTAGTTAGGATCTTTATATGAAAGAATAACAAGTACAACAATATGCATAAGATAGAATAGATACACAAGACACAAATATTTTCACCGGGGAAACCATAAAGGAGAAAATCGTGCAAACTTCTTTAGAATAGTATAGTCACAAAGACTATGACATAAGATGATAAAAAACAATAATAAGAAGTCTCCAGCAACTAACTATCTCTCCTCTTTGTATCTCTCTCTCTCATGTGAACTTGAGTGAGTGTGAGGTGTGTATCAATGAGGGAGAGAGCCTCCCTATTTATAAAAATCAAGTGACTAGACTATTACATTATTGGGGCCTACCTATTACCCTAGAGAGACTCCAAAAATACATTACATGATGTTTCACTTGGGACTATTCCCCCGACTTACAACAAAGGTTGTACCTCAATGTTTATACATAATAATGACATCCCAAAAGGAGGTAAACACATCTTCGATGGGGTTAAAACAACATCCAATGATAATATACATCATAATATATTCCAAAGTTACACATACATCAACACTCCCTCTTAAATAGGAAGGTATTCTCTCTCTTCCACATTCATCAACACATCTGGTCCAATCATCATCATATCTGTTGCCATCATCATCTTCTTATCGATAATTGAAAGGTACTATCTATCATAGGAAGTTTCTATAGAGCCAACCCTTTTTCATGCTGGGTGTAGGTGCAGTCCTCATCCAAGTCTTGATCACATATACTAGAAATACATCATGTGGGAACTATTTAGGACCTTCTTTACATTTCCAAAAAAATAACCTACGTCTCCTACCTTTATCTCGTCATATCCAGACAATCTCTTTTTTCCTCCAAAAAACAAAATAAAACACACAAAGCACACAGAGCACAACCCAGATGTAGACCACCTGCATTCTATCACCATAGTAATATGACATGATCTTTCACATCATCGAGACAACATGTAACATACACTATGCAAGAATCACCTACGAGAACACCAAGTTCATTACGTCTCTTCACGGTCAACCTACGTTCTACCAAAATAGAAGAAATTCCTAGCTGCACCTCAAGTGCTTCGTGACCTTATCATCTCCAACATGAGAAGACACACATATATAGATATATATGTAAGTATTGATTACGACCAAACAACCTGCTACACCAAGGATTTTATGTTCTAGGTCAACCTCAAGGACTTATTACATCTGAACAACCTGGATTCCAAATCTTTTTTATTCACACAACCTTTGGGGTGTATTACATATGAGTAACCTACGTACCATGCCAGGTATCCTTTTTACACTCGGATAACCCACATGACTTATTACATATGAATAAATTGCATACCATGCCAGGGCTCATATTTACATTCGAATAACCCGTCTCAGGACTGATTATGTCTGAGTAACTTGCGTATCACGTTAGGACTCATATTTACACTTAGACAACATACATGACTGATTATGTTTGAGAAACCTACTACACTAGAGTCTTTTCTGCTTAGACAACCTCTCTCATTTCCCATGTGAGATATCATGCATCTGCATCTTCTGGTCTCTCGCTATTTCTATCATAGAAACATATAAGGATTGATTACAACCAAGGATAACCTGTGAGCTTCACTAGGACTTATTTAATCCAAGGAAAACCTACAAGATTGATTATGTGTGAGAAACCTATGATATTTTCTAGAATTTTACGCTTAGACAACCTGTCTCTCCAATTATGCTAGAACTCATCATTCCCTCTTTCGAGGGGTCTTATTCTAGAGCACACCAAGTCTTTCTCTAAAGTACTTGAACTTCAATATGGCTAGAGGCTTGGTCAACACATCGGTTATATGCTTGTCCATTTCCATGTACTGGAGCTTCATTGCTCTTTTCTGCACCACATCCTTGATATAGTGGAATTTGATCTCTATGTGCTTCGACTTGTCATGAAACACCAGGTTCTCCGATAGCTTCATGCAACTTTGATTGTCACAGAAGATACAAGTCTGTTGGGAAATAGGGAAGACCCGGGTTTAATCCTTTTATGTCGCACCAACAAAAGACCCACAGTGTTGGCCCTTTCGGCAACAACCTGTGCGCAGGTTGCAGTCTCACCCGAAACAGCTATGGGGTGCCACAGAATCAGGTTTCTGCAAGCAGAGAGGGATATTACTGTACCTTAGCCTTTAATAATTTATTAATCAACAATTACATAGCTTTTCCATTCACTTATATACAACTTCACAGATAGATAAACAACCGTGACTTGCTTAACACACTACAGGGAATTCACAGCGAATCTTGTTATTAGCAGTGATCTAAGTTATCAAATGTATACAGTTATTAATGAATAAAGACCACAGAAAGAGAAACAACACAAGAAACCACAACACCAGATATAACGTGGTTCACCCCCAGTGTAGGGGTTATGTCCACAAACTGTGTTTTATTCAACTTGCTACAAAACCACAGTTTGATCTGCGCACTCAGCTGCAGATCCCTTCAGTCCTTAACAGCTGCGCACACAGCAGCAGGCCTCTGCGCACACAGCAGCAGGCCTCTGCGCACACAGCTACAGATATTTCCTTACTCTTCTTACAAAAACCATCTGCGCACACAGCTGCAGAGGTCATCCATGCACACAGTTGGGACTTAAACTTTCCTTACAAAATCAGCCTTGGCCTCGTCTTAATATTTTTAACATCATAAAACCTAACCTTTCTTATTTACACAAGTGCCTATTTATAACGCATTGTTTACAAAAACATGGATTCAATACCATGGGCACCCAAAACCCTAAACCCTGGTCTTAAGCCACGGGTTTATTACAATAGAGGACTTTAACTCAACCCTCGACACCCCTAAGACTATTTTGAGTCAAAGCCACAGAGTTACCCATCTTAAGGACCGTTGAGGTGCGCGCCCCAACAGGCCCCTAAGACTCACCAGTGTCCCGTCCCGGGGCACTTATCTGCTCGGCTGGTGGTAAAATTTTCCTGGCGAAGACATTGTGCGCTGGTTCCTGGAGTCCTTCCTGCTGGTTGCCGGCTGCCTACTTCTTTCCTTCTTGATATTGATGCTGAGTAAGGCCCTGTGGATCCATCTGCAACCCCATCCTTTGGTCGGGTTGGCGACACTTAACCAGCCACAACGTGGGGTCCCCTGGAAATGTGTGTCATGCTACATAAGATACACAACCGCCATGGTTCTGCTAAGTCGAAAGATGTCAGGGCGGGGCTCCCTAGAGTCATTTGGCGAGGTCTTATGGCCTTCGTGGCTCCATGTTAGAGCAAATTTGTGCCTGCCTTCGCCTGATTTAGAGCAAACTTCTACCTGCCTGTGTACCTAAGTCAAATATGAATGTACTGGCGAATTACTCAAAAGGTTCTGCAGACCTCTCTCTCTGAACTCTCGTACTAGCTCCTGGACTTCACAATTGTTTGACATGGCTCTAGTCGAGCAAACTCCAAGAATTGCTTCGAGAAAGATTTCACAAGCCAATGTAGCTTACTTATAGAATTCCGTTACAGAATCTGTCATCATAGTGTAGTAATGACATCAAATCTGCTTGAATACCAGAAATATCGTCACACCCAACCTGAGATTTTCCCAAAATATCATAATTACGGGTATGGAGAGTAGCTCACGTGCCGCCGCCGTCAAATGCATTTTGTCCCATCCATCTCATACTAGGCTGTGACACAGTTCCAAGCTATGACATAACAACCACTTTCCACTTCGACATAGGATGACCCTGCGTCCCCTGACCAACCTTCGGCTTCCCATACTTTATCCTTCAGACTGCGACATTCCACAGTGTGGCGAGCAGCTTATCTGATGGTCCAGTACCCAATTTCAGCTGTTCTGGGTACGTAGACTTTTCTTTCTTGGTGCTACCTTCGATTTTGAGGATTTGGCCTGTCCCTGTACTTCTTTAGATGACTCCCATTTATCATAGAAGGAAAGAGTTCTCCATTTAACTTAGCTAGTTGGATTGCACCCCCATTAGTAAATTTCTGTACTATATATGGTTCCTTCCAATGTGTCTTAAACTTTCCTGGGAATTTCATGAATTTGCTGTCATAGAGGAGCACAAGATCACCCTGCTGGAATTGTTTCTTCTTAATGTGTCTGTCATGCCATGCTTTTTCGTGAGCTTTCTGCACCTGTTGCTGGAAACCTACAATAAATCTATCCTCTTTGAGTTCTAATATCTGTTTCAGTCTCTCTGTCATTATGGCTGGGTCATCCATCTCGGTGAAGGAAGATATTCTGAGGCTGGGAACAATGTATTCCATGGGCATGACGACTTCTTGCCCATAAACCAGTCGGAAAGGTGTATGGCCTATCAACTTTTTGCAAGTAGTTCTGTAAGCCCATAGCACTGCTGGAATGCGAAGGTCCCAATCATTTCTGTTAGCATTACAAATCTTTGTCAAAGCATGCTCCAAGATCTTATTAAAAGCTTCGACAGTCCCATTTGCTTGTGGATGATAGGCTGTACTTTTCTGATGGTATACTTGAAATTCTTCAGTCAGTACTGCAATAGTTTTATTTAAGAAATGTGATCCTTGATCGCTCATAAGGATGCGAGGACACCCAAACCTGGACAAGATGTGATCGAAGATGAATTGCACAGCTGTAGCAGTGCTACAGTTCTTGACTGGTTGGGCTTCAGCCCAACGGGTAAGGTAGTCAGTTGCTGTAATAATATATCTTGTGCTAGACTTCTTCGCAGGGGGGTTGATAGGGCCAACAAAGTCAATAGCCCATTTGGAAAAAGCTTGTAAGGTTACCCGCGGAACTAGGGGCATTTCATCCCACCGAGATGGTTTTCCTGTCCTCTGACAGACGTCGCAGCTGTGGCAATATTCTCTTGCATCCTTGTGAATGGTGGGCCACCATAAGCCGACTGTCAAAATATTCTGTGCGGTAGCTTTCCCTGCATAATGACCTCCTGCTGCGTCAGAATGTGCCTCGGCCAGAATCAGGGGTCTTTCATGCTCCAAAACACACCTGCACAGTATTTCATCTGGTCCCATCTTGTACAGCTGGCCGGCTATTAGGGTGAAGTCCGCTGCTCGCACGACCAGGTGCTTTTTCTGTTGTGTTGTCATTTCAGCAGGTGGAAACCCTGTGGACAAGTACTGAGCAATATCCTGGAAGTAGTCATCGACTATCTAGATGACAAACAGCTGCGCGTCAGGGAGGCCCTCATCCAAACTGGTGGGTTCTTCGCCCGATTCGAGCCTTGACAAGTGGTCAGGTCCTAGGTTCAGTCTCCCAGGCTTAACTATGATTTCAAAGTCATATTTTTGGAACAGAATCAGCCATCTGCATATTCTTCCTCCTAGCATAGGCTTATTAACCAAATATTTCAAAACAGAATGGTCAGTAAACATCTTAAAGTGAGATCCTAACAGATAATGTCGAAACTTCTGTAGGGCATACACCATAGCAAGGCCTTCCCGCTCTGTTGTAGTATAATTTTTCTCTGCAGTGGATAATTTTCTACTGGCAAAAGAAATAGGGTGGTCGATCTGAACTGCGCCTAGTTGAGCCAATACCACCCCTAGAGCAATGGAGGATGCATCAACATGCACATGAAATTCTTTGTTCCAGTCAGGAAATACGAGAATAGGGGCAGTGACCATTTTTTCCTTCAAAATATCTAAGCTTGCATGGCACTCCGGTGTCCATTCAAACTTACTATCTTTCTTTAGCTTCCTTTCCATCGGAGTGGTAATCTGAGCATATCCTTGGATGAATTTCCTGTAGTAACCAGTGTGACCGAGTGTCATGCACAGTTGTTTGACGGACTTTGGGGGTGGAAGATTTACAATAATAGCTATCTTCGCAGGATCCATCATCAATCCCTTCTTACAGACAACATGACCAAGGAGAATTCCAAAAGGGGCACAAAAGATACACTCTTTTAGATTCAAAGCAATCTGGTGCTGTCTACACTTGTTTAACATAAGTCTCAAACTAGTGAGGTGGTCTTTTACTAGCCCAAAAATAGTCCAATCATCAAAATAAACTTCTAAGAATTTATGTATATATTCCTTAAACGCAGAGATGACGACTCTAGAAAATATAGCAGGTGCATTCTTCAGCCCAAAGGGCATGACAGTATACTGAAAGGATCCCATTTTGGTAGCAAATGTTGTCTTATGTCGGTCTTCTGGAGCAATTCGGATCTGATGGTAGCCAGAAAATCCATCAGTGAAAGTGTATATCTCTTGACCTCCAACATTGTCGAGCACTTCATCTGTAAAGGGGGTAGGAAAGGGATCATGCAGATAGGCATCATTTAATTTCCTTAGGTCGACACAGATTCAGATTTCACCCTTAGTCTTCTTCTCCTGGACCACCATAGGACTGACCCACTCAGATTCTTCAACAGGCTCAATTATCCCTACGGCGAGCATCTTATCCAGCTCCACCTTAACCTTTTCTTTATACTTCGGATTCAATCTATAAGGATGCTGTTTCACAGGTTTTGCATCGGGTTTCAAAGGGATCTTCATTACCCCAATATCACCCAGGATACCCTTCATTTCAGAAAACTTTGTTGGAAAGAGATCTTGGTACTCGTGGAGAAGTTGGGTTACCTTGCTGACCATTTCATCATCCCAATAGTTGCCGATTGTAGTGAGCTTAGGCTGTTCTTCGGATCCAATGTTAACCGTGTGTGTCTTCAGGGGCTGATTTACTTCTGGGGCTTCGACGGCTGGTCCTTGCACATCGCAGCATCCTTCTGACTCAGGGATAGCGATATTGCGCGGGTCCTCATCCTCCTCAATGGCGAAGTTATAACATTCTAGTGCGTGGGCTTCCTGCACTGTCCAATCCGGTCGCCGTTCTACTAGTTCTCGATCATCAAAGACCTTGGTATGGATGATCCTGATAGCTGCATCTAGAGTTGGGAAAACATCATTAGTAGAAAAAGTATGTATAAAACTATGGGAAAGACAGTCCCAACTTACAGTATCTAGGCGGAGCTCAGCTTCCTCGTACCAGTTCTTAGCTATCGGTGCCAGTGTATGGACGAATTTATGTGCCCATTCGTTCTGAGGTACATACCTCTACACCTCATAGCAGTTTGCCAAATGTGCTTGTGGACTAGATTTTCCATCAAACTTGCTTCGCACCTCCTCAGGCTGGTCCTTAAATCTCAGGCGAAGGAGCCTCTGACATGCTTCCCAGCTAGGAATCTGCGGCTTATGGCTCTTCCACCATCTGGCTGCTGTGACTCTGAGTGTGGACTCTAGAGAGGTCATTTTCTGTGACTCAGGTATCTGACCTGAGAATTGTATGATAAACGGGTCAGGGTCTATCGAACCATCAAAAGTAGCGAGAGCGCTTGGTTGTGAACTAAGCCATCTGAGGGATTTAGTAGGTCTGGTACTGCTATGTCCATGGAGATCATATAATCGGTTCTACCAACTCTCTAAGTCATCCTCCGAGTTGGTCATACAGGAGCTACCAGACTCCCAACTTGCGGGAGGAGGATCCTCATAACCTTCTTCTTGCGCGGTGATAGTGTATATGGGCTCTACATCATCCTGATCCTTTTGTCGGAGTGGTTCTGTGTACCATTCCCCTTGTGAGGTATCCAGGGGTAGGATGACTCTCAAGTCTTTCCCTTCAAAGATCATCTGTCTCTTCTTTAGGTTAATAACTGCAGCATTTTCCATTGCCCATTCAATTCCTAACAAGGCTGGGTAGGGGTTGCTGTCATCAATGATCTCAATTACTTCGAAGTCCACTACAGTACAGACCCCGGCAATATCTATGTGGACATGCAGGAAACTTCCTAGAGGAACAATCCTTTACTGGTTGGCTAGCCTCAACTGGATAGGGGACCAGGCGAGGGGGGGTTTTCCCATGTGTTCCCAGGTTTGTTTAGTTAACACATTTACATCAGACCCTAAGTCCAAGATAACATCAGTCATATCGTATGCTCCTATCTCAGCATTCAATCTCATTTCCCTGCCGGTTCTGTTCACTCTATGAACAGTTTTGTCTTGAGCAGAACTTTGCTGAGGTCCGCAGGAAGCAATGAATTTCTGTAACTCAGTCAGAGCATCCTGATCTCTTAACAGTTTTAGGCAACTCTGTAAAAAGGAGGATAGGGTACTTACATTATCCCGCGGGGCTTCTTGGGGCCGCGAAGATAGTTGTTGAGGTTGTGCAGGTGCAATGGATGTGCTAGGGCCAGCAAAATCTTTCTTAACTTCCATAAATGTCTCTCTTTCTCTTGTGATATCAAATGCTGGGATTTTTGCAGGAGCCTTATGAACCCAAGCGTCGGCAGGCTGTGTTTCTGTATCCTGTGGGTGTGTCGTAGCTCCACTCCGTGTGACAACATTGATAGTTGCGGCAGGTCTGGGCTCAACTGAAATCATCTGGATATTCCGCGTAGGGGCACTCTGTCGTGCCTGAATCTTAGCTATGAGCTGCGGGCATAGCTCAATCACATGATCTACCACGCGGCAGTACCGACATGTCGTAGTGGGGTTCCGACAGTTGCGAGCCAAATGCCCAGCTTGGTTACAATTGTAACACACCAACTGGCCTCGGCCTCTTCCGGCCATACCACCATGGCCTCCAAAAGAACCTCTACCAGAGGCACCCCCCTGGTAACCGTAGCTATCACTACTTGGGCCTTCATTGTGCACTCGGTAGGCGTCGTAGGTGTGGCACTCATCCTCATTATGACCAACAGACTTACAGAAATTACAGTAGGGGTTCTTAGGTCCCTGTCCATACCGTTGCAGCATGTAATAGTTCTCGGGTCGGTGCTGACCTATCGTTCTGCAGAGCTCACAATATAGGACTTATGGTGGAAATGGGTTTGGTGCACCTGTATGCAGGTACTTGCTTACCAGAGGGCACCGTTCCTTGTCGTGACCTTCGGTCTGACATTGCATACACCAAACCTCTTCGTGATCGGGTTTTCCCTTCTTCATCTCGCGAAGTTCCAGGGCCATCGCTGCTAGCTGCGCTTGGATTTGAGCAATACCAGAATCATCTCCGACGGGGGCAGTCTCTAGCTTCATTGCGATTTCCAGAGCCTCTTGCTGGTCAGTAACCTTCTGTTGCATGAGCGGAGTTATGATATGTGGTAATAAGGCCACGATAAACCATTCCTTGTGCTGCGCAGGACTAATGGTAAAGCTGACTTGGTCTAGGAGAGCTTTGAATCTCTGGTCAAAGTCCCACACGGATTTGCCGTGCCGCTGTTGAATCTCTTTGAGTTCAGTGATGCTCTGTTATTCCGATTTAGGCTTCTTAAACTCTTTGTTTATGGCTGCCTTAATCTCATCTAACGTAGGGCTCTGAGTACTGGAGAATTTCATGAACCAGGTCAAAGCCTGGTCCCGGAAAGAAGTAATGAGCTGCGTGGCTCGCACATCCGGGTCTATAATTTTCTTCGCATTCCATACTGCTTCACATAAAAACCAGAACTGTTCGGGGTCCTCTGATCCCGTGCCTTTGAAGATGGGGAGCTTAATGTCATCAACCAGGTGGGCCATAGTGTTTCTGGGAGGGGGACCAGACGTTGATGGGGAGGGATTTATAGGGACAGACTGGCCTGTGGCCGGAATACTTGGACTTGGTTGACTGTTAGACTGTGATGGAATTTCAGGGGTAACAGGGCTGCGCTGCGGCGTGACCGGAGGGTTTCCAAGCGAAGGGTTTTCTTCAGAGTCCGACTCTTCAGAATTTACGGGGGAAGACACGGTAGCTTGACCTAAGGAATAGGAGTCAAAATTTCTTTTGTACCTTTTTCCACTTCGCAGCAAACCACTTTGCTCGTCGAAGGTATTATCACTTGCAAACATATGTTAGTACTACTAAGCTAGCAGTTTGATTCAAACAACAATATACCCTTTTCAGCCAATAGTATTTTAATTCGCAAGCTTAATGAATTCAAAAACTTACCACGGGGACCTTTGAAGAACTGCTGTTCAGCTTCGCTGAAGGAGGTACTTGTGTCAATGGAAAACTCTGTCACAAAGGCTTCCAATGTTCGCGTCGTCCAGAAATCAACAGCGCGGGATACCTTGTTGTTCACGTGTTGCACAAGACTGACCCTTGTGGGGGTCCACGTGGGAACCCGTCGAGCTTGGAAGTTTGTCCTTCTCTCTGTTAACCTAGACAACCACTGGTGCAACTCTATGTGGATACTACCAAAGAAAATTTGATAAGCATCACAAAAAACATACCTTTGTAAAAAGTCACGTGCGCTACAATGTGGGTTTGTGTTCTCTTGTTGCGCGAATTTCAGGTAAGTCTCAACAAACCAATCACCGATTTCCGTCACAGAGGGCCTCCAGAACATAGCCCTCGAGGTACGACGTAAACCCCTCTTGAGCAGATACTGAGTTCAACCGGCAATGGAACCAATTTGTTGGGCAATAGGGCAGACCCGGGTTTAATCCTTTTATGTCACACCAACAAAAGACCCACAGTGTTGGCCCTTTCGGCAACAAACTGTGCGCAGGTTGCAGTCTCACCCGAAACAACTATGGGGTGCCTCAGAATCAGGTTTCTGCAAGCAGAGAGGGATATTACTGTACCTTAGCCTTTAATAATTTATTAATCAACAATTACACAGCTTTTCCATTCACTTATATACAACTTCGCAGATAGATAAACAACCGTGACTTGCTTAACACACTACAGGGAATTCACAGCGAAGCTTGTTATTAGCAGTGATCTAAGTTATCAAATGTGTACAGTTATTAATGCATAAAGACCACAGAAAGAGAAACAACACAAGAAACCACAACACCAGATATAATGTGGTTCACCCCCAGTGTAGGCGTTACGTCCACAAACTGTGTTTTATTCAACTTGCTACAAAACCACAGTTTGATCTGCGCACTCAGCTGTAGATCCCTTTAGTCCTTAACAGCCGCTCACGTAGCAGCAGGCCTCTGCGCACACAGCTGCAGATATTTCCTTACTCGTCTTACAAAAACCCTCTGTGCACACAGCTGCATAGGTCGTCCACGCACACAGCTGGGACTTAACCTTTCCTTACAAAATCAGCCTTGGCCTCACCTTAATCTTTTTTACATCATAAAACCTAACCTTTCTTATTTACACAAGTGCCTATTTATAATGCACTGTTTACAAAAACATGGATTCAATACCATGGGCACCCAAAACCCTAAACCCTGGTCTTAAGCTGCAGGTTTATTACAATAGAGGACTTTAACTCAACCCCCGACACCCCTAAGACTATTTTGAGTCAAAGCCGCGGAGTTACCCATCTTAAGGACCGTTGAGGTGCGCGCCCCAACAAAGTCACATCTAACTGGAGATCAAACAAGTCATATAGTAGCTTTCACAGCCACACTGCCTTGCAACTAGTCGAGCAAATGGAAACATACTCTTCCTTGACTGTACTTAGTGCCACGCATGACTACTTCCTTCTAAACCAGAAGATCATGCCAGATCCTAAATTGAAGAAACAACCCAAAGTGCTCTTCCTATCAGTGGTGCTACCCACCCAATACGAATCAACATAACCGTGTAGGTTAATCTTTCGATTCACATCATACTTGATCCCATAATCCACTGTATCCTTTAGGTACCTCAATACATGCTTTGCATATATTAGGTGAACATGTTTCAGATCCGCCAGGAACTAGCTCAGGGTGTTCACATCAAAGCATATGTCAAGTCTTGTATTTTCTAGATACATCAATGAGCCAATCGTCTGATGATACATTGTGGAATCAACTGAATCTGATGAATCATCACATAAAAGATTCAAGTTTGATGCCATAGGTGTGGCTATCACCTTGCAGTCCAACATTATGAATCTATTCATAAATCCCATTGTATACTTTCCTTGACCAAGGAAAACCCCATCTGCACTCTGCCACACCTCCATGCCTAAGAATTAGTGCATCATCCCTAGGAATTTCATCTCTAAATATGTAGCAAGTCTCCTCCTTGCATATTTAATGAGTTCATCCTCTACCGTAAAAAACAAGTCATCGACATATAGCAGGAGCATCACTGGTATTTTTCCTCCAACCTTCAAGTAAAGGTTGGAATCCACTTTACTCTTGGTAAATCCTTGAGGAAGATATCCATCCTACTGTACCATGTCCTTGGTGCATGTTTCAACCCATACAAGGCCTTCACACATAAGTATTCCTTCCACGTGTCTCAAATCTTAGTGATTGTTCCATGTACACTTCCTCCTCGACTACACCATTCAAGAATGTTGTCTTGACATTTATCTGGTGTATCTTCCATTTCATAATTGCAGCTAATGCAAGTATGGTCCTAATGGAAGTGCACCTCACCATGGGTGCAAATGTCTCTTAGTAGTCTATGCCTTCTTTATGTGAGAATCCTCGTGCTATGAATCTTTCCTTGTATTTCTTGATGCTTCCATCTGTAGTATGATTAATCTTATAGATCCACTTCAAAGTCATGATATACTTCTTTTCCGGTATTAGAACTATATCCCATACATCATTCTTCATGATCGACTGATACTCCTTTATCATGGCATCCTTCCATTCTTTATTTTCTACAACCTCTTCATAGGTGGAAGGTTCCTTGTAAATTATGTCACACAATAGGGCCACATAACTGTTGTAAGGCTTTGGTATTTTTCTTTTTCTATGCATTCCTTCTGGAGCACCATACCTTTCTGCTTCTTGTATGATCTCCTGTACCCATGCTAGTTACCTCTTGTGGGATTCCTTCTCAAGAAGTGTCTCTACTGGATCTTGTGGTTTGGCCATGTCATGATCTTCATGATATTTTGGAATTGCTTCTCCAATTTCCATGTCTTGGAATCTCATTTGTTCAGGTTCCTCGACCTATTGAATAGGTATCCTCCTGGATCTGAAGTATGTCGAGTATTCATCAAGGGAATCCTACTAATGTCTATCTTCTTGAATCCTGGTAAGTATATTCAGTAGGGCTTTGATGAATCACTATATCTTATGAATATACCCTTCCTCCTAGAAGGATCGAACTTGGTCCTCTTCTCATTTGGGATATGCATGTACACCGAGAATCAAAATTTTCTAAGATGATTGAATTCTAGTTTCTCTCCTGAGAAATCCTCTTCTATATTTTTGTTTTCAAGTACTCAACGAGGATTACAGTTCTATACATACACAATTGTCCTTGCTGCTTCTACCCAAAGGTGTATAGGAATATCCTAGTCATGTAGCATCGCTTTCACTGCTTCCATTATGGTTTGATTATTTCATTCTACAACCCTATTCTGCTTAGGATTAAATGGAGTTCTCAACTCCCTCTTAATATTAGAATCTCTCAAAGTTCCTTGAATTATTTTGAGGTGAATTCTTCGCCATTATCTGACCATAGAGTCTTGATATTCTTTTGGTTTGGTTCTTGACCAAGGCTTTACATTCCTTGAACTTACTAAATACTTCGTTTTTCCCTTTCAAGAAATATATCCAAGTCTTACA
Source organism: Pseudotsuga menziesii (assembly GCA_001517045.1). Taxonomy (NCBI): domain Eukaryota; kingdom Viridiplantae; phylum Streptophyta; class Pinopsida; order Pinales; family Pinaceae; genus Pseudotsuga; species Pseudotsuga menziesii. The sequence continues at coordinate 598,246 of LPNX011114632.1, forward strand.
TGAGAAATCATCTATAAAGGAAACATAGTACACCTACCCACTTAATGGGCTAGAAGACATGGGGTCCACATACATCAAAGTGTACTATCTCCAATATTCCTTTAGCCTTGATTTCATTGCTAGGAAATGTATTCTTTTCATTCTTTCCTTATGCACATCCTCTGCAAATGACTTCATGTTTTCCCTGGATCTCTGGAAGTCCAGAGACTGCTTTGCTTGCCATTGATAGTGCTCTATAGTGCACATGTGCAAGACTTTGGTTCCATAGTTCACTTGGTTCTATTTACTCATGAACCATTGCTTGTTCAGGTTGTCCCTTTAGTTTGTACAAGCCATCATATTCTTCTCCAATCACCATTGAATCATCTATTGTCTTTCCTTTAGGACACATTATAACTTGGCCATTGACAATGCAACTCTCATTCCCTTTGCATCTAGTGCAGAGATAGAGAGAATATTCTTCTTCAATCTTGGAACATATAGCACATCCTTCATATTTAAATATTTCCCAGAGTCTAGCTTGTATGAAGCTACTCCACTCCCTTTTATGGGGTATTGATAATCATACCTAGGTTTCACCTTGTGAGGTGACTCATTCTCAGACATATTGAAAAATGATTGTTTGTATCCCGTCACGTGTTTAGATTTCCCCTATCCAATAGACAATCATTGCTTCCATGTGATATAGTGCCAGTAAGTGCTGTTATTAGTACACACTCTTCATTTGAATAATCCTTCTCTCTTCTGAATATTTTGTTTGTTGGTTTATCATCTTCAACAACATGAGCATGGTGTCTCTTTTTCTTGATGGGAAAATCTCTTGCAAAGTGTCCTTTTTCATCACAAGTATAGCATCAAACATTGGAAGGATCTCTCTTAATCTTATTTTGTTTCTTTTCCTTCTTGTTGTTGTGATTATGGTTCTCATTCTTATCCTTCTTCTTATAGTTCTTCCTGGTGTGAAATGTGATAGCTTGATATTTAGTTGCTCCCATATCCTCTTCTATTGTTATGAGTCGATCTTATTCATGCGTTCATTCTTCTCGGAGTCAGATGAAAGAGAAAAACTTCCTTATTGTAAATATTCCTTGAATGAATGAGTCCCATGATCTAGGGAGAACATTCAAGGTAGTCATCACAATTTATCCTTATTCAACATTCTCTTCAATTGATTCAAGTTGTTCTTTGATTTGAGAAAACCTTCTGAAGTAGGAATGTATATTCTCTGAGTTCTGTATCTCCACATTCTTCAATTGGTTCCTCAAAGTCATTTTCTGATTGATGTTATTCCCTTCAAACATTTTTGTCAAAGCATCAAAAACATCCTTTGATGTCTTGAATGATGACACATGGGGGATGAGGTGATCCTTGATTGAATCTAAAATGATTCTCTTGGATTTAACCAATTTATTCTTATGATTATCCTTATCCTCATCACCCTCTGGTTCTTGAACTTCTCCATTGATGTACTGATCCAAATAATTTTCTTTAAGGATTCGGGATATTTTGTTCTTTAATGCTTGGAATTTATCAACCCCTCCAAGATTTTCCTCAAGCTGAGTATGGTGATTCATCTTTTCAAATGAGAACCTCAAATGGAAATATAAAATATTTAGATATTACCGATTTGAGGTGTCCAACCTAGTTTCAAAGCTGGCTGACCTATGGTTTGTCATAGAAACCCTATTTTTCCAAACTTAGAGTTTAGGAATTCAATTTGGACAGAAAGATGTGCTTCCTTGAGGCGAGTTTCTTATCAGGGTCCTTTCCTGAAAAATGAGGTGGGAATCCTCTAAAACTTGACACCCTAGTTTCTCCTAGCACCAGTGACAGGGTAAAAATTGAAACTTCTTCAAATCAGAAACTGCTTCCACCAAAATATGTGCCCTACAGAGGTGAGTTATCCTAGCTCTCTTTTCTTGATGATCTATGGAGAGAATACCTTGAACTAGGAATCTCTAGTTTTCACTACTACACAATGTCTTCTTTCAAAGAGGCTCTGATACCATGCTATTTTTTCTTAAATATTATTAGCTTAGTGTTGTGAGGGATATCTACCTTATGACTTGTGGTCTTAGGGCCACCAACATACTAGGGTATGACTTGCAGACATCAAGGATTTAGAAACATATATAAGAGAAATGAATTTAATGGGATTTGTACCTTTTGACTAACAGTTGATCCAAGCTTTAACCTGCTTCATCAGATGCTCCTCAATGTTTTTATCTTCTAAACTTGCAATAAAGATTGATATTTTTCCACAGTATCTATAATTATTATATAAATAAGCATGAACATATTACAATTTCATTTAAAAATAAATAACAACATAGATCATGATTCTTAACAACAAAATCATGCACCAGGACAAATATGGAAGAAAGACACTCTATATTAAGAAGTTTTAGGAAACATTACAACCTTGTCTGAGACAAGCTTCTTATGTAGACCAAGAAACTGAGTCCTCTTGCTCCTCTCTCCAATGGATTACTCCAACATAAACTTGCTCTCAAACTTTCTTCTCCTATCCTCTACCCCTCCCCTCTCTTTACAGTTGCTGGCGAGGTTTTGAGGCCTAGGATGGTTAAGGGAGTTAGGGAAGTTAAAACACTGAACCTAAATTCCCCTAAACTAATCATATTTTTATTTTTAAGTTTTTTGTAATGGAACTTGTGAGTATATAAAGGGAAAATCCTGAGTGACTCATGACTTTCCTTATGGGAATTCATGATTACAAATTTTCATAGATAACTAGCGGGTTACATATGGGCTTACCCACGAGTGACATGTGAGTTTCTATAGAAATACCCACGAATGAAAGGAAAAATCATTATTAAAAAGTGGAAAAGCTAAAGGAGAAAGTATGTATCAAGGCTTTGATCCACCTATAAAGTTATGGCCACTTCAATCCATAATGTCCTTTCATGTAACGACAAGATGGAATCATTACTCAGATGGAGAAGTGACATTTCATGGTATAACATATGCCCCCTAATGTGTGAGGTCAGAGGGCAGTGATGGCCAAAATACATTACATTCATTTAACTTGGAGGACTTAGTATTAAGGTCGTAGAGAAGTACATGAAAAAAAAAATCAAGGTCGTTTACAAAATCATCACTGAGGATGCCATGCTCAATAATGTGGAACACTAAATCCTTTACAAGGTTCATTTACATCATATGGTACGGGAAAAAGAGGCACATATATTTTACAAAGGTGGATCTAAGCCACATAAGTACAATGATAAATCTTCAATATCCAGAAATATTGTCGCAAAGCATAGCATAATATTGCGCAAATTAGGTTATATAGGCTGTAACCCAAGGTATTCGTCCAAATCCATAGAAACAAGTATGAATATTTTCATGTGAATACATAAGTTGAAGTCGAACATGGAAGGATTCCATTGGAGTTTCAGTTAGAAAGTTGTACTAACAACCAATGGAGAGGAGTCCACCAATATGGGCAGTGGATCCTAAGGTACTATCTTTGAAACTCAATGTCTTCTTCTGTAGGAGGTACTGATCGAAAGACATTTTGCGAAGAGGAAGGCACCGAATGCTTCAATAGGTCACATGAGTAACTGATAGACTGGACAATGGAAGCTGTACATAAGATGATCTTAGAGATGGAAATGATAGGGATCAGGATGAATAGATAGGGAAGTAAAGATCCTTGAACAGTGAACATGACACAGAGATGACCCAAGGTAGCTTTAGAACAACTAGACCTATCTTCCAAGAAGGGGACATGGAAATATTCCCCATGTATTTAGAACAAGTGGAGGAGTAGTGACTCGAGGTACTAACTGAACTGACAAGTGAAAAAATAAGACATGAGTATCGGGAGACCCAAACTAGTGCTTTGTGTTGGCACAAACCACCCAACAAATCCCTGTCGACATATGTTCCCACTCCGTCGACACTCGACTTATGCAATATCCCCAAGCACAGGCCTAGACAGGTTTTACCCTGCCCGGCAACACCTGTAGAGTGGATGTAGTCTCACCCGAGATGTTCGAGTGAGAGATGTCAGAACCATGTTTCTGCAGTAAGGAGGAGGATCTAGGGAAGCATCGGTTCATCGGCTTAGCTATAAGATCTAATAATACCATTCATCAGACATCGTATCATTCTTAACAGTTCTACCATTTCAACCATATATCTAATAGATTGCATCATTCATTTATTCATCGCAGCAGTATCACATTATTCATTTATAAAACAAAATCATTATACATTCTTCATTGATATCACGACACATAAATATAGAAATAAATAAAAGACAACAGTGATTCAGCTCAACATCCATCGTATCATATTACTTTCTATGCAACAGATCCAAAACAACGGCTATTTTTCTCCACAACAAGGAAGAGATAGACCCACAAAATTGCACACAGATAACACAAGATTCAATCTCTCAATTTCTCTCTGCTACAACTTGTCACTCTTTCACAACTTGTACAACTTGTCTTTTTCATTTGCAATTATAACTCTATATATAGGCTTGTGCCTTTACATTCATGGTCCAATTCTAACTAAATCCTAACTGATTTAACCACTAGTGACCTATATCCACAAAATGTGGTCAACTGATACAAAAAGATGCATAAAATATTAAAAAATGGTTTGTTTTCTGCCCATCGTGCTATCTTTTCCTTGCGTAGTGTCGCATGAGCTTGTGCAACCTTCGCGGTGCTGCACAATCCACTTACCCCAAAAACCTTGCTGACATCCCCCTAACACATTTTTGTGGCTCATCCTCGAGCCATGTTAGATGGACAAGGTGTATTCCATCGTCTTTGTCTTGAAGTCCTCATACTACTGCGAGATCTCCTCAACCTATGATTGAAATGTTTCAGCTTCATCCTGACAACCAAGCAGGTACTCAGTGATCTAACACACCCCAATCACACACCCTAGTTGTTGCTTACAATTCTTCCAACTCACTCAGTTCTGCACTTTTCTCAACTAAACACAATGATGCCTTCACCCCAGATCCCTCACCTTTTTATAGTGAATAACTAATCTAGCTTCATCATTGCCAAACCATCGTATCCATTATGACCAATCCTGCATTAACGACTCGAATTCGCCAGCAATCCTGGCATGCTAACGATTGGATTGGCCATAAATGTGCATCGTTTCAACGAGCCCCACTGGCTAAATTCTCTTTACTCTCTACATTTATTTCTGATTTGACCAAATCGCAGCTCTGTGGCTGTTGCGGTCCCTCTATCTAACTGTGCTACTGACTCCTACACTTGAGCAACCACTTCCTCTTGGTGTTTCCTTCCATTCTCTATCTATCCTATATTTTTTTTTGATTGCACAGTGCTTCAGGAAGTGCACACCTCCATCCCTGTCATATAGGGCTTCAAGTGGCTATCGTTCACAAGCTTCAGCAACACTGCTCCATCTAACTGCTGCAATTGAATTGCACCCCCATAAGTAATGGAATGAACAAGATATGGGCCTAACCAGTGCATTTGTAACTTACTGGGATGCTTTATGAACTTGCTGTCGTATAACAACACCAAATTTCCTTGTGAAAATTGTTTGTTTTTGAAGTGGCAATCATCCCATCCTTTTATCGATCCTTCTCGACACGCTACTGGAAGCTACGATGCAACAGTCCTCTTCTAGTTGGACTAGATATGTTGCACGCTACTCAAGTGATGCTTCATCAGCCATGCCAGTTGTTGCTGCAATGCATAGACTAGGAACAATGTACTCCATAGGCATGACTGCCTCTTTCCCATATACCAATTTGAACGACATCTGCCCTGTTAGTCTCTTGCAAGTGGTGTGATATGCCATAGTACTGCAGGAATCTTTAAATCCCACTCATCATGATTAGTGTTACATTCCTTTGTTAGCACGGTTTCCAAGATTTTGTTGAAGGATTCTATGGTTCCATTTGCCCGTGGATGATATGGGGTACTTTTCTTATGCTTCACCTATAATTCTTCCATCAGTGCTTTTACTGTGTAGTTGATAAAGTGACTACCCTGGTCGCTTATCAATATCCTAGGGCATCCAAATCGGGTCACAATGTTTCCAAATATGAACTTTGCTGCTGCCGTAGCAGTGCAATCCACAACTGGTGTAGCCTATGCCCATCTTGTCAGATAGTCCGTCACTACAATGATGTATCACACACCAGTGCACTTTGTTGGTGGGTTGATGGGACCCACAAAGTCCACAAGCCATTTATCAAAAGGTTGTAAAGTTACCCACGGCACGAGCGATGTCTCATCTTGTCACGATGGTTTCCTGATGCGTTGACAAACATCACAGCTCTGTGCATAGTCTGAAGCATCATTATGCAAAGTAGGCCACCATAGCTCGACGTTCAGTACCTTATGTGTAGTAGCTTGTCCTCCATAATGTCCACCTGCAACTCCTGCATCGGCTTCTGCTAGAATTTTCCTTTGTTCATGAGGTAGAACACACCATCGTAGGATCTCATCGGGTCCAAGTTTGTATAAGTGTCTAGGGATCAACTAGAAATCCAAAGCCCTTACCACCAACTGCTTCTTTTGACTGGTTGACATTTCCTCTGGCGCAACTCCGTTTTCCAAGAAATCAATTATCCGGGCATAATGGTCATCTCCGACATCAACTCAAAATAGTTGCGCATCTGACAATCCATCGTCAATATTGGTGGGCTCTTCACTAGTTTTAATGTGGGACAGATGATCAGGACCAACATTCAAGCATCCTGGCTTCACAATTATTTTGAAATCAAACTCCTGAAAGAGAAGTATCCAGTGACATATCTTCCCCCCCAACATAGGCTTATTAACCAGATATTTCAAAGCCGAATGGTTAGTGAAAATTTTGAAGTGACCACCCAAGAGATAATTCCTGAACTTCTGCAGTGCATATACCATTGCTAGTCCCTCTCTTTCTGTGGTCATGTAATTCTTATTAGCAATGGATAACTTCGTGCTAGCGTAGGAAATCAGGTGATCCAGATCTCCTTCTCCTGGTTGCGTGAGTACCACTCCCAGCGCAATGGACGAGGCATATACATGAACATGGAACTCCTTGTTTCGATCAGGGAACACAAGTATGGGTGCTGAAGCCATATTTTCCTTCAATGTATCAAAGTTGCTTTGACACTCCTGGCTCCAAACGAATGTAGCATCCTTATTTAACAGTTTCTCCATGGGGTCAGTAATCATAGCATATCCTCGATGAATTTTCGATTGTACCCAGTGTGACCTAGTGTCGCTCTAAGTGTCTTCATATTTATAGATGGTGACATGCTTAGAATGAGCACAATATTCACTGGATCAACCAAAAGCTCCTGCTTACAAATGATATACCCCAACAATATCCCAAAAGGTGCACAGAAGATGCACTTCTTTGAATTTAATGCGATCTAATGCCGTCGACACCTTTCCAACATCAAGCACAAGTTTTTCAAGTGATCCTTAATCAGCCCATAGACTGTCTAATAATCCATATATACTTGCAGGAATTTCTGAATAAAATATTTGAATGCAACGACAACGACCCGAGAGAATATCACAGGTGCATTCTTTAACCCAAAGGGCATCACCGTGTATTGAAAACAACCCCATTCGGTGACAAACGTGGTTTGTTGAGATCTTCCTTTGCAACTCTTATCCGGTGATAACCAAAAAATCCATCTGTAAAAGAGTCCATTTCTTGATCGCCTACTCCTCCAAGAACCTCATCAGTGAACGGTGTTGGAAAGGGATCATGCATGCAAGCATCATTCAACTTCCTTAGATCGACACACATTCACACTTCGCTAGTTTTCTTGTCTTGGACCACCATAGGGATTATCCACTCTGATTCTTCTACCAGCTCAATGATTCCTACATCCAACATCCTGTCGAGCTTAGCCTTGACTCTTTCTTGTATCACAGATTCAGCCGATACGGTCGCTGCCTCACTATTTTTGCATCCGAATTCAGTGGGATTCTCATTTCCCCTAAGTCTCCAAGTATCCCCTTCATTTATGAGAACTTTGTTGGGAATAGGTACTGAAATTCATGCAGAAGATCCATGATTTTGGACATAGTTTCTTCATCCAATATTTGAAAATTTTGGATTTTCCTCCATCCCAATGTTGACTTTTCTGATCTTCAGTGGTTGACTCATAGGGTCGGTTGGTATGTCTGGTGCTGCAACATTTATACTTCCTTATGACTCTAGAATCGTAATATTCCAAAGCTCGTCATCATCCTCAGGTTCGCCAGATATATTATAACATTCCATCATTGATTGCATATGGCACTACGCATGCGGGTCTACGAGATATGTAACTAATACAACCTGTAGGACCACATCATAGATGATATGAAGTACGTTGTTGACATCAGGATTGGCATCCTTGAAACTAAAGGTCTATGCAAATCAACCCATCAACTCCTCCCATGTGGTTATTGTTCTGTGCAGCTCCGCTGATACATACCATGACCTTGGCATTTCGTCCAGGGTGTGAATAAAAGCATGGAACCATTCATCCTTGGGTTGTGACGTCCACAGAGTCTCGCATTCCCTTAGATGATTACAACGGTCATTCTGTCCATCATATCTCCCAGTGTGATATACCTCCATAACTCTGAAGTGCACGGTCATCAACCGTTGACAATGTGACCATTCATGGATGGTCTTCTTATGGGCTGCCCACCAATGTGCTGGAGTGGCCTTTAGTGCTTCTCCTACTACCAACAAGTGCTGAGGCTCAGATACCTTCGCTTCAAACTCCTTGAGGAACCCAAATAGTTTCGATAGTCCTTCATATATTGGCAACTCAATGATCTCAGGCGCGACATGGTGTAGAGACTGCGTGATCAACCCACATTTTCTAAGTGATACTTCATGCATCTGGTTTTTCCAATTTTCCAGCGCATCATCAGAATCAGAGGACATAGAGCTAGCATTGTTCCAACCCAATTATTCGTCAGCAGTAGGATGGATATAATCTTCAGAAATATTGTAAGCATGATCCCATCCTCTATCAACTTCATCTTTAATAGGTTCAATAAATCGCCTTCCTCTATTAGGATCCATAGGGGCGATGACTCGGATATCCTGGTTCTCAAATGTCATCAACCACTTCTTAAAATTGATCATGACCATGCTATCATTGGCCCATCCAATCCCTAGCAGTGCAGGATTTTTATACCCAAATCCTGTCACCAACATGTGATGAGATCCTTAACACCTATGTTTTCCCTAAATCCCAAACTTGGAGTGGAAACATGCTCTGGATGTCAATTCTACATGAAAAACCCTAGCATTGCTTTTTCCCTTTAGCTGATGAGCGGTACCTTGTTCAACACCGCCTGAGTACTGTTATAGAAAAGCAGTGCCACCGTGTATGTGCTTTGTTCTTGAAGCGGTTCTTACCTACACCGCTCTGTCATAAAGGTGTATAAGCGGTACCCTTGGTAAAATTGGAAAAAAAGAGAATTCTCGAGGCTTCTAGAACATGAGCCTCGTGTCCTCCCTTATCCCTATCAATATGGGTTAATTGGATTCAAGATCCCTCTTGGTAGGATCTTATGGCCACCTCACCCACAATTCTCTCAACTATCCCTATCCATTGAGCCCTATAAATACAAGCTCATGTCCCATAGTTGAGGAGGATAACTGAATGGTAATATTATGTTGTTGAATTAACTACCTAGCCCAATTCATTGGAGAGCACAAGAGAGCAAGTTGGAGCTATTGGGGGTGAGGTGTTTGTCTTGTGGAGGAGTTTGTCAACACTAAGGCAATGGTTGTAAGCTTCTTCATTGATTTATTAATGCAAAGCTGTTTTCCATCCCACATATCTGTTGTACTGATCTCACATGTATATGTTATTGGATTCCATAGTCACTAGTATGGATGTGTGAATAATGTTCTAGTAGGTTTGATGTTCTTGTTTGTTTGACATGTTCTACAGGTACACAGGTTCGTCATCAAAGCATTATTCCAAGTGTTTACAACATTTAGGGAAGGTTTTCATCCTTTGTCATTCACTTATTTGTTCTGGATCTGAACCATTAAGACTAGAGGAATAACTTCTGTCCGTAGAAGGTGCAATATTCCTGACAACAAATTTGGCGACTCCACTTGGGAAAGCAAAGAAAATTTTAGTTGATCTGATCTTCCTCATTCCTTGAACACTTTTCTGAATCCAGGCTCCAGTCTGTAACTCTCTTCACTTAGATTTGTCATCTGACTTAGTGAAGTTTGGTTTAAAACTTTCAGATCTGTTTAGATCTGAACTGCTTTGACCTTATATGCTTTGTTTTATTGTCAATTCATTAGTATTTATCTTTATTTGAACAATTTTTAACTTTAAATCTCGTTCTCTTTGTGTTATGGATTTATTCAGGGAACTGCGCATGTGCTGTAGGAAATAAGCAGTGCCACCGCCTGAACCTTGTTATCCATAAGCGGTGCCACCGCCTGAGTGCAGTGATCCAGAAGCGGTGCTCATCTAGAACCGCTTTGTCAAAGACCCCTCCAGCGTGGTGCCAGGTAGGCCTTGTTCCAGAACTTGATTTTTTGTGATCTTTTGCAAAAGTAGGTTTTTTGTTTGCTTTCAGCCATGCACTGTCAGGCTTGTTTGTTTGAATCTGAATGCTCATGGTTGAATATTTTGTGGTGAAAATTTGTTTGATTGAAATAATTCAAAAGCTAAGTTAGGATTGTTGATTATTCATTTGCTTTCATGCCTGTTGGTTGTGATTCTCAAAGGAATTGTTGAAAGCTTAGGTTTCAGTTAGATCTCTTTTCATTTCATTTATAAGGACTAAAAGAAAAACCACGTTATTATCATCTTAATTTCATTTTTTCCATGGAGGACTTCTTTTTGATTTTAAAAATAATTTTTTTTGTTGAGATTAGGTCATTATTTTGACTGAGCATAGGGCATTGGATCTCTGATTAGCCTCATAAGCTTTCAGGTTCCTTTTGTTTTTTTGTCTCTCTTGCATTAGTACTATCTCATCAAAAGAAAAAAATAGTGTAGTTTTAAGTTAGATCTATCTATGTTTCAAAGAAAAATCGAAAAAATAGATTGCATATGCATGTAGAGTGCTTGTTGTTTTTATTTTAGGAAAAGAGGCTCCTACCCATCTGATTGCTTTCAAAAAGGAAAATGAGTTTGGAATTTGTTGCTTGTCTTTGGAATTGATTTGTTCAAAGTAGGTTTTTGGGAATTTTTGGTTTTCAAAACGAAAAGAAAATACCGTAAGTAGGCATACCTCGAACGGTAAAGTGAAATATTTACATCTACATATCTGCATGGTTTTACTTTTTCTGTCAAAATTCCATGCATTCACCTAACCGTCCACTTTAAAATTAACAGTAGTTATAGGCGTAAAACTTACATAGAAATTTGAGTGATAGACTAGAGACCTGTTCGGGCGTCGTTAAGTGTAGGAGTTGTCGTTACTCATCTGCACTACATCCCTGGACTCGCGCAGTTCTTCCACGTACCGTCAGTATATCGAACAGCCTTTCACGTACCCTTGAGGTATATAGAAAGGTACTTCACATACTTGATTGTATATAGGAAGGCCCCTTGTGAACAGTTGTGCATTAGACAACACTACACCTGATTTGATCTCCCACGTACCTTGCGTATATCGGGAGACCCCATTAGGATACCTTATATATCTGAGAAAAGCGCTTTGGGCATATTGCTTGGAGCCATACACTAAAAACAACAGTCGGGGAGATTACTATGCACGTACCTAGAGTATATTGCGAGTGACACCTTCTTGACAATCCTAGTGAGAGATCGGACTATCTGAACTCCTCCTGTCATTTAAGTTTGCTTGTTTGTCTTGTAGCTTGAGTAGGGGAATTTTTTGGTGTGTTTTTTTTAGTTTTGAAACCCTAGGTTAGATAGGAACTGTACAAACTGGTCGAATTAATATAGTCCAGAAGAGTACGGGGTTTGCCACCTGATTTTACTCCTGTTTTGAGAGAAGATCCTATGGAAGCTATCGACCAAGGAGCTGCTACCAACTCCCAAGCGGGATAAAATGTGGCTGCAGAAAGCGGAGATCCATATCCTTCACATGGTCCTCCCTTGGCTCAACAACCTTCTAAGGGTAATATTTCTTTCCATTCCCCCATAGAAGGCCATGTTGATGATACTACCTGTCTATATTATGGCCCCAATGCTCCGCTTTGGGATACCTCTATGGGATAGGCCATTGCTTCGTTTGGAATCTACCCAACCTCTTTTGAAGAAATTTCACCAAATGAAGAAGAACGTAGACAATACCAGGAAGCTATTCTCCATGCAAGAGAACTTGAGAAGAAAATATATAACATATTGGGTACACCACCACCTCGTTCAACAATTTTTCCTCGTAATACGGACCCTTGACCTGCAGGATATCGCTCACTTGCTGATTCTATGAAACCCATTGAACCTATTCTAGATCACGTCGTGAATCCACATAATCCAGGTCAAACTACTAACCCCACCACCTCCCATATTATGTCTGTTCCAAATCCTCTTGGGTCTCCCACACCTGGGGAACAACATTCAATTCCTATTTCATCAACACCTTCTAGTGTCGGGGGGAAACCCTCGACACGACCTATGTTACCTATCACTGGAATTGTAGCTAGTAATGGACAAACCTCTAGTATAGAGAAATATGTAGTCTATGTCCCTCCTACCCATACGAATGTGGTTAACCCCCCATCTAGTTTAGGTTAGCCCTTGGGGGCACAACCTATAACCAATCAAACCTCTTGGGGGTATGGTTACACAGAAAATCAAGTACCTGTAGGAAATATCAATTACCAACCCACCCCTACATGAATGACTTATGTCGGAATTCCATATCCTGGTAATACTTTCACTCCAGGGAACCTAACTGGACCTACATGCCAGCTATGGGAGGGATACCTATACATACTGCGTGGGGCGCCGGGGGACCACCTTACCGAGGTCCTCCCTCTGGGGGGCCTAATGTTCCTAGAGGGCCTAACAAATTTCCTCCTTATGGTCCTAATGGTCATGGTGGTCCTAGGGGGCCTGGTGGCTACCCTCCTAATGGGCCCGGAGGGTATGGTGGCCTTCCTCCTAGTGGTTCCGGAGGCTTTGGAGGTTTACCTCCTAGGGGTCTCGGAGGGTTCGGTGGTCGTCCTCCTGGTGGTCCCGATGGTCTAGGTGGTCTCGAAGGCCCTAGTGGTCTTCCTCCTAGAGGCTCTAGTGGTCTTCCTCCTAGAGGCTCTAGTGGTCTTCCTCCTAGAGGCTCTAGTGGTCCTAACGATCCTTATCTTGGAAATCAACCCGCCACGGGTGGATCTTCCGGTGGTTCTTCATCACAACAACCATTTCAACAACCTGTCTATTAGTCCACTTATGGTCCTACAAGTACTTATATGCCCTATAAATACTACCAGTACGTACAACCTAATCACCAATTACCTTTCCTAGCAACTTTGGAATTGCCTGATTTGTCCAAGGTGATTAATGATCCCATTCGACATAACCCTTCATGGCCTGCCATTCCGGTAAAGTTACCATCAGACATTCCAAAATTTGATGAGAAGCAGGGAGATGATCCAAAAAACCATGTCATGACATTCAATTTGTGGTGTTCTTCGAACTCCCTAATGGATGATTCAGTTCGCTTAAGACTCTTCCAGTGAACTTTGACCGGTACCGTCGTGAAATGGTACATTGAACTTCCACAACATTCGTTTGTGGATTTTGGTTCTTTGGAAACTATCTTTCTTACACACTTTCAGCTTCCTATATGCTATGAAATAGGTACAGATCTCTTAACTTCTCTACGTTAGAACACCTCCATGCACATATCATATCATATCCATGAGTGGAGAAGGCTGAGAAGAATTATTAAGGCTCCTATCCCGAATCAATTGTTAGCTGATTGGTTTACTAAATCTTTGTTGCCTCCAATCGCCTGAGATGTGGCTATGGGCGGTGCCGTTACCGAAGAGAAAGCCATTAGTCGAGCCCAATATCTGGACTTGGTATATTCCCAGTTTGGAACGTTTTATGACTTGATCCCTCAAGCTCCTTGCCCAAGCATCGATCCTGCCAAGCCACCAACAAAAACCCTTGTTGATGGGATTATTGGTTCAATTTAGTCCCCACCAACAACAAAACCTGCCAAGCAACCCTAGAATTCCACCCCTACACCTTCAACTCCCATGGTTTCTGCTGAGGTAAATTCCATTAAGAGTACACAAACGTCTGACAATAATAAAAATAAAGTTAAAGCTAAAAACAAAAAACTAGGAAACCCGCAGGAGAATCCAAAACAAACCATCAACGAGAATTATAAAGGGAAAAGAAAAGTGAAATATCAATGTCTGCTATGCAAAGGTGACCACTTCACGAAAGAGTGTCCTTGTCGTGAATAAATCAATCAATTTCTAAAAACTAATCCTGCACCAATAGTTCTCACAGATTCTTTTCCCTCTCAACAATAGCTGATAGACCACATGTCTAATCAGGGAAATTCTAGTTCTTCAGAGGAAATTCGCATGATGTCTTTGGACACTATTAATTTGTAAACTCGAAGTCAGATTTATGAAAAACCCACAGACAAGAAAGAAGACAATTCTTCTTCAGGAAAATATCTCTCTACTAGTTCTCTCGAGTCCTCGTCTACTGGTCCCCGAACCATCCAGAAACCTAATCTTGACATGGTTTTGCGCCCACCCAAGAGTACTCTTAGGAACGCTGTTTTTAACCCTAATGCCTGAGCTTCCCAATTTTATAATGTAGTTGAAGATCTTGCTCAGGTACCATGTGCAACATCTACCTTGGAAGTACTCCAAAGTTGTCCTACGCAATGCAAAAACTTGTTAACCACGTTAGGAGCTTTAGACCTGGACAACACTAATTTGATTCATTTTAATGTCGAGAACTATAATTCTAGACTACCTCACAAACTCGCTTTCCAAATCATAACGAAAGTAGTTGGAAATAAGGTATTTAGAACTGTCTTAGATGAAGGGGCTTCAACTTTGGTTTTGTCCCTGTCTTGTTGCAAAGCTATTGGCTCTCCTGAGCTTGTAACATGACCAACGACTCTGAAAGCCTTTGATGGATGAGGTTTCCAGCCCCATGGTCTCATACAAGCCCTTTCAATTAAGCTTGGGGGAAAAACTATTTCCATTCAAGTGGAATTAGTAGATGCCCCGTTATAATACAACCTCGTATTAGGAATAAATTGGTTTTACACCATGACTGCTGTCGCTTCGACGGTATTTCGAACCGTCTAGTTTCCGCATCTTGGGAGGATTGTAACCATTGACCGGCTCGATTTCTGTATGCTAGATGTTACCACCCCTATGGCTAATAACATCCCTATGTTAGGCCAATTTCCTCCTCCTTACCAGTCGATTGGGGTAGGCATGCTGAAGGATTCTTCCCTTATGGGTATTTTTCCGTCAAACCCTCCTAACACAGAAACAATGATGGTAAATATGATTTCTTCATTTGATTATGATCCAAAGGGAAAACAAATTGTTGGGTCCATCTCGTTGAGTCCGCATGAAGCAATGTACAACCTTATCCAAACCCTTTCTGATGACCACACTAATGACCTTCATCTGGTGGCTTCAGACCTTTACCACTTGCCCTACTGGTTAGGACCTTCTCTTCCTACTCTGGATTATCTCTCCCAGACTTTTCCCTCTGATGAGTCCATTATGGATATTATGAGTACGAATGAACCTATATGGGAGGATCATCACCATAGATCCTCGTTCCTCCCAAATACCAGTTCGGTAGACCATGATTTTGCATCCCTTTTACTACTGATATTGTCAAAACACCTCAAACTCCTATATTGTTGTAGAACATAGATTCTGAAGGAAACCTATGCAACATTACTCAAACAAATCCAATTGACATATCATCCAAGCTTAGCACCCTTGAGCATGTTCATGTTGGATAGAACTACTCAGTAGAAGAATCTGAAGCATATAGAGCACTTTTCAAAGAATTCCAAGATGTATTTGCCTGGTCCTACGAAGAAATGCCGGGGATAGACCCATCCATTGTGGTTCATGAAATAAAAACCTATCCCACTGCAAAACCTGTTAGGAAAAAACTGAGACAAGTCCATCCATAGAAAGCCATAGCTATCAAAGCTGAAATATAAAAACTTCTAAAAGTAGGGTTTATTTATCCCGTACCCCTGAAAGAATGGGTATCAAACATCGTCCTTGTCAATAAAAAGCAGGGCACCATTAGAGTCTGCATCGATTTCAGAGATTTGAACAAATCTTGTCCCAAAGGAAACTTTCACACCCAGCATATCGACCAGATTATCAAAAACTGTGCCAAAAGTGTCATCTTCTCATTCATGGATGGCTTTTCGGGTTATAATCAGATTGAGATTTTACCCACCGATCAACACAATACAACATTTAGTTTCCCATGGGGAACCTTTGCATACAAGAAGTTACCATTCATCCTGAAAAACGCTGGAGCCACTTTCCAGCTTGCTATGTCCTATGCGTTTCATGATATAAAACATATTGTAGAATCGTACCTTGATGACCTCCCAGCTCATTCACAGCGACAAGAGGACCGCCTGATCATCTTAGAGACATTTTCCTGAGATGCTGTCATTATAACATATGGCTCAATCCTCATAAATGTGTTTTTTGCATTGAGACAGGACTCCTGTTAGGTTTTGTGGTTTCTAAGGATGGCATTGAGATAGATCCATTGAAAATTTCCACTATTCTACCCCTACCAGCCCCAACCAACCTTCTAGAACTCCAAATTTTGCAAGGGAAGGCAAACTTCCTCCGCCGTTTCGTTTGCAATTTTGCAGAGAAAACACACGGTTATATGCATCTCCTTAAGAAGGACACTCCATTCTTTTGGGATGACCAATCCCAATGGGCCTTTGATAATATCAAACACACTCTGAATCACTCACCCGTGATACACCCCCCAGATTATTGAAAGCATTTTCTCTTATAGATTGCTGCCTTCACTACTACCATTGCTATGGTTTTGGTGCAGGAGAATCCGAATGGTCATGAGCACATGATATACTATGCTAGTAAGAATTTCATGGATTCTGAAACTCGATACTCCCGCATGGAGAAGTTCGCATTGGCCACGGTCATTGGTGTTCAGAAATTTTGTCACTACATTTTGCTCTGCACAACCACCGTATTGGTAGATCAGAACTCTATGTATTACATCCTGACTTGTCAGGTGCTTGGGGGAAAATATTCCTGATGGATAGTCATCCTACAAGAGTTTGATCTAGAATTTTCCAAAGCTACGTCAAAGAAATCCTTGGTCTTTGCTGAGCTAATGTGTGATCTTCCCTATGCTTCGACGAAATCTGAGCCGAGTGATTCATTCCCGGATGAATTCCTATTCCTGATAAGCACTACTGAACCATGGTATGGATATTTGCTCATTTATCTCCAGACACAAATATTTTATCCCACTCTATCCCGTGATGATCGCCACCGTATCCGTCAGCATGCAAAATACTACCTCATCTTGAATGAAACTTTGTATAGACGTGGTATCCATTCCGTTCTCTAGAGATGCCTTACCCACGAGGAAGCTGAACATGTTTTGAATGACTACCACTTTGGAGCATGTGGCGGTCATCTATCTGGGATGGCTACAACCCAGAAAATCCTTCGCGTTGGCTATTTATGGCCTTCAATCTTTAAAGATTGTCACAAGGATGTTAAGAAATTCCCACCCTGCCAACATTTCTGTCCAAAAAGGTGCACCCACCATGCTCCGTTACACCCTGTCATTTCCATTGGCCCTTTCGCCAAATGGGGGATTGATTACATGCATTGTAAGCCTACCTCAGCCAGAGGGGCATGGTTACATCATCGTAGCCATTGATTATTTTACGAAATGGGCTGAGGCTATGCCTACATATGTAGAGGATGGTAAGACTGCCACTCTCTTCCTATTTTATCATGTGATAGCAAGATTCGGATTCCCGCGGTCCATGGTTACAGATCACGGATCACATTTCTACAATCAAATGATGGAGGAATTAAGTGCTAAGCTAGGTTTTCTTCATGAAAACTCAATGCCCTATTATCCGCAAGCTAATGGTCAAGTCGAGGCCATTAACAAAGTTTTGAAAATAATGCTGCATCGAATGGTTGGAGACCAGAAATCCAACCGGCACCATATTATTTTCTCTGCTCTTTGGGCTTACAGGACTTTAGTAAAGACAACTACTGGTTTTACACCCTTCCATCTTGTCTATGGACTAGAAGCTGTCTTGCCTATTCAATGTCTAATTCCATCCTTGAAACTTGCTGTCGAAGTTCTCCCAGACACTTCCACATAGGAAGAAATATTTCTCTACTTGAACAACCTTGACGAAACTAGAAGATATGCTACCTTAGCCAATGAGGCACACAAGAAATGCGTTAAGGCACAGTATGAAAATTCAGCCCAACCTCGTGCCTTTAACGAAGGTGACCTAGTTTTAACCTATGATCAGAGACATGACAAACTAGGGAAAGGGAAGTTCGAATCCATGTGGTACGGTCCTTTCATTATTTCCAAAGTTCTAGAGAAAGGGGCCTGTGAGCTTGTGGACTATGATGGAATCCCCTTAGGACAAACTCACAATGAGTTGTACCTAAAGAGGTACTATGCCTAGATATTTCTTGTATAGTACCTTGTATATATGTATATTACTGGACTTTTTAGTGTGCTTAAGTATTTTCAATATGGTTTTGAGTTTAGTGTCCGTATCTGTTTATACCATGTTTTGGTCATGCAGAGCAGATGGCTTTCTACGACTTCGCTGATGGTGATTGCCTTCACACCTTGAATATTTCCTCATCTGCTTGGGTTCTCTATTCCCCAGCTTATGATTTGGTTAGTTTAGGAGCGGTTCGTATTGGTCCCGCTACCAAAAATATCGTCGAGTATCGAGTATTCATAGGCCTTCTGACTGAAGCTGCCTCCTAAAATGTTCATAATTTGGTAGTTTTGATGGACTCACAACTAGTGGTTTGTCCTTTAAACCATGTCTATACTATCAATATTCCCGTGCTTCTCTATCTCTTCCGGAGGGTATGTTTATTGGAGAGGTCATTTGAAGCTATTACCTATAGGCATATCCCTAGGGAAGATAATGCAGTTGCCAAATCATTGGAAAATTACATCCTAGACTGGCATATTGCCCATTCATGACGTGAAAATCAAACATGGTTTGCTATAAATAAACTGTAAAATATACATAAAACTCATATAAATACATTTGCCATTTGAGACATATAAACACCAAAAGTAAAAGTATGTATATACATATATATATACATATTCATATATATATATATAAGTGTTTTACAAAAAATAGGTCATGATACCTCATCTGAAGCGCTTAGGCTTTCAGGAAAAATATCATCATACAAAAATCCTGATGCTATCTATCAGCTTTCAGTAATACATCATGCAGCCTATCATCTAGTGATGCTCATGGTAACACATGACCGCCCGGGCTAATCGATGTAGCAGTCTATTAAAATGACCTAGTACTCCCACACTGGACCTCTGGTACCTCAGTGGGAGGTCATCGATCAAGGCATCTGGTATGTCTAGAGTTAAAATGGGGACTTCACTTAGTGAACCTCTCACATAGCATGTGCGATCGTGGGATATTAAAGAATACCCTTAATTTCAAGAGATATTGACCCAAACTCTTTTTGTTGAAACCCCCTCCCAATACTTAAAACCTCCTCCCCACCCCTTTTTATACCTCAATCCTTATAAACCACCCTACCCACCCCCACCTTAAACCCCTCATCCCCCCAATACCTGCAATATATTGGTTCAATTTTTGATAATTTTAAAACCCATAATATGAACTAACGTGATAGGATATTGGCTAACAAGTGAAGCCCTCATGAGAGTTAACCTCTCAAGGTTATCCTCTAGCTCCCCCATCACATCATCACCCTGTGGAACAAAATGAGCTTCGACTCTCTCGTCTAGTGGGGAGGATCCCCCAGGTCGTGCTGCTTCGACATTTGCATGAAACCATTTAAGTATTGTTACTACACATAAAAAATATAAAACATTAAAACATAAAAACACAATTGCCATTTTAGGGTTTTTGTTTCTTACCAATGTTGTCCCACTGTGCACCAGGTGGAAGCGGTAGATCAGGGTCACCCTTGAAATCGGTACCCACGTATTCATAGTCTTCAACCATGAGGAGCTGGTCTCTTAGCCATCTGAAAAATGGGTCTCCGAACTTCACCTTGCCTCTACCTGCCCCTATGTGGGCCATGATCTGGACCCACCTCAGCATGCGAGGGTCTCTTGCCCTCAACTATGTGAATACTACCTGGGGTCTCAGTTGGGGGACCCACTCAAAAAAGAAACATGCTAAAATGGATCCAAAATTGAACTGCTTCAACTCTCCCTGCCGACACTTGGTCGTTCGATCTTTGAAAATGGTAGAAGAGCCTCCACCTAGTTGAATACTGTGGGTGCCATAGCCTCTATATCATAGAGCATATGCGCTCTAGATGCCTAATGAACCCCTTGGCTCCCCGTCACTCTTTGCATGGTAAATAATACTGTGCGAAGAGGGCCATCCACCACTGCTTTGATGGGAATTTTCTTCCCTGATGTTCTGGTCCTAGGAATACAATGGCGATTTATTAATTCCTGGGTGGTAATGTTCCCTCCACGGGAACCAGTCAAAGAGATGGGAGCACCCTGTCTTGATAGGACTATCAAGAAGTAGATATATTCTACTTCAATTTTCAATACATTAGCACCCACCTCAAAATATTGTTGCTCTGGATTTCACATTGCGGAGAATATGCTCCAATAAACGCTCATGTGACACCATGATGGGTGTGCAAATTTTTTTTAGGAGACCGCACTCCCTCAATGCGGCTATACATCCTGTGTTTATTTCGGCAAATGCATCATCATTTTGATGTTTCCTCTCTTTCCAAATAACCATTTTTGACCAATGGAAACTTGCCAAAAACAATCATAAGGCCAATTAGAAACATCATCACCCTTTCAAATCATCAAAATTTAGCTAATTTTCCTTGTACATATGTTTTTCTTCACCCACAGCCGGTACCGCCTGAGTCTCATTGAGGGCAGGCGGTGGCACTTCCTGAGTGAAGTGTTTTAGGTGCGGTTCCTATGGGGTACTACTTATCTCGCAAGGGATAAGAGTGGTGCCCACATTCATGGTTTTAGAGGTCACTCAAATTTCCCAAAACACCCCCAAAATAAAAAATGAAAGCATAAAATGAAAGAGCAAGGTTCAAGATTTTACCTAGAACGGACGATGCGTAAATCTGACGGTAGATGATCTTGGAATCACCAACTAAAAATCTGATCAAGAAACTTCTCCAAAGGCTCTCCACTATTGGTAAATGGTAAAATGTTTTGTTTTTTACTATTTACATAACTTTTATAAGCATTCTAGGTTTTGGCATGTCATAGTTTTGTTTTTAAAATAATTTATTACAATAAAACTATCAGTCATGACCCTTTAATGTCATTTATCGAAGAGTTTAACAGTTGTTTTTTAAGTCGTTGTAGGATAAACAACGGTAGTAGTAAAAGTTTTGGGAGTTTGTTTTTGACTTTTTCGTACTACTATAAAACATAAAAAGTCTTTGAGCATTTATTGAGACACTTTGGTCATGCTCTCCAAACTTAGCATCAAAGGTCCGAGTTCTTTTTCGATTCTTTTCAAACTCGTAAAATCCCTCATCATGAAAAGAGAACTAGTGGAGTCCTCTTTAAACTCTTTTCAGGCTCCTTAAATACGAAAATATTGTTGAGTGATCTTGTCTTCTTCACGCTCGTTAAAGCACTTGAAGAGTCGTCTATTTCACGGTAGGTTATCACTTTTTTGGTTCAGATGAACTATTTACGAAAAAGAACCCTGTGGAGTGTTCTTCCATAGTTGTTCAGACTCTCTAAACATGAACAACACCGATTTAAATTTCATTGGACTCGTTAAATCAAACATTGAGAGACCCTCTTTTGGGAATGAACCCCTCCTCTCTCAGGTTCATAAAACATATGAGTTTGGACTTGTCTTCAGATGAGCTACAACGAGTGTTTGTTACCCTATTTAAACTCGTAAAAATGAAAAGAGGCACTCATTAATCGTGATGGGGAATTAAGGGAAGGGAATCATTTTGCAAATAAATGGCAGTTTGTCATTACCTTTGAACATGGCACTTATCTGCATATCATTTTAGTCAATTTGGTATCCAGCTGATTTCCATGATGATCCACTTTCATGAGTCATGTCACTCCTTTGGTTCTTTCAAAAGAATGCATTGTCCACCATTGCACTGTGTGTTTTTCTGGTCTATTCATGCTACCAAGTCTTTTGCTGTGCTTCTTGATGTTCAAAGGGAAGTTGAAAAAGTTTACCTTTGTAGTCAAAACAGTCTCTGTGACAATACTTTTGAGTCAGGCTTATGGTGACTTCATTCACATCATTCCAGAACTTTGTTCCGAGTTTCGTGTCATCGATGTGGGGTTCATCATGGCTCTCATTCAATGATACTATTCCTGTCGACATCAGCTCTTCATCCAGGAAATAGTCTTAGAAATAAATTTAGTACCTTGAGATCTGTATGCCTCAATGACAGATTCTCTCACTCTCGACATAGGTTCACATCATTGAACTTTGATTGATAGAATTGACTGGGTGTTCAACATCAAGACATCTATTCACACTTAGTAGATTGTACTAGGGTACCTTGGGAATCATTAACATCAATGGTGATCTCCCTCGCACTTGTTAACGGTTCACATCATTGGCCGGTAATCAAGTGGTTTCTACCATGTTCAACTTCAGAACATTGTAATCACATGGATAGAATTGTACTTTGTGAAAACAAGATGAAGACCTTGGGTACTTGTTTAGCACTCATTGCTTTCCCCAGGTTGTGATGGAGTTTTTTATATCAAGCATGGATCCACATTTGTATGGTTGTGGCTATGCTCAAATTTGCATCTGTATGACATAGATATATGTTGTATGTCTGGTATCTATGTCCAAGTTTGAGTCCTCTATCACATGGATCTACGTTGTATTCTAGTAGCCATGGTTGTTTGTTCCTCTCATGGATCTGCCTTGTATTGGTCTGCAGCCATGAGTTGGTTACATTTGTCTATGAGTCAAAAGTATTGATGTATTGTGAGATGCCTACTTGACAACACTCTCCAATCAAGCTGACTCTTACCTCAAACTGACAACTTGTTCTCTCAAAGCTCTCGCTTATCGTATCCCTCTAAGCCTCATGCTTTGGGGGGCATTCTGTTATACCCAAATCCTGTCACCAACATGTGATGAGATCCTTAACACCTATGTTATCCCTAAATACCAAACTTGGAGTGGAAACATGCTCTGGATGTCAATTCTACATGTAAAACCCTAGCACCGCCTTTTCCCTTTAGCTGATGAGCGGAACCTTGTTCGGCACTGCATGAGTCCTATTATAGAAAATCAGTGCCACCATGTATGTGTTTTGTTCTTGAAGCAGTTCTTACCTACACGGCTCTGTCATAAAGGTGTATAAGCGGTACCCTTGGTAAAATTGTAAAAAAAGATAATTCTTGAGGCTTCTAGAACATGAGCCTCATGTCCTCCCTTATCCCTATCAATCTGGGTTGGTTGGAGTAGAGATCCCTTTTGGTAGGATCTTATGGCCACCTCACCCATAATTCTCTCAACTATCCCTATCCATTGAGCCCTATAAATACAAGCTCATGTCCCATAGTTGAGGAGGATAATTGAATGGTAATGTTATGCTGTTGAATTGACTACCTATCCCAATCCATTGGAGAGCACAGGAGAGCAAGTTGGAGCTATCGGGGATGAGGTGTTTGTCTTGTGGAGGAGTTTGTCAACACTAAGGAAATGGTTGTAAGTTTCTTCATTGATTTCTTAATGCAAAAATGATTTCCGTCCCATATATATGTTGTACTGATCTCGCATGTATATGTTACTGGATTCCTTAGTCACTAGTATGGATGTGTGAGTAATGTTCTGGTAGATTTGATGTTCTTGTTTGTTTGACATGTTCTGCAGGTACACAGGTTCGTCATTAAAACATTATTCTAGGTGTTTACAACATTTAGGGAAGGTTTTCATCCTTTGTCGTTCACTTATTTGTTTTGGATTTGAACCATTTAGACTAGAGGAACAACTTCTGTCCACAGAAGGTGCAATATTCTTGACAATAGGGATAGGAGCCTCCTCCATTGACTACTTTGATTACATCAAAATTAGTATGAGTCCTAATACCTTCTAAATCTATGACCAAATTCGACACATGACCAATTGGTTGGACTTTGGCCCGATTAGCCAATCTCAGCTGCATTGGGGACCAAACTAGTGTCGGATCCCCCATATTCTTCCATGTCTATTTTGTCAGGATATTTACGTCTGACCCGAGATCCAAAATAACTGAATCGAATTCATAGTCCCCAATCTAGATGTTCATTCGCATTTATTTTCCCATCTTTTTATTTTGTAAAGAATTCACCGCAGAGTCCTGCAACTTTCTATCCGGATGGTGCCGCAACTTCTCAATCACAACCAGAGCATCGGGATCTCTTTCCAGGGATAAAAAATCTTGAAGAAATGTTGTAAGGTACCATACTACCATGATGGTCCAACCTCTAATTGAGAATCAAAATCAGAAGGCATGCCAAAAATAGGTGTCTTACTAGTATTTCTTCAAATCTCCTCGTGAGCCTCGAAAAATGTATCTCTCTCAGTCACGATATTGAACTGTACTTTATTATTTCTAGCTAGTCAAACTTGTGGACGTGGTCCATCATCTCCAATTGTCACGTCTCCTCAAGTGAGAATCCCAACATCAACATCCTTTGTTTGCGGCTCTGCTAGAATTGTTGCAACCGTCGACCCTTGATTCCGGTTCTGTGGCGGAGGCTGGTTGAGAGGTGGATTCTAGTTCACCGGTGGATTCATAGGCTAATTTACATTCTAATTTTACACTAGGATTTGGGGCTGACCTTGAATCTGTAGTTGCTGCTGGTTCTATATCTGCTTTTGGGCTTGGAACTAGTTCTGAGTCTGCATCAGAGGAACATTTTCGGCCTGCCATTTCACAATTAGTTGAGGGAAATTATCAACAGTATCATCTCTTACCACACAGTATACACAGTGCAAATGAGGACAATCCCTCTGATAGTGCCCTAATGTCCCACATTTGTAACACTATATTGATGCATGACCCCGTCCTCCTCCTCAGACGAAACATCCTCTTCCCCTGAATCCTCCACGGGATCCTCCTTGCCGTTGGTACTGTGGTTGGGTTACTTGCTGCTGATACTGGGGTTGGTCCCCTTGCTATTGTAGGGGATTTAGCTGTTGCTGAACATAATGTGCTACTTGGACATACTATGGCTGCGGCAGAGCAATTGGAATCTGCGGTCACAGTGCAAACTGTGGTTGTGGCACGAACTGCGACTGTGATATAAGCTGTGGCTGTGACAGAATAAATTGCATCTATGGTGGCGACGTATACTAGACTTGAGATGGTGACTATGGCTGTGGGTGTTGCACCATACAAGGATATTCACATGTCCACTCTTGAAGTATATCATAAGCTCGACAATCCTTATCCTTGTGCCCAACTCAGTGACAAAAGGTGCAATATAAACTTGCTGGCTTCGTAACCATTTTCTTTATGTAGGTACAATCTTCATTTTGATGCCCATATACTTGACATATGCGACACATGACACGCCACTGTAACTCAGCAGATTTGGTGCTCCCGAGAGTAGATAATTTTAGAAGGTAGGATAAGTATCTTTGGTGTGTCCACCCACATGACATAGAGTGCACCATAGGTCGTCTTGTTCCTCTTTCGTCTTCTTGATGTCCTGCAATTGAAGCGTTAGGTTCGCCAGTTGCGCCTGGATTTGGTTCATGACAACATGAGTGTCCCTGATAGGCGAAGCCTCTAGCTTCATTGCAATTTCCAGATCCTCACTCCGTGTTGTGATCTTTTGCTACATCAATGGATTTTGGATATGAGGGAACAACGCCACGATGAACCATTCTTTGTGTTGGACGTCACTCATATCAAAGTTGACCCGTGTGATCAGCGTATTAAACCTTTGGTCAAAGTCCCAAACCATCTCATTAGGGTATTATTTAATTTCCTTCAGCTCCATTGTTAGAATAATCAACCCATAGTTACCCATATTTGACATTAATTAAATCATTTTTGTCTTATTCCTAGATTCCTAGATTCCCTCTCTATGCTAGTTGACTTCAACATGTTCCTAGAAGTCAATACTTGCTAAATTTGGTCATGGAGCACTTTGGAATCATCCTGGAAACATATTTAGCATTTCTTCTTTATTACTGGTTCCTTAAAGAACATATCTTCTTTTTTTGAAAGCTGCCTTTCTTTACTTTAGTTTTAAGGCATAAAGGAAAAGCTAGTCTAGGGGAACTTGCATTATTTTTTGACCACATCATACTTCTTCCTTTTCTCCAGACAAAAGCATGAATGAGTTTTATTTCCACCACTTATTAGCTTTCCCACTTGCTTTAGCTAATTTGTGAGGATCTTCATGGATTTGGAAAGTCCTTTTTGCACCTATGGGGGATTTGACTTGTTTTAGTAAGCCTTCTTTTTGACCAATTCAAATAGCAACCTAGTGATTTTGAATCTGTCATGTAATTATATATTTGAGCAGCCTATTACTTCATATGGTTGGCTAATGTACACTTATTCAATACAGGATTAAGTTATGCTCCAATTTCAGTCTCCTTTTGTGTGAATTTTGCATGTTTGATTAGCAATTTTGTGAGTGTAATTGATCTATCTCTTGGGTTAAATTTCCACATGGTATTAGATACTTTGTAGATTTATTTCTATCCTTCCAAATTTTTATTGTAGGTTCGACATCAGTGACTGGGAGCGCATTCTGCTGATTGAAGGGCACATGAACTGAGATATGGACCAATCTCAAAGGATCATCTTGACTCCATTCAATTTATTCTAATGGAAATATGATATGGAGATATTATTGAGAGAGAAAGGTATCTACAGGGTTACCATGGCTACTGAGGTAGATCCTAATGTAGCCACAAAGAAAATCAAATGGCACAACAAGAGGGATGAGGCCTATGGTCTTTTGTGTCTAAGTATTTCAAGAGACCTCCTCTTTCATCTTGATTCATGGACATATCTTAATGAGGTGTGGGAGAATATTTAAGATATTTTTAGCAAGACAAATGAGATGAGAGGACATCAAATCAAGAATGAATTGATCTCCTTGAATCCCAGTAGCTTCGAATCATTGCAACTTTATTTTACCAAGTTTAAGGCCCTTATTTTGTAGTTAAAACAATGTGGGATTGAAAAGAAGGAGGAGAAAATAGTTTTGACCATTCTCTCAAAGCTTGGTCCTGACTATTCAGTGTTTGTTTCAACCTTCTATGCCACTAATTTGACAGCTCGAACCTGGAAGATTCCTAAGCTTGTTGATTTCATGGAATCCCTCACTCAAGAGCAAGATAAATTGGTGATGATGGGCACCATCAAACCTTCTAAAGACCAAGATTTGGTTGCTAGAGATTCAAATGTGGATTCAAAAAGAAAGAAAAAAGCTAAAAAGCCACTTGATCAAAAGAGAGACAAGGAAAAGTCTCAAGAGTCCTCAGGCTCTAAGAAGAACCCCCAGAAGAAGAAGAACAAAGGAGAAATGAGAAATTGCGCATAATACAGTAAGGGATATCATCCTGAGAGCTCTTGTATGAAAAAGCAGATAGACATGTTGACCCAACTATTGGACAAGAACAACATCTCCCTTCCTGATTGCTCAAAGAAGAGGGAAGGAGGATCAAATTTAGAAGACAAGGAGAGAGTACATGCCTTGGTTGCTGGCACCTCAAGCTCACCTAGCTTCATCATTGATTCTGGAGCTTCCAGACATATGGTTTCAACAAGAGAGATATTTTCTTCTCTTGACATGTCGAAAGGTCCACAAATAGTTTTGGGAGATAAATATCTGACTGACAGTATGGGAAAGGGTAGGATTGATCTTGACCATGGTAATTTCAATAATGTGTTGTATGTTCCAGGTCTTGCCTCTAATCTCTTGTCAGTGTATCAGATGACTCACACTAGGTCTCCAAATAAATTCATCTTCTCCCCCAATGAAGTTGAAATCACTGAGATTTCAAATGGTAAAGTCATAACAAAAGGTGTTGTTGATCACACTTCGAAGGTATACAAGTTTTCCCATTTGCTACCCTGCCCAAACCCCTTTGCTCTTCTTACTCATGCTAATGAAGTAAGCAAGATTTGGCATGAAATATTTAGCCATCTTAACTACAAGTATCTTTCTGATTTGAGTGACAAAGATATGGTCATAGGGTTACCAAAGATCAAGTTTTCTAAGGGAGTTTGTCAAGGTTGTATCCTAGGAAAACACCAAGAGCACAAGTATGAGAGAGCTAGTCATGAGAGAACCTCTGCACCTCTTGAGTTGATCCACAGTGGCATTTCTGGTACATTCCCTCATATATCCATGATTCAAGCCAAATATTCACTCACCTTCATGGATGACTTTTCTAGGTATTGTTGGGTTCACTTCCTAAAGCATAAGTCTGAAGTTTTTGACCTCTTCAAAGTCTTTAGAGCCTTGGTTGAAAACCAATATGGGAGGAAACTCAAGATCCTCAGATCTGACAATGGTGGTGAGTATGTCAAGCCTGAGTTCATATAGTATTGCAAAGATTTAGGTATCTAGATGCAGCATTCTATTCCTTACACACCACAATAAAATGGTGTTGCTAAGAGAAAGAACAGATCACTGAAGGAGATGGAAACTTGCATGATGGAGGCTAAAAATTTGCCACCAAAGTTTTGGGCTGAGGCTATAAAATGTGCATCCTATATCTATAATAGGGTGTCACATAAGCATCTTTATGGTATGGATCCTTTCAAATCTTGGAGTGGGCACAAGCCAGATGTGACCCATTTTAGGATTTTTGGCTCAAAGGCTTGGGCTAGAATTCCAACTGAAAATAGGAAGGCTTTGCAACCCCAAAGCCAAGAGTGCCTATTTGTTGGGTATTCTAAAGATTCAAAAGGGTACAAGCTGATTGAATTGAGCACAAACAAAGCTTTCATTGAAAGAAGTGTTCAGTTTAAAGAAGAGCCTTTAGCAGCAGTTGAAGTTGGAGAGTCCTCTTCACCACCACAACCATTAATTGTAAGTGAAGAGACTAATGAGTTTGCTGATTATGATATGTCTAATAATGATGAATTAATTGCATATCCTAACATCCCTACAAGACAAAAGTGGGAATCAAGGACCATTCATGCAGCTGGGGAACTAGCTGGAAATCCTAATGACAATAGGAGGACAAGATCTCAATTTGAGAGTGCCCTTTGTGTGAAAGATACACTCTTTGCTGAGAAGTTTTATTTGATGATAGATTATTATCTAGAGACATATGAAGATACAGCACATGATCCAAGATGGAAAACATCCATGAAAGAATAATTCATATCGCTTCAGAAGAACAAAACTTGGGAACTGGTTGATCTCTCCCTAGGGAGAAAGCTAGTGAAGTGTGAGTGGGTGTTTAAAACTAAGTTTGCTGCTGATGGTTCACCTTTTAAATATAAGGAAATATTTTTAGCCAAGGGATACTCTCAGGTACATGGTATTGATTACAATTAGACCTTTGCACCAGTGGCAAAGATGGACTCCATAAGGCTTGCTCTAGCCATTGCAGCTTCGAAGCAATGGGAGGTACATCACATGGATGTAAAGTGTGCCTTTCTGAATGGAGATATGAATGAAGATATTTATATGCATCAAACAAAAGGTTTTGTATCTAATCCATCTTTAGTGTGCAGGTTAAAGAAATCATTGTATGGGCTCAAGCAAGCCCCTAGGGCTTGGTATGCCAAGATTGATGGATTTATACTGTCACCGAGTTTTGTTCGATGAAAGTATGATCCTAATGTTTATTTGAATTTGATTCATGGTTATTTAATGATTATTTTTCTCTATGTGGATGACCTACTGATTACATGAAGTTCAAAGAAAAATATTGCCTCCTTGAAGGATGCAATGAACCATTCCTTCTCTATGACAGATTTGGGATTGTTGAGCCAATTCTTGGGTCTTGAAATTTCTCAATCCCAACATGGAATCAAGGTTCATCAAGTTCAGCATGAAATATTGCAATCTAAGCAAGACTCCATTCCTTTCAGGAGTTAAGCTTGAACTTAAGCAGGTTCTTCTCTTATGGTAAATAATACACTATATAGGCAGTTGATTGGGTGTTTGATTTATCTTACACATACTTGACCTGAATTATATTATGTAGTTAGTGTGGATTCAAGATACATGGATCAGCCTCATGAGATCCATTGGAGAGCAGCCAAGAGGATCCTAAACTTTGTTCAGGGAACAAGGACTCATGGGATTTTCTACAAAGCAAAATCTGACTTAGAGCTAGTTGGATTTACTGACATTGATTGGGTAGGTGACAACATAGATCAAAAGTATACCTCAAGATATGTGTTCATGCTTGCAGATGGACCAATCAGCTGGTCAAGTAAGAAGCAGAGTGCCATAACACTCTCATCTATAGAGCCATAGTATAGAGGAGTTGTAAATGCATGTACTCAACGTTTATGGTTGCAGGGGATTCTTGGAGAATGTGGTTTCGAATCAGAGTTTTCAATAGTCATCTATTGTGACAATCAAAGAACCATTCGAATACCCACTGATCCAGTTCAAAGACAAAGAACCAAGCACATTGAGATCCATATGCACTATATCAGGGAGCTTGTGCATGATGGTACCATTGCTCTAATCTACTGCGCATCTTCAGAACAAGTAGCAAATAACTTCACCAAAGTATTATGTGAGAAGACCTTAAGTAATATCAAATCACTATTGGGGATTTCTGATCATGTGGTGAAAAATGATTGATAATAAGATTTCCAAAATTTTGTTT
Organism: Pseudotsuga menziesii; assembly: GCA_001517045.1. Lineage (NCBI taxonomy): Eukaryota > Viridiplantae > Streptophyta > Pinopsida > Pinales > Pinaceae > Pseudotsuga > Pseudotsuga menziesii. The sequence continues at coordinate 629,283 of LPNX011114632.1, forward strand.
CCTGTCCATGTTTAAGGGAGGATTTTTCCACTGGGTTTTTTCCTCTTTCCTTGGTTGTATGGATATGCAGTATGTAAAAGGGTGACTAAGACTTGTTTCTAGGCCCTATAATTTTCTGATATTTACTCATAAAGTTAGGATTAAGGGGGGGTGTTAGAATAATCAACCCATAGTTACCCATATTTGACATTAATTAAATCATTTTTGTCTTATTCCTAGATTGCTAGATTCCCTCTCTATGCTAGTTAACTTCTACATGTTCATAGAAGTCAATACTTGATAAATTGGGTCATGGAGCACTTTGGAATCATCCTGGAAACATATTTAGCATGTATTCTTTATTCTTGGTTCCTTAAAGTGCATATCTGATTTTTCTAAAAGTTGCCTTGTTTTACTGCAGTTTTAAGGCATAAAGGAAAAGCTACTCTAGGGGAACTTGCCTTGTTTTTTGACCACATCATCCCCCTTAATTTTCTCCATACAAAAGCATGAATGAGTTGTCTTTCCACCACTTATTATCTTTCCCACTTGCTTTAGTTAATTTGTGAGGATCCTCATGGATTTGGAAAGTACTTTTTGCACCTATGGGGGATTTGACTTGTTTTAGTAAGCCTGCTTTTTGACCAATTCGAATAGCAAACTAGTGCTTTCAAATATCTCATGTAATTATATCTTAGAGAATCCTATTACTTCATATGGTTGGATAATGTACACTTATTCAATACAGGATTAAGTTATGCTTCGATTTCAGTCTCCTTTTGTGTGAATTTTGCATGTTTGATTAGCAATTTTGTGAGTGTAATTGATCTATATATTATGATCAATTTCCACATATGTAATGTACTATGATTAATATTTTTTTTTCTTGAGTTCTTCATGTAGTCCCTTCCGAATCTCGTCCAAATTCTTCACCATGTTCCCTTGCAGAACCTGTATGAATATCATATACCAATCGAGTGCACGACCTCGAAGGGTGGTCACTAATTGGCCTTTCTTTACATCATCATCTATAGTCTATCTAGCAGTCCATACTACCTCACATAAGAACAAATATTGCTCTGGGTCATCAGTGCCATTTCCATGGAACATAGGTAGCTTATCGTCTCTCGCCATCCTAGAACTTCTTCCTGTAGATGTTTCTTTACTACTGCATGCTGCTTGGGACATCGGACACGTCGAAATAGGTTGCATATATCTTCCTAAGGGTGGATTAGTGCATGGAGGTGTGGACACATTGCAACCAGGGTTTGACCTTGCTTCTACCTTGGGTGTAACCTGGGTCTGCTCGTCTGCTTCGTCATTGTAGGGTCTCTTTGTCCTGTGTGGTTGTCCTTACCAGTCTTGCATTCTGATCGTATCAGGACCTTCCCCTATCCTCTACCTCTTCTCTACTCGAAACCTTGCTCCTCCCCTTGTACAACCACTCTCTTCCTTGTCTACCCTCATAGTCTCATCGAAACTTACACCCATATATCCCTTATCTTTCCATTCGTCACTCACCTTCTATCGCGGTGTTCACAACCTCTACGCACCATAGTTTTACTACTCGAGGTGCATTTTTAGTATGCCCTTTTCACAAACAAGCATCTTGATTGACAATTGTAGAGCTAGTAAGAACCTACCTCATGGTCCGTTGAAGAATTTCCGTTCTGCTTCGCTATAGGACTTGTTGGTATCAACCACAAACTAAGTGATATATCCTTCCAGAATACTATCCAACCAAACTTTAACAGCTCGTGATGCCTTGTTGTTAGTTTCTTGTAGTTTTTGAATTAGCTCGGGGGTCCAGGATGTCGGTTCTCCTCCCTAGAAGTTGCGCTTCTTGTAGGTGAATCATGTCAGCCACTCATATAGTATGATGGGAAACTCACAGAAAAACAATTTGTGAGGGTTTTTGTGTATGTACTTGTCCAACCATTCGTTTGCTGTCAACCTCAGGTTTTGGTTCTCGAATTCAGTGAATTATCATAGTCTTAGGTCGAACCAATCTTCAATCTCCAGTTTTGTTGGTTGCCACAACATATACTCCTCTCAGTCTAAATGAGGTCCCGACAAAAAATTCAATTGGTGGCACAAACCACCCAACAAATCCTTGTCGACAGGGGTTCCCACTCTGTTGACACTCAACTTGCGCAATCTCCCTCAGTGCTAGCCTAGACAGGTTTACCTTTCCTGGCAACACCCGTAGAGCAGATGAAGTCTCACCTGAGATGTTCGAGGGAGAGCTGTTAGAACCATGTTTCCATAGTAAGGAGGAGGATCTAGGGAAACATCAGTTCATCGACTTAGCTATCAGTTCTAACAGGACCATTCATCAGACATTGCATCATTCTTAATAGATATACCATTTCAACCACAGATCTAACAGATTGCATCATTCATTTATTCATCGTAGTAGTATCACATTATTCATTTATAAAATAGAATCATCATACATTCTTCATTGATATCGTGGCACATAAAAACAAAAAGAAATAAAAGACAACAATGATTCAACTCAACATCCGTCATATCATATTACTTTCTGCGCAACAGATCCAAAACAACAACTATTTTTCTCCACAACAAGGAAGAGATAGACCCACAAAATCGCATACAGATAACACAAGATTCAATCTCTCAATTTCTCTCTGCTACAACTTGTCACTCTTTCACAACTTGTCTTTTTCATTTGCAATTCTAACTCTATATATAGGCTTGCGCCTTTACATTCATGGTCAAATTCTAACTAACTCCTAACTGATTTAACCACTAATGAACTATATCCACAAAATGTGGTCAACCGATACAAAAATATGCATAAAATATTAAAAAATGGTTTGTTTTCCGCCCATCGCGTTATCTTTGCCTTGCACGGTGTCGCATGAGCTTGTGCAACCTCCGCGGTGCTACGCAACTCACTTACCCCAAAACTCCCGCCAACACTTTGTTCAAGGATGACATGTTTCCAAAAAACTTATAACAAAAGAGTGCATTTCTTCCTTTCCTTTCTTGTTAAGTTTTAACGAGTCCAAGAAAGTCAACTTGAAGGATTTCTTCATTTTTGAACAAGCTTGAAGAAAAGAGAGAATAGTGCTTGATATAACACCGATTCATGGATTTTACGATCCCAATAAAGTGAATGCTCATCAGTGCTTTCATAGTTTTAAGAGTTTGAAAACTCCAAAGAATACTCTATGGGGGTGCTTTTTTGTAAATTTAGTCTCCTGAGTTCGAAAAAGTATAAAACAATCCAAAGGAGAACTCTCTTAGATTCCGAAGAACTAAGGTATACCTTTTTTGTACTTAGTCGGCAAGGTCTGAAAAAGGTGTAAAATATCACCCAACCGACGCTCCTTCAAAATCAAGCATGTAGGCTTAGTTTAAGGAGTGTGAAGGAAGGGAAGATCACTCGAAAAGTTCCACTTATTTACGAGAATGGGAGAAATAACAATAAATTTGATGCTTTTTATTGAGGTTTAATGAGCATGACAATGGCATAGAGAATGCTCAGGATATTTTTCATGTTTGGTTCCAGAGAATGAAAAATAGAAAAGCAAGCTTAAACATGTTCATTTTTCATAAGTTTAGTCCTCCAGGCCTAGAAAGGAGATAAATCTATACCTGAAGATTCTAGATTTCGAAGAAAATAGAGTATTCCTTTTTCGTAAATAATCCATAAGGTCCTAAAAAGGGTTAAACTTATACCGCTATAGATGATTCTTCATTTCCTTTAAAGAGTCTGAAAGAATAAGAAACTCAACTATCTATTCATGTTTAAGGATTCAGACTAGGGCTTGAAGATGACTCCATAGGGCGAGAGCCCCTTATAATAAAGGGTAGTTCAGTAAAAGACAGAAAATGAGGCTAGTTTCAGTGTGAAAAACAACTATTAAGGCTCTTGCAACCTAACAAAATGCTGCATGGGTACCAGAAATGACAAGAAGTGTTCTAACTAGGGTAACCCATGTGAGGTAGGCTCTAACCATGTAAGAACAATGATGCTTGAAGGGTAAAAAGTGGTTGAAAACCACAGTCCGTGATAGAAAAAAGAGACCCTAAGCTTCAACAGGGGATAAGGTATAAGTGAAAAATGCAAAAGGGGACTAATTTCTATCCTAATTGAAAAGGAATCATACTCCAATTTCATCCATAACTTGTAATAACTAGGTAAAACCAATTAATATTAGTTCAAATGACAGAAAATGACCCAAACTATATAAAAGTAGGTAAATTTTTTGAACTTTTTACTATAAATAATGAAAATTGGTTCAGAAAAATTACATTTAATTTTTACCTCTTGTCTTCAAATGATTCGTGTGATTAAACCAATGGACGAAAATTTGATCCACAAGCTGCAGGTAAGTCATATATCCTTTATCTTTGATTTTATGCTTTCAAATTTTATTTTCCATGCTTATTTGAAGTTTTTTGGCATACTTTATGGGAACCACGCAACACTCGTGGGTAGCCCACTGCAAAGTCATGATTTCATGAAATAATCATGGGTTTGCAGTGAGGAACCTGTGAGTGACATGTGTTGTCCTCAGTACATAGTCGTGAGTGCTACGAAAAGTGGTTTTTTATAATTCTAATGGAAAAAATGTTAATTGTGCAAGACAAAATGGTTCTAGAGTTGAGGGAAAGGGAGCATGAAGACATGGATAGGGTGGAAATGGGGAATCCGATGAAACTTAATTCCCTCTGAAGGTGCGGGTTGTTGAAATTATACCGCACCTCAAACATGAGATCCCAATTTTGACTACTTGAGACATTGGTACTGTTATGGGACGGTTAGCTTGGCATGTTTGATCTTCACAAGGAGACTCTAGAGCTTAATGCAGAACACATATACTTTATTACTGGATTGTCTCATTGAGGGGAACCCGTGAACTTGGGCGGAACTAGCCGTGGGGGAGATCCCCTTAGCATGCAATATTATGTCAACACATACTGCCTACCTAGCACACATAAATTAGGGACACAAATAATGATTGCACAGGTTAAAAACTTCGCATTGAAAGTGCTTGTGAGCACTGTTGTTAGAGTGGTGGGGTCATTCGAATTGAATCTAGCTACACTGACCCATATGCATATAACAGTGGAGTGTCTTTGAGGTGTGGTCTTTGACTAGTGTCCAGGATTGGCCCTGATCATGAAGAGACAACTCTCAGATTGTAGGAAAGGGAAGAAGAATAAATTTGGCTACGCAGGTATCTTGGTTGCTTTCTTCTTCGCGGAGAGGGTTCCTGCTCTGAGCCCCGCAGTGACACTTCTACCCTCTCCTCCTCTTGAGCCTAGACTTGCACAGAGGGGAAATTTATTCCTTCACGAGGGTGGTGGTGAGGTCCAGGGTGGCTATGATGATGATTTTAATGCATGGTGGAGCTGCCAGGTGCCTACTCTTAAGCAGTTCCTGTATGTTGGCTGGCATGGACTTTCATGGATATCCCGAGTTATTTCTCTCTCCAAGAGAAGCATGGGGAGACATGGGTGGGTTTTTGCTTTTTTAAATATTAAATTTTTATGATTTTGTGTTCATAAATGTTATATACATATGTAATTATTTGAGTTTGAACCGTTCTTTATGATTTGTAGATATTGGGCACGTCGAGCCAGATGGACATCTAAGGACCTATGTGTGAGTAGTAGATGGTGCTGGAGACAAAACTAGGATTCATATTTTGGAGGGCAAGCTGGATAGGCTTACTTATGATGTGCCAAAACTGAGGATGGAGTGTATTCCTATGGCCATGTAGTAGCATGTCGTGGGTGTACCTCCATCTTGGTAACGTCTACTATGAAATGTTTCCAGGGCTATCCTATGTTACCGAGAGGAAGTGGAGGTAGCTGTAGCTAATGAGGCTGAGGAGCTTCCATAGCTTTTAGCATATGAAGGATTACGATCCTATTTTGCATTTTTGATGTACTTATTTATTGAATCTTTAGACCAGAACTTGATGTATATGGACCTCCTTTTTACACACACACACATATATCTGGTTATTTACTTGTGTCTCTATGTATCTGTGTATTCATTTTAAAAAGTGTGTGACAAATTCCAGTCTAAAATGTAGTTCGCAAATGCATTGGTAATGGTTTTTTTTTCAAGTAACCTAATCCTCAGAAACTAATGCAAAAGGGTAGGGTGTCTCACCTGGTAGGCCCCATTGGGCTGAGAGACCACTAACTGAGAGTCGATTCTAACTTCTAGGAAGGTGATACCATGTGATATAGCTCCCAAATAATCTTAATAACAACATTGTACTTGACTACATTGTTAGTTGAAGGACCTAAGAAGGCACTACCTAAGGCAACCAATTGTCCTGTGGGTGCATAAATGACCCAAGAAGTTGAATCCAGGTTGTAAGTGTGATGGATGGCACCATCAACGAACCCTATGAACCACTTCAAACAAAAATGAAACAACACCATAATACATAAGAAACACTAACCACTAATGACCATTTACAAAATTTATTCAATTATAATAGAAAAAAAAACATAATGCCTAAGCGTAATACTTTTTTAGATAGAGCCAGTTTCAGGGCGTTGGAAGCTTATTACCGTCATAATCCACTAACTCGTACACAACCTTATTTAGGATATTTGACACAATGTATAGGTCTAACCACATAGATTTAAACTTGCGTGCCCCTAGGGGTTCCTTATCATGGTCGTAGACCAAGACAATCTCTCCTTTGGAGAAAGCCCTAGGTTTAACAACTTTGTCATATTGGTTTTTTACCCATTTCTTATGTGATTCGTTTGCTGTGAGTGCATCTTTGTGCTTCTAATCTAGGTTCTCTAGATGCAACAAACGTTCCTATATCTTAGAATTATCAAGAAGTAGGTTAATGACACTATTTAAGGATGATATTTCACATTCCATTGGCATGACTTCTTCCACCCCATGAATGAGCTAGAAGGGTGAAAAACCTGTGGAAGTCTTAACATTCGTTCAATATTCCCAAAGTGCAGGGTATAACATGATGTGCCAGTTTGAGCTACTTGCATTAATCGTTCGCTTCAGAATAGTTTTGAAAGTTTTCTTAACTGCTTCTACTTGTCCATCCACCCACGGGTAAAAGAAAGACGAGTGGTCTTGCCTAAAAATTAGCATAGTAGTCAATTTGATCATCATCTTGTTCTATAAATGACTTCCATGGTCACTGAAAATCTGTTTCAGAATATCAAACCTGGTGATAATCTGATTGAACAAGAAATACACTGCCATCTCACCATCAAATTAAAGGTAGAAATTTCCTCTGCCCACTTCGTAAAGTAGTCAACATCAACAATGATATACTTGTGCCCCCCAACAGACACTAGGCTGCACGTCAAGAAATCCCCCCCCACTTGGTGAAGGGACCTACCTTGATGATGGGAAAAGGAGGAGCAGGATGTGACCACATATTTCTACTGTATTGATGTCATGAATGACAACATTTCACAACTTCTACACAATCTTTGAAGATGGTAGGACATAAATAACCGGCACACAAGATCTTATGGGCTGTTGATAACCTAGATAAATAACACCCACATGATCCACTATGAGAATCATTTAGGACACGATTAGCGTCCTCATGTGTCACGTACCCCAAATTGCAATAACATTTTATGTTTAAGATGACATTATATTTTATTTTTATTGTAATGTTTATGATTATTGACCAAGTGGGGTCAAGGATGATTATAATTAATTATGTTGAATATTTTATTAGTTAATAAATAAAAGATGAGACAAATAGAATAAGGAGGCTGTTGAATGAGTGTCCACTGGCCTAGTAGGTGGAATAGACTAGGGTGAGAGCAAACTGACACATGGTAGCATCCTCAACCACTTCTAGCTGTTGCAGGGGGCAACGTCCCTAATTTTGCGGTCATGCTCCCCAAGAAAGTGGAACAAGAGTAGGTGCCTCAATAAGTGAAAAAATGACCAAAATACCTAGGCATGCATATATTTACCCATTGAATTCAGCAGGAGGTTGTTCAAGCATGACTTTGTGAAAATTATGAAGTTGATAATTATGCACAAGAGATTCAATGAGGGGAAAGAAACAAGTCGTTTTGAGTGATTAAGACTGTTTTTAAAACTAGTGCAGCTTATTAGCTGAGTTCTTTACTAATAAGGGAAAGAGTACTGTTGTTGAGTACTTCTATGGATTTGCAAGGGTATTTAATCCCATCATTCACCTAGTGCTTTCCACTAGGTGGACCAGTGGATAGGATCGAGGGTCCTAAGACAAGCTGTTTAGCTATCTTCACGAAACGGTTGGGTGGAATGGGCTCCTTAGGTTGTTTGTTTCCTCTACAAGTTATCAGGTTCCAATGAGTTATTATTTTACCTTATGCAAGTAAAAGTATTGGAATGAAAGTAGTTATGATTAGCTTTACTAGTATTACTGGATAAATTGTTTCTGCAATTAGACTGTGTAAATCTGTTTTTATTTTAAAGAAGTTTTCTGGTTAAAGTTTATCTGAATAAATGAACTAGGGTTAGAATTATTTGATTAATGGATGAAATCCCTTGCTGTATTTTTCCACTCATGAGAAGATGAAGTGCTCTAGTACGACAGGTTTGTTTAAAAGGTAAATAGGATTGATTTAAACATGAAATAGATTATTTGAATCTACTCTATCTTTAGCAGTTTTCACTGATTAGTTTAGTTTAGATAGTTTTATAATCATCCTTTGTTTCTAAGAATTCTATCATATATTTAAAACATCTAGGAATATTACAGAAGGACTATTACTGTAACCTTAGGTTACATAGACAATAATCAGTTTAAGGTATAAGAACTGCATTAAATACTAAATGCAATATAATTAAATTCACTTAGTAAATAATCAAATCAAACATAGTTTAACACTGTAAAACCTAATTATAGCCAATGTTATTTCTAGTTATAATATTTATTATACAAGTTAAACTTCAAACCATTTTAGTTAAATATCGAACACTGAAGTTCCATGGTTCAGTCAAAGGACTGCTTGGGTTAATATTATATTATTTATTGTATTATAAAAACTAATATAATTACCTAACAAACTAATCCATACATAACCATAAATAATTCTATTATTATAATTTGTGAATGGTTTGTTTACAAATCCTAAACTATTAGGATATGACTTTATTTTTATCCCAAAATCTTTTAGAAATAAAGATATTCTAAATACCTAAACTGCTTAGTAAAAGCGAAAATAAGCCTACCTAGGTTAACCTTCCACAGTATTTCTATGCTAAACAAAAATTACCATAACTGTTTGCTAAATGGCTTAACCCAGTCCTTATCCTTAAATCAAAATACAACAAGTATTGCAAACACTTTGTTTAAATTCTAAACACACAGTGCACCCAAATTCTTTTTACAAGGGTAAATAAAATAATAACCTAATTAATCAAAATTTGTTTAAATTAAATCCAAACCCTAGGATTTCTCCCTACAGTACATGTTACTCAAACAAAATTTAAATAATTTAAATTTACCAACAGCTCCACCTTTCCACAGGGCAAGTATTTTATTTACAACTGGTTATTTTGCATAACAAAACCTCTATAATTATTTACCAAAGCGTAATACACCCTGTAATTAAACTTATGAAATGAAAAATGAATACCATTAAATATTTACAATGCGGCTGCAAAATTCTACCAATTTAATAACAAAATAATTTCTTTAAATAAAGTATTTTATTTACCAATTGTTGCTAATTGGGTTTTAATGCTTCCAAAACCAAGTGCATCATTATAACTATTTTCACAAAAGAGCCATCTTGGCCAAGCTATTTAGGCTGAGTAAACTTACAAAATAAGTAATTACGGTCTTAAGTTACCCTATCTTACTCGAGCCATAGCTATTTTACAGAAGCCTAAAGGGCTTAAAACAACAACGGCCATACAACCTCCTCTTCCTTCCTTAACTAAATGTAAATACTATCATCTAATACAGTTAAAATGAACACCATGAGAAGCAGCCGTGAGCACCACCGACATCACAAAAAATCAACAATGAAAGGCACTCCAGGGATAGAACTGAGGCTTACCAAGCCTAGGAGCTCACGCCCTTCAACATTTTGAGCAAATGCCTTGATTTTCGGTTGTACAATGGCGAGTTATTCACCTGCATCCTACATAAGTGTTGAACCTTTAGTTTTTTGGCCTCATGTTGATAGATATTTAAAATATTTTAACATTTGCTGGAAGGTTCAAACATCTTACCAGTATAGCCCTTTTTTCTCACGGTTGTGATATGGATCCAGATCTTCGAGAGTTTTAACATCTCGACAAACAAGAAACCTCTGTGTAAACATTGAGCTTAAGGAGAGCCCTATAGGAAACCTGTCTACACCACAATTTTAGGAGTAGAACACTACTCATAAAGGAGCTCAAAGGAAGCAGATGTAATGAAGAATCAGAACCCCGGGCCGGTTAGGGTTTCAAATTTTTTCAAAGTAACAGGTGCTGCTGAGACCAAGAAGGCCGAGGTCCCATCGGCTCATTTCTCCAACCAATAAACTACGATAAAAATGAAGAAAAACACATTTTGGGAAAAGCATATAAACCCTAGGGTTTAATTCCCAAAACCTTCGATCAATGTAAAATTACCACGTGGAATCCACCTTCTATGAAATACTTCATGTGTGGATATAGTTTTGGATTTAGCACTTAAACCTGCAATAGTTTATAAACACAATAATATTAACTTTCAAAAAGATTTTTTAACAAATCATAGCTTAAACTAGAGCTACGAGTTAGGAAGTTTGTTTATGTGTTAAAGTTGTAATATTAATTCTATGCAAGGATATATGAATAGGATAAGTATAAGTGTTAGACATCATATTTATATGCTTTGTATAGTTTTAAAACCAGGTCATAGTTATATACATGATATTATGCCAATATAGTATACTTATACCTAGCTTAATATTATAATAAGTAATGAAATTATGTCTAGGTTAGTTATATGACCTGCATGGTATAATTACTAGGATAGTATTTATGTTAAAAAATGCATTGTTTTAGTTGTATGACATACTTTGCAAATTTACCTAGGATAGAAGGTATATTAAGCATAAAAGATATAATTGCATGGGAAAACCTTGTTTTAGTTATAGATAGTATTCAGCTACTAAACATCTATAAAAATGATAATGTTAGAACTTAAGAGGTTCTAGGAGTAGCTGATAGCAGTGCTAAACCTTCGTGTAGCTTGGAAGGCATAAAAGAGGAGCTGATAACACTGCTTTCTTCAATGACTTGAAGGATTTCTATGTGGCTTTGTCCGATAGAAATGGAGTGTCTTGCTTGAGAAAGTGCATGAAGCCCTTAGTGATCTTGGCATAGTTCACAATAAATCACCGGAGAAAGTTTGAATTTCCTTGTAGACTTTGTAACTATCTGATAGTTTGAGGAGGAGTGAGATTTATAATCACCTCTACTTTCAACGGATCGACCCTTATACTCTTGTTGGAGACTATGAATCCTAGAAGTCTCCCTGATTCGACACAGAAGACACACTTATGAGGATTTAAGCGGATCTTGTAGTGCATGCATCTCTTGGAAACTAAGCAAACATGATCCAAATGATCCTTCCCCTTTTGAGAATGGGTTAAAAGATCATTTAGGTATGGTTCAACAATGTGCTTGATATCATAGAAAGAAAAGTTCATTGCACGTTAAAAGGTTTCCTCGACATTCTTCAAACCACAATACATCTTCTTATATGCAAACATACCCAGGGACATATAAAGGAAGTTTTGTGTTGGTATTTGGGTTTAATATAGATCTGGTTATATCCCAAAAACCATCCATAAATGGGAAAACCTTGCTATCCACACAAGCATCGATAATTTGATCAATGAATGATGTGGGGTAGTTTTCCTTAGGACAAGCCTTGTTAAGATCCTGGAAATCAGTACAAACACGTATTGTCCCTTGTTTCTTATCGGTTGGAATGGGTTTGGATACCCATTCTGTAAGAGAGACAGGGTAAATGAAACCGACTTTCAACAATTTTTCCACTGTAGGATTAACGACTGCCACTTTTTGCAGATTAAAAGGTCTAAGATTTTGTCAAACATGTTTAATGTTAGGGTAAGTTATGATCTCATGCTCCATAATTCATGGGTCGATTCCTGACATCTCCTCATAAGACCAAGAAAATACATCAAAAAATTCCTTAAATAAGGCCGTATAACTGGAAATCTCTTCAGGTGAAGAGTTTTCTCTGATATGTACATTCTCCATGACATCCAGTTTGGTATAAATATTGATAGGAATGATGGCAGAAATGTTTTCTATGTTCCCCTTGGAAAACATTATTTCCTTGGGAAAGGTATTCATAGGCAGATCAATACCTTCAGCTAGCCTCACATTGAACTATGAATTTTCTATCCCTCTCAGATATGGAAGGAAGTGGGACTTGTGATGTAAGTCTTCACAAATTTTGTTGGGTCCTATCATAGCTTCCAGAATGGTTTCATCAGACGACAAAACCATATCCAAGTAGTCATAAGAATAAGTAGAGTTCTCTACCCATGTGGGAAAATAAGCTTCATATAACTATTCTAAGACTAGAGGATTCGATATGGAATCAACAATAGCATCGAATATATCTTGGAAGGCTAATTTTGCTGTTGATAAGGGCACTTGAGGCTCCTCTTGTGACGGGAGGACCCATGGGTGAGTTCTATCTACAACCGTACAGATGTTATTGCCCACACTTTCCATGCCTAAGTAGTTTATAAGAGCATGGATATCAAACATTCCCATCAATGACGTGTACATACAAGCTCCCAATCTTTCATTTACTGGGCGCGACTGATCAATCAAAGGTACATTGGACTCTGAAGTCTCCAAATGACCCTTCTGATTATATGACAGTTGGTCAACAATCACCAACTTTCCCTCATGTGGGAACACAAGGACTTGAAAAACAGACGATGGAATAGCAGAAATCGCATAGATCCAACTCCTCCCGAAAAGTAAATTACAGTTTAGAGGGGCATCAACAACTTTGATTTCTATAGAGACCGTTTTCTCAGCCAGCCTTATCTTGAAAGACGATCGTATACTGTATGGGAAAAAAAACCTTTTGTCTAAATAGGTCCACAAAGTGTTTGATGGGACCAACTCAGGGGATCCCAGATCTTCCAACATGAAATAAAAATCACATATGTGGATGCACCTTCATATATCACTGTTCGTCCAATGGTTTTTCCACCATGGACTACATCAATGGAAAATGCCACATGGTAAGGTAGGCGTGGTTTGACATCAAAAAGATTGAACTTAGCCATCAGGCTCATAGATTCCATACTACCAATGGATGCCAAAAGGGCATATCACCACTAATGTTAGAGAAATAATCCACCTTAGTACATGATCTCATACCTTAGGAAACATTTCATTTTCTTCCATGCAATGTTCTATGGTCTAGACTTAGGGATATTGATCATTTACCCACAGTTGATGCAGTCTAGGTTGATCATTATGACATTTGAGGTGCTCCTAGTTGATCATTTTGATAATAAGGTTCCCTCATTGATGACATATTACATTGGTGCTTTTCCCTTTCCCCATTTTCAGGGATATTGTTTGACTAGAGGCGCTAGTGCATGATTTAGGTGGGTTTTGGCCTTCCTTGGGTATTTATTGCCTCTTGGAGCCACTCCCACTCAACCATGTGCTCACCCACTCCTGTCATACCTCCATTTATGTTCCATCATGCATTTCGCACATTCACACATGCATTTTGACCATTTGGGATGATTAGGAAGCTCATTGGTCCACCTACGGCGGTTTGAGGGTCAAATATTGAGCTGATACTTGTATGCATCCAGATGGCTTCCAAATCCTCATAATTTTTCCCTATTGTAATATATATATGATCTAGACATATTTTCATGTTGGAAAATCATAATAATATCTATTATTGACCTCATGTGTGTATTTATTTTTCACTCTTTCCACTATTTGTGCAGAGATTGTGAACAATATCGAATTGTGAGAGTTTATTAGGCTCCTAGATCCAACTATGAATCAATTATCACATGGTATAAAATATATTTGGAGTTGAAAATCCATTCCATATTGTTTGATCTCCTATTTGAGATATTTTCCACACAGATTCGAGTGTTTGTTTACAAGTACATTTCAACAGTTTTTCACCAAGAGCGCAAGCATAAATGGAGCAGACCCATGTCTTATTGACCCCATTCAACAAATTTGAATGGAAGGTCGAAATGGTGATCCATTTGAGTTCGAAAGGCTTGTACAGGGTCACCATGGGGACAGAGGTCGAACCAAACACTGCTTTTGAGAAATCAAAGTTCTTCAATAGGCTTGATGAAGCATTTGGAATGCTTTGTATCAACATTTCAAGAGACTTACTCTTTCATGTAGACAGTCTATCAAATCCCAACAAAGTATGGATCAATATTGAGACATTGCTCAGGAATACTGATGAAATGAGATGTCACTAGCTTGAAAATGAGCTCATCTCCTTGAGTCCATATCATTTTGAGACAATCCAGAACTTCTTCACAAAGTTCAAGTCGTTGGTACTTCATATCAAGCAATGTGGCATCGAAAATAAGGATGATCAACTCATACTGTCCATACTTTTAAAGCTAGGGCCAGAGTACTCAGTTTTTGTAAGAACACTTCACTCTATCAAGCTCATAGCTCAAAACTAGCGCATTCCATCACTAGATGACTTCATGGAGTCACTCACTCAAGAGAAAGACAATATAGTGCATATGGGCATCATCAAATCCAGTAAAGACCAATATCTTACTGCAAGATTTTTGAATCCATCAAAGGGAATTGCTAAAATTACTCTAATATTGCTGAATATGCTTATGAAGATCATGTCTCACCCATTTGTTCCAAATGGGTTGAGAAAACCATTGAAGCAACTGGGGATTTGGCTGGAAATCCATTAGACCCTGGAAAGACTAGATCACAATTTCACACTACTTTCTCTGCAAGTGAAGTGGTTCTTGCTGATAAATTCTCCATGATTTTTAGATATGATCCTCAATCATATCAGGAAGCATCACTTGACCCAATATGGAAAAAATCCATGCAAGAAGAGTTCAACTCATTGCAAGACAATGAGACAATGGGACTTGGGAATTGGTTCCCTTGCCCTCCAAGAGGAAACTAGTGCGATGCAAATGGGTTTAGGTGAATTTAGTGAGTCTCCATTGGTGGACAACTTTTTGTATAGACAACTAGTTAGGAGTTTGTTATATATTACACACTCTCCAACTAATTTAGTATATGATGTAGGTGCCATAGCTAGATATATGCAGCAAAATAATGAGATCCATTGGAAGGAATCCAAGAGTGTTGATGTATTTGTAACTTCAGAATGTATTCACTGTATACCTTATGTATTGTACACCTATGTTTATTCCAGGAAGTATTTGTAATGTAATTGAGTCATGTCATGCCCTGATGTTCCTATCAGGAGATTCAATAATGTAAACAATTCATGTAAAGTCATAGAGTGTAACCCTCCTTATTGATCAAGGGTTAAAGTCGTTGCAGTTTCGAGGCACTAGAGTTATTAGACTCTCCTAGAGAAGTCAGCCCTAGGTGAGTTAATGTAAGTTAGGTCATTAGTACCCTAGTTAGGATTAATTTAGCCTACATAACATAGTCAAATATTAAGTGAACAAAATAATATAAATAGAGAGTGAGCCTCTCTATTTATCACACACACACACTCAGTCACTGGGGCGCATGAGTGAGAGAGGAGAATCTCTCTCAAGTGAGAGAGAGAGAACAACTGTGGAGATCATCTTTTCTATCTTAGGGTTTTACTGCTACCATTGATGCTCATTATATCTATGAGGAAGTTGCGGGGTTTTCTCCTTATGGTTTTTGTTAGCACTCCGTTTGCAACAGTTGATTTATGGGCCTGACAGAGTTCGAGGAGGGTTCTATTCATTTGAAAATTATGTGAACACCCTTCAGGTTATCAGAGGCACATTTTCCATGTTTTAAGACTGTTAGATAATAAAGAGAGGTTAATCTACGGTGGTAGACTCTTCCAGAGGTGAAGAATTGCGACAAAATGGATGATAGAGATAAGCGTCATAGAGAAATGATCCGGGATCACAAGGAAGAACAACGATGATAGATCGTGGTTGTGGGCCAAGATGCGGGAGAACGGTCAAAGTTTGGCTTTCGCAGAGTTTGTTAAAATGAACAAAAAATGAAAGGATGAGATCAAGGAAAATCACGATCGATGGCCTGAAAAAGTTTTGCTGAGCCAACATGCTCGATCGAAGGAACTTTCCCAAATCGTGAAACAGGTTAAAGGTTGGAAGCATCTTATGGCGGAGATGAAAGTAGAAACAGATCTACGGTCCCAGCTGATTTCACAAGCTAGACTTGTGCGGATAAAAGTCATGATTTCAAATCATGAAAAGTGGTACCGACTGCAAAAATCAATGGTCACGACAAAGAAGGGAATAGATCTATGGTCGAGGTTCTTTTCACATTCTAAACTAGCACGGATAATGTCATGGTCCCGATTCACAAAGAGGTGGTAGGACCCACTCGAATCGATGGTTGCATGGAGAGGTCGATCCCGATCGATGGGTAAGAACACGCCACGATCTAAAGCTTCCCATTATATCAAGAAAGGAGAAATTGGCAATAGAAGTAAAGAAATGTGGATGGTGGATGTGAAAGGTTCCCCCAAATTGGAGGGTCGAGGAGGCCTCAAGGCTGTAGATGTCGCTTCTAATGCGGAGATGACAGTTGAAGGGACATTCATATGCACAATCCTCCTCCCGGTAGATTGGCCGATTCCCCTACGCGATTTGTAGCATGCGTACAGGTGAAATCATCCCTATGGCAGATTTGTATTGCATAAATATAGGCGGCTTCTGTGTGAGTTGGCCTATGAAAGTAAGGAAAATAACCAGTGAATCTGCTACTCACACAGGGCAAGGCCAACACAAAGGGGGAGACCATTCCATTTCCTCCATCACAAGAGCAAGGAAGCATGGGAGAGTCCACTTCATGTGCTTTGCAGCATGGATCAACTATACAAGGTGGCGTCCAAAAATACTTCCCGCAGCAAATGGTAAGGTGCCGCAACCGATGAAGTGATGTGACTAGATCCCAAACAGGTAATGGATTTCTTTACTCGTGCCCTCACACATGCCGATACCAAAAACACTCGATGAAAAAATGTGAGGGAATGCTGCCCAGTCATTGCAAAGGTCAATCTCGAAGCCTTATATATATTGCCTTTGAAATGTCAGGGATTAGCTAACATATTTCCAGAGCCCAAGTTTTCATTTCGTCGCGAGTCCATAGAATTTTGAAGCGTTCAGCGATGGTGGTCTGGTTCAAAAATATTGTTCATGTGGGTGTGTTGATGATTGGTAAGCAAATTTCCACACTCACCCGTCACCTTGGTGTTCCCTGCCAAGGATGACACTAGTCATCGGGGCCCAGATGTGAAGAATTTTGAGAGATACACTGGCCTTCAGATACCCGCACCTCCAGTGATGCATTTCCTGGACACTCGCTCATCGTTGGTGTTTTTTCAAGGACCTCTGATACCATCGCTACCACCAAAGCCTCCATAGAAGGATACAATCCCAAACTTCTCTCTGTGGGAGCATTTGTTTAGATGGGAGCATCAGGGGTCTAATACTTGCACATCTTGGTTTGTGAATTCCACTTGCTAAGGGTGATGGGGTTGGTGGAGGCATGCGAAACCTTATAGCCTATGGGAGAGCCCACCTCATTGGGGGTGAGGAGTACAATAATGACAAGCCACCGAAAAGGCTTTCCTCGGCTAGGAGTAATACGACCCTTCTTCTAGACCCCATGCCCAATAGTGTTTCCCAAAGAGGAAGGAGGTAGCGGATGAGGTTGAGCAGGGGAAAGTTGTAAAATGCCCTACCAGTGTGTGCCCATGCAGAAAGCCACATTTGAACATGCTGGAAATACACACTTCGAATAGAAAAAGGGATTCATGCTGACTCATTAGGCCGACTAAAAGGTCCAAAACCCATTAAAGGGTGACTCACTTGAAAGAAAATGGAAAGGCGTCATACTCAGAATCCACAACAGTAGCCGAGCACATCAGGATGTCAGCCAGTCCGAGTGCACCCACTTGCTCCATAATGTTTTCTCATATTTGTAAATCATGGCTATAGTTCCACTCTCTAGACAGTTAACGCATGATTGTGACTGGAAACAATTTTTAGGTTTGTTTCGGAGAGTAATCTCAACACTGAAATAGTATAAATACACTCCCGATAGGGGGAGATAAGAGTTAGCTGGTTAGTTGGGAAAAATTCAAGGGCTGATACTCTCCATTGTAAATAACATATGATATCTATGTTATGAATAAAATTGCAGACGAAGGATTGTATTTCAAGACAGAGATTCCTGTGTCGTTGCTTCTTTCAATATGTATTTTCTTTACATGAAATGTTCATCTTGTTTTCATTCCAGTTTGTTAATTTCTTTCATGTCTGAAATGAGTGCATAATAGTTTGGAATTCATGCATGCTATGCTTTGCCTGTTGTTTCAGACATTCATTAAGTTTTCTTCTAAATTTACGTAGAATTCATCTTATTGGTTCTCTACATGATGGGATATTCCCTCTCATCTACTATCACTTTCTAAATATCTCCTGATTGCAAGATCGATAGCTATCTTGCTTCTGTTTGTAACTTCATGCCATTCTTTACCTCCTGCAAGTGTTCCCTATATGGACCTTCGACTCCATTTCCAATGGTCCCTTACCCTGATAGTCCCACTTGCTTTTCACATTAATGCACTTCATTCCATTCAGGAGTCTGGCCTCCTGACCTCTCTTGATTGAATATCTTACGTGAAGTAAACCTGAAAACAAGTGAGAGATCCCTCTCTGACTGCGTATAGCTAGAGGCGCACTCTAAAGCAGTTCTGCTATTGCCCAGGAGAGAGCCCTTTTTTTTTCCCAACCTATGGGCATGATCCCGACTCTAACAGTTTTCCCAAGGAAAATTCTTTGTGTCTCTTGTCTCTTGTGATTTTTGTTGTGCATGTTATTCTCTCAGATAGGATCCTAGGATCATATTGCTTAAATGATAAAAATCTAACATAGTATCAGATCTAACCTGTAAGAAGACATTGTGTAGCTATATAAGCTAGGGCTTCTTACTTTTTGGGTCTCTCTCCACAATCCTTTAGAAAAATGATGCTAGGCTAACTCTCCATTGAAGGGGGCATCTTTCTATCGAAGCGAAATTTGATTTCGGGCATTTTCGGTTTTTGCTGCGAGAAATTAGGGCTTTTCATAAAAGAGGAATTTTTGAGTGAGGACAGCATAGGATTACTCTCCTCATCAAAATATAAGTTTAGAGACCTGGGTTGATATTTTTGGTTGGGTGAAACTCTGGGAAAGTCAAACCCTAGTTTGACTTTGGGCCTGAAAAACCCTAAAATACTAAAACTGATAAGTTTTGGTAGATTATCTATATCTCAAGATTGGAGAAAGATCAGGTGCCAAAAATTTCATAGGTTAGGTATAAATTCCTGATGTACAATGTGTCCAAGTTTCAGACTCCAATTCACTATATTATAGGAGATATTATTCCTCCAATTTAGGGTTCTAGCCTCTCCCAGGATTCCTCCCCAAATAGGAAACGTGGGGAGAATTGCTATATATTGGGCTACGAAGGTCCAAATGAAATTTCTCAAGACGTTACATAAAGGGAATAGACTTTAATTTCTTTGGAAAAAGTTTCAAACCCAGAATATGAAACAGTGACACATGGTAGTCTATACAACTTTGCTATGCTGAACAGTCCTGAAACAGGTCACCTTGGGAAAACACTCATAAGTCCCAATTGGTGAAACCAATTCCAATGAAACCTATCATTTTGGAACAATGAAATATGAGGATACCTTAGTATGAAATTTCAGACACATAGGAGTAGTACGTTTGGAGATACCACAGAAACAGTAGCAGGAATTTCTATAGAAGAAATTGGTAAACTAGGGCTTCCTGTTCCGGGAGCTTCCCTCCATTGTTTTCAGAAAAGGAGTACATTGGAAAGATCACATTGAAGAGGTCTATATTTCTATCCAATTAGATATGAAAGATTCCAATTTTTTAAAATTAGGGTTTCTTTGACAAACCCTAGATCAGCCAGCTCCGGAACCAGGACGGAGACTCAAATCGATAAGATATAATCTTTTGCTATTTGCATTTGAGGGTCTTATTTCAAAATGTCTAATAACACCAGCTTGATGACAATCTTGGTGAAACTGAAATCCTCCAAACATGGAAGTATTGGATCTCACTTGTTCTTGAAGAAAATGAATTGGACACCTACATAAGAGGATAGGTTCCAGTTGCAGATTGAGATGACGCTAAAATACTTACACAAGAAGAGCTTGGTCAAGGCCAAGAAGATCATTGTCACCTTATACCCCAAGTGTATTCCCTAAAGACACCGAATGAGATGTTTGATTCCTTGACCAAGCTATTTGAAGGCAAGAACATAAATCAGAAGATGACTTTGAGAAAAGAGTTGAAGAATGTGAAGATCCAGAATGTAGAGACCATGCAGTCATACTTTACAAGGGTCTCTCAAATCAAAGAACAAATTGAAGCAGTAGAAGAAGAAGCAGAGAATACAGAAGTTGTGATAACCACCTTGAATTTCCTTCCAAGATTAAGGGATTTATTCATTCGAGGAATTTGTTCTAGAAAGAAGTGATTACCTTCAGCAGACTCTAGGAAGAGCGCACACAAGGCGAAGCTTAGCTCATAATAAGAAAGGAAGATGGGAGCAACTGAAGATCAAGATTTCACAATTCAAAGAAGATAGCTCAAGCGATGAGGAATATGAAGAACTCAATTCTTGAAGAACCTCTTATCCATATTAAGCATTTGGATAAGAAATGATGTTGTTATGAATGAAGAAGACGATGAAGCTGAAATAAGGAGTATACCCACGAAACAAATAAATATAAGTATTCAATTGTCATTTCATGATATTGTTTTGTTATGCATTTATTTATATTCAGTTGATGTATTATGCATGATAAAATGTTTGCATTAATGAAGTATACTACTAATATGGATGTGATGGGTAAGTAGCTCATGGTTCTATACAACTCTCCATTGCTACTTATCTAGAATGAAACCTCTTTGCTGACATATTGGATTAGTGCAAAATATCAATGTTGTCTTGGTAGAGATGGAAGGCATCTAGAAAGTTTCCGTGAGATATGGTTGAATATTGTATTGGCTAAAATAGTTGCATGATCATATATTTATGCATAAGAATTTTCCATTATGAATATGCCTTACAAAATGTTTCTAACAATACAACTAATGCATTTGACTTGTAGGAAAGATTGTGTACAATCGCCTACAAGAAAAGAAGGACGAGACTTGTTCCGAAGAACAAGTGACGACAGTTCAAGAAAGAATCCAAGATGAAGAATAATATGACGATACTTTCAAAAGAAAGAAAGAGGCCTTAGAGACACTCCAATTATGTGACACTATTGAGCGACATGATTGATGCAGAGCCTTCCAGCTATGAAGAAAGGGAAGGAGAATACAATGATGTCTAGGATGCAATATCAAATACCTGAAGGAAAGTCCGTAGTATCTTCCATATGGATCTACAAGATCCAACATGCAGTAGATGACAACATCGTGGGATACAAGGCAATATTCGTGGCACGAGGCATAGACTATGAAGAGACATTTGTAGCCACTATAAATACACATGACAGGAAAAATCATGTGTGCAAATGAAAGAAGGCCTTGTATAGAAGGAACCCATGGGATAACACATACATGAGGAGCTTGAAGATCACCTAGAGTGATGAAGATCTTAACCNGATACAGAATGTTGCAGTGCATAGAGTACGAAAGATAGAGGGAGAATGATGCTCCTCTTCAGAGGGAGTGACTGTAGAAGATCCCGAGGTTTGACATGGTACAACAGGATGGATAGCTTACTGATGACTCTAGGCTTTACTGAGAGCAAAGTGGATTCCAACCTTTACTTCAAGGTTGAAGGTGGAATACCAGTGATCCTCATGTTATATGTCGATGACTTGTTCCTGAAAGAAAAGAGGAACTCATTAAAGTTGCAAGAAGGAGACCTACTTCCGAGTTCAAGATGAAGGACTTGGATATGATGCACTACTTTCTAAGCATGGAGGTGTGGGAGAATGTAGATGGAATATCCTTGGGACAAGGGAAGTATGCAGTAAAGATCCTGAAGAGGTTTAGGGTGATGGACTACAAGGCCATGACCACACCTATGGCATCGAACCTGAAGCTATTGAGTGTTGCTTCATAAGAGATGGTTGATGCCAAGATGTATTGTCAGATGATTTTTTTTTTAATGTACCTCATGAATATGAGACCAGATATTTGCTTTGTTGTGAACACATCGAGACATGTTCACCTGATTGCTACAAAGCATATTATGAGGTACCTAAAGGGTACAGTTGACTATGGGATCAAGTATGAGTCGAATCAGAAGATTAACTTGGAGGGTTATGTGGATTCAGATTGGGCAGGTAGTACCATTGATAGGAAGAGAAATTTGAGGTGATTCTTCAGTATGGGATCAGGTGTGATCTCTTGGTTTAACAGGAAGGAGTCCTGTCTGGCACTGAGTACAGCTAAGGAAAAATATGTTGCCACTTGCATTTTTTGTATGATGTAGAGAGGAGCAGTGAAGCTCCAGTATGTGATCCAGATCGAGATCTCTTGAAAGAGGGAGTTCTAGCATAATCGGTTAGACTGGATGTCTTAGCATAAAATCCTGGCGAAGCTCGTAGGTTGCTCAGACGTAAACAATCTTGTAGGTTGTCCTCGGATGTGATCGGTCCTGGCGAAGCTCACAGGTTATCCTTGGACGTAATCATCCTTGATGTGATTCTATGCTAGAAATGGCCGGAGTGAAGTTTGAGTACTTCAGGGAGAAGCTTGGTGTTCTCCAGATCAAGGTTCCCTCCAAGGGGAAGTGATGAGTCCATGAGCCCTTTCGACATGGTGGCAGGTCAGGCCTCCCATGGTCGGATGCAAGTGCTGAGCCCTTCTGACATGGTGGCAGGATGTGTTCCTCCCATGGTTAGGTATAAGCACTAAGCCCTTCTGATATGGTGGTAGAAAAGGCCTCCCATGGTCAGATATAAGTGCTGAGCCCTTCTAACATGGTGGTAGGCGGGGCCTCCCATGGTTAGATATAAGTGTTGTGCTTTTCTGACATGGTGGTAGGATTGGTTCCTCCCATGGTCAGATGTAAAGTGCCGCATCTAGTATGAAAAAGGACTGGCTCTGTAGGGGAAATCCTTACAATAGGCAAGGTTCTACATCCAATATGAAAAAGGACTGGCTCTGTAGGGGAAATCCTTGTGAGAGGAAAAGTGCTACATCCAATATGAAAAAGCACTGGCTCTGTAGGGGAAATCCTTGAGAGAGGTAAGGTGCTGCATCTAATATGAAAAAGGACTGCCTCTGTAAGGGAAATCTTTGTGAGAGGCAAGGTGCTGCATCTAGTATGAAAAAGGACTAGCTCTATAGGGGAAATCCTTGCGAGAGGCAAGGTGTTGCATCCAGTATGAAAAAGGACTGGCTCTATAGGGGAAATCCTTGTGAGAGGCAAGGTGTTGCATCCAATATGAAAAAGGACTGGCTTTGTAGGGGAAGTCCTTTGCAAGGCAAGGCAATACATCTAGCATGAAAAAGGACTGGCTCTGTTGATGAATACCTACATGGAGGCTAGGACTACAACTAGCATGAAAAAGGGCTGGCTCTGTAGAACTTCCTATGATGAGAATAATTGAGAGATAGCACCAGTTGATCAAGATGGTGGAAGTAGTAATGATGATGATGATCTAATGATGATCCAGACTCGATGTTGATCCAGTAATGATGATATAGTGATGATATAGACTTGATGATCTAGACTTGATGTTGATCCATTGATGATCTAGAATTGATGTTGATCCAATGATGATCTAGACTTGATGTTGATCCAGTGATGATCCAACTTTGATGATGATCCAGTTTTGATGATGATCCAGAGAAGAAGACTTGTGCTGATGAATTGTGTCAAGAGAATACCTTCCTAGTTAAGAGGGAGTGTTGATGTATTTGTAACTTTGGAATGTTTTCACTTGTATATCTTATGTATTGTACCCTGATGTTTATTCTGGGAAGTATATGTAATGTAATTGAGTCATGTCATGCCCCGATGTTCCTATCAGGAGATTCGATAATATAAACAAGTCATGTAAAGTCATAGAGTGTAACCCTCCTTATTGATCAAGGGTTAAAGTCCCTGCAGTTTCGAGGCACTAGGATTATTAGACTCTCCTAGAGAATTTGGCCCTAGTTGAGTTAATGTAAGTCGGGTCATTAGTACCCTAGTTAGGATTACTCGAGCCTACATAACAGAGTCAAATATTAAGTGAACAAAAGAATATAAATAGAGAGTGAGCCTCTCTATTTATCACACACACACACTCACTCACTGGGGCGCATGAGTGAGAGAGAGAGAGAAAAGCCACGGAGATCATATTTTCTGTCTTTGGGTTTTACTGCTGCCATTGGTGCTCATTCTATCTTTAAGGAAGTTGTGAGGTTTTCTCCTTTATGGTTTCCCCGAGGAAAATTCTTTGTGTCTCTTGTCTCTTGTGATTTTTGTTGTGCATGTTATTCTCTTAGATACGATCCTAAGATCATATTGATTAAATGATAAAAATATAACAAAGAGGATCTTTAACTATGTGCAAGGAACCATACACTTCACGGTAAACTATGTTGTTGGTTCTCTACTATAACTAGTAGGATTTTCTGATTCTGATTGGGCTGGAGATCCCAATGACATGAATTTCACTTAAGGTTATGTATTCATGCTAGCACAAGGTCCCATATGCTGGTTAAGCAATAAAAAACACACCATATCCCTATATTCAACTGAGGCCAAATACAGAGGAGGAGTGAACACAACTACACAATGTGTGTGGTTGCAAGGTATTCTTCAGGAACTTGGAGTTGTATTTGATTCACCCATAGTCATTTGGTGTGAGAATAAAAGTGCAATCAATATTTCCATAGATCTAATGCAGAGATAGAGGACCAAACACATTGAGACACACATGCACTACATCCAGATCTTGGTGCATGATCAAGTGATAGCCTTGCAATATTTCCCATCTGCAGATCAATCTGCTAACATTTTCACCAAGTGCTTCACAGAGAAGACCTTCACCTATATGAGATTCCTTCTTGGAGTGGATGATACATGGTGATGGATACTATTGACTTTCATATTTTTGGCTCCATGTCCATTTTTGAGGGGATATTTTGTTCCTATGTAGATTTCCTCCTTAGCTTGTTTTTATGGACAAATAAATTTTTCTGTTGTATGAGGTGATGCCTTTGTTGCTAAGGCCTCCATGATATTTTTGGTTAAGCTATACTAAGTTAGGATTAATGGGGGTCATTAGAGAAATAATACACCTTAGTACATGATTTCATACCTTACTAAACATTTCATTTTCTTCCATGCAATGTTTTATGGTCTATACTTAGGGATATTGATCATTCACCCACTGTTGATGCACTTAAGGTTGACCATTCTAACAATTGCAGCTCTCCCAGTTGATCATTCTAATTGGAAGATGGTCTCATTGATTATAGATTACCTTGGTGCTTTCCCCTTTCCCCATTTTCAGGTATATTGTTTGACTAGAGGCGCTAGTGCATGATTTAGGTGGTTTTTGGCCTTCCTTGGGCATTTATTGCCTCCAAGAGCCACTCCCACTCACCCATGTTCTCACCCACAATTGCCATACCTCCATTTATGTTCCATAATGCATTTCCCATGTTCACACACACATTTTTGACCGTTTGGGATGATTAGGAAGCTATTTGGTCCACCTAGGGGGTTTTGAGGGTCAAATCTTGAGCTGACACTTGTATGCATCCAGATGGATTCCAAAGCCTCATAATTTTTCCCTATTGTAATATATATATTATCCAGACATAGTTACATGTTGTAAATTCATAATAATATATGTTATTGATCTCATGCGTGTATTTATTTTTCACTCTTTCAACTATTTTGTGCATAGATTATGAACAATATCAAATTGTGAGAGTTTCTTAAGATCCTAGATCCAACTGTGAATCAATTCTCACAAATAAGGACAAATATGCAAAAATTCTAAGGCTAACATCACACAAGGAGTTTGGGCCAAGTCTTCTATCACCGAGTAGTTTGAAGCGGCCCTCACGTTAGGGTTGTGAAATGTATTTTTGAAGACACCTTTTGGTATCTTTGGCATAGTATCAACCGGTTTATCAATTGAAAGTGGGGTTGATGTCTCAACAATATATTTATATTTTTGCTGATACTTTGTTTCATAATTCTTACCTATGGTCTGTAATAAGGTATGGGATCATACCATATTGATATAATACTGATAAGTAGAAGGACCATTTTGCATACCCCCAATGTTTTTTGGATCACTAGAAGTTTCATTCTATCCTTATGGGAACAAATCATTCAAGATGACATGTTATTTTTGTTTCAACAACTTCTGTGCTTGATCCATTAAGGGACATTGATAGGTCAAATGCTCTTCCTGGAAAAGGTTGAAATGAAACTTGACTTTATTTTTCTCTCCCTCGCCCACAACATTGTTTGTGGGTTTTTGCTTGTTTTGATTCCCCTCACCCTTCTTACCCTTTTTATTTTTCCCACCAAGTTGTTGAGTGCCCTTTTGGGTATATTGTGTAGAATAAACATCCACATTCTAGGGTGAGGGGGTGGTAGCTTTCGCTGCCTCCACTGTAGATTGCTTCACTGACGGTTCATGTATTTGTTTGGCTAGCAATTCTATAGTTGGTGAGTCAACTGAACCTACCACACCATCAGCATGTTGTCTAGGCTCGGGCTTAGCAAATTCTGTTTTGGACATTGGCGTCTCATGGATAATCTCATAGAGAATCCTAGAATAGGGATATATCAAATCCAGTTGTTGGGCCTTGAGTATGGCCTCCTTCTCCGAGGTCACTCTCGAAGTTGAAACATAGTTTGAAATATACGACAATAGAGACTTCAAAAACCATTCCAACAGGAATTTGGGAGGAATATTGAATTTAATAATCCTCTTCCATCTTCTCCACTCCTGAATGTGGTTAGATATGTGAGTGGCCTTGTTCTTCCAAAAGGTCGACAAAAGGTTTGTACCAACATCATACCGGACTGGAAGCTAGAAGCGGTTCAGAAAAAAGGTTGCTAAATCAAGAAAGCTGTCATAATCAACAAACATAGTTCAAATTACCATTTGGATGCTACAATGATAAGATTTCATTGAAAAAGACTCATCCGAATCGAATCATTGTGTTACCACCTAAGTTGTACTTAGTGGTTTTTTTATCAAGTGAGCCTAGTGAACCGGACAAAGATGATTTGTTTAGACTTTAGAAGACCTTCGGAAGTGCTTCTTAGAAGTGCTTGTTGTACTATATTACATGTTCATACCCCATAGGGGAGTTGTAATAAAATGTTCTAGCATGATAGTTTCTGTAAAAGACTTGGTATCTTAAAATTTATTTGTCAATCTGATTATCCCAGGGTGTTTTTTCCCTTGGTTATTATTGGTTGTTGAATAAACGACTGATAATTTTTGAGTTTTTCACTCAATACCTCCAAACTCGGGGTGGTTAGCTTGGCATTTAGGCCTATTGAGGTTATTAGAGTCTATGCGTCAATGTATAAACATGCTAGGCATTATGGTCAAGTCATATGAACATGTCTAAGTCGCCCTAGTTTTTTTTTTTTAAATTTTAATTTTTCCACAAAACTTAGGCTATTTTTTAATAGTCTAATTGGAAAAATTGGTTTTGTAATAAAAGTGGGCTCAGAAATCAGTTTCAGTCATGGGGGTGCTCATTTTGAAGCTCAGAGCACCATGTAAACCATAGACCCACTTTTCCTAAGTTTTGAGTGATTTGTCCATCACTTAGGTCAAAAATCCCTAAAAATTGAATATTGATTATTTAATTGATAAATTAATTAAATAATGGAGAAAATTCAAAATCCTAAATCATTGGGATTTGCTCTGATTTGAATGAAATCAGTCTCATCGGCTTAGGATTGACTGGATCTGACCATTCCTTGACAGAAGGAGTTGATATGGGATGAACAGAGAGTACATTATTGCATGCAATCTTGGGAATTGTGCACTCCCTCTCTCCTCCACATGTGTGGGATCATCTGGATGAGTTTTGGTGGATGCTTGAGATAAGAGGTTGAGGTGTTAGTCAGATCAGCACTTCGATTGACAGTTGCACTCAGTGAGACTCAGATCAGGCTCAGTTAGACACAGATCAAGACCAGATTGACTCCACATGCAGCTGCAGTCTCTCTCTCCTTGGGAATTGCGCCCCCCTGGGCTAGATTTCCTGTTTTTGCTATAAATAAAGCACATATTAATTCTTCCAAGCTAGTTAGAGTCGGATTGAGAAGCTATTTCTATTGTATTGTATTATTTACTATTTTGCAATAAATAAGCTTTGGAGGCAAGATCTATGGTGTAATGCTCTTCATGTGTGGATGGTGATTGTCAAGTGCTTATGAGGTATAATTTGTGTTATTTATCTTTGCTTTTTGTTGGTTAATTGTTGGCCTTGAAGGAGAGATCTCCCTCCTATTGGGGTAATAGATTATTCTAGTTTGATTTATGCTCTTACTGTTCGCTTGTTTCAGATCTCTTTGAGTTGCATGTATTTTAAGTTTAATTGCATGCTTTCCAATTATATTTTTCCAGCAGCACCTATGTTTTAACCATCTGTTTATGCAAGGATTTCTAAGTTGCAGGTGATCTCACTTGTAGAAGGGGTTGAGATATTTTTCATCTTCCTCATCTTCAGGATCTTTTGGAGGACATAGTCCCTTGGTGTTCCACCAAAGCAGACTCCAAAGCCCAACATTCCTAGGCTTCCAACACTCTTTCTCTCTCTTCCTCCTTCAAAAAATCAATTTTTTTTTATCTGGTTACTTTGTTTACAAGCTTTGTCATTATTCAGATCTATTATATTCAAGTAAAAATTACATAGATCTATTATTTCAAGGCTCATAATCTATATCTCCTTCCTAAAAAGTTTTCATAAAGCATTCTAGATCTAGTTTAGGGAAATCGTCTGTTTTGCATGGCAATTTAAAGAGAATCCATAGTTTGCATGCATTAGATTTATGTTTATATTTTTAAAAGATAAAATATAGCAATCAGTGCACATATCATTGGATTCCCAAACAGTAAGCCAAGATCCCAAGGAAAGCTTTCCTTGGGTTCTTTTTTACTGTTTTAACCAGTTTTAACTTAGTTTTTATTGGTTTAAAGTAGGCTGACCCAAAGGTAATTTCAAAGTGATTTTGGGAATATTTAATTCTAATAATATCACTATATTTTATCATGCATAACATAAAGAGTATAATCTGTTGTTTGAAAGTGGCTTTTGGATCATCCGAATCCCCCCAGGGGTCTCCCTTTTTACTGTAATTTTAATTTTGGGCAATTTGTAAGATATTAGTTTCATCCTGTATAAGAACCAAGAGGATTCAGATAATTTTACTGATATTGTAACAACAAATAATAAATTTTTTCTCTAAATAGGCTCTTTTGAGCCCATTCCCCATCCCCCCTGGGGGGATTCGCGCCTTCTTTGTCGTTTTTTGCAATTTCTTATTTTTTCTTGCTCTAGATTAGTTTCATTGATGTAGAATAACATGATTTGATTAATTTATCATATATTCCATATTATAGTGTCAAAGTAACTTTAATAGTTACCCCACGACTTCCCGATTGACCCGAAAGGGGAAAGAGATGCATGGTAGGACTAATTAGAAAACTTGTGGTTTGCTTCCTTTTTTATTCTTATCATTAATATTTGCAATCAATATTTTAAAATAAACCCCTTCCTTGATTCCTCGATTGAGGTCCACTTGGACCGAAAGAGGTTCCTGGAAGGTTTTTTCTTTCTAAAAAACTCATCCTTTAAAATTTACTAAAATTGACAAGACTCCAGTGTGTATGCTCTGCACTTGGCTACGGTTTGTCCGATCATTCAAGATGCATCAAAAGCAACGTGAGTGACTAGATTAATTAGTCTTCACCTTCCCCAATTAACCACTATCAGGCGAAAATCCAACACCTTGATCAAATTGTAAACGGTGGAAAAATACCCAAAGGAAGTGGGAAATTCTGGACAGTGACCTCGAGGCACCGATCTCTGTTACACCTTCGAGTGTATTATGAACGCAGTCTTAGTTACTCCATTCATCCCACACATTCCTTGTGGGTAGCCATGAAGGTTTATTTTTGGACATACTCCAAGTACCCCTTAGGTATATCTGGAGTCCCCTCTCACCTAATTTAATCCATTCATATTTCACATTAACTTAAAACGTACCAAGAGACAATTGCAAAACATTCACTCCAAGAACATGCAAGTACTTTGATTATTTTCATGACTCCATTTTTAAGGCACTGGTTCTATGTTTAAATCTCTTGATATATATATATATATATATATATATATATATATATATATATATATATATATTGTGTGTTAGCATTGTGCTTTCTTGTGCTCATTTTGTTATCTTTTCATCTATGGTTATTAATGTTTAATTTCAAACTCCTAAACACATCATTCAGTCTAAACATCATCATACTAAAGTGGTTTTCCTTAATAACTTAATAGGGTCTACCCCCCTTGGCTTCGTTATGAGTTGAGCCTAAACAGAGGAGTCAAGAACAAGGTGACAACCTTGACTCGAGACTTTCCCCCAAGGACACACCTAGTGGCTTGGATATTTGTGCCACGTCCCCCCCCCAGGTGTGTGAAAGACGAAAACACATCGTTTAGTGAGTTGGAGGAGCACCACAAATGGAATGTTGTGACATGGTCACTCGGATCCTCTCCAGTTTTCCCTTCAAACTTAGGAATGCCAGAAGGTAATTTAATAAAAAACTGTGACCAAGTAGGATCTTGGTGCACAGGGTCATTCATGAGTTTCGATAAGTATGACAAGTTTAAAGTTTCTAGAAAGGGTAATTTGGGCCAAGCCGAAGCTTGGTATGGAGGAATCTAAGGTGAGGAAGTACCTACACCATGGTTCCCAAAAGATAGGTCGAGGTTACTCCCAACCACCGAATGTGAAGAACTAGAAATGTTTTGAAAAAGGTTTCACCCAAAGGATGAAGGATTACTGACCTGAGATGTGTTATACGACGTTCAATTGATTCCTGTTGAAGATGGAGTTGCATAAATAGGAGTTGTGATTCACCCACTGAAAAGTGAGAAGGGATATCTTTCGAAAGGTGCAACCAACACTTTAATAGAAGGTTGAAAGATGAACCCTAAAAAAGGGTCTAAGTTTCTAGATGACACACCAACATAAGTAGGCAAAGGACTTACATAAGGGGCAGATGGAGGAATGTGTCCTCCATACAATGGAAAGCCTTGGACAAATGAAGTGGAACTAATAGGACCACTTTGAGTATTTTTAAATAATGAAGAAGAAGTAAATGGAAAACTTGGTATCCTAGTGACAACCATGCTAGATAGACCAACAACATTTGGCGGTGCTGAGGGATTAGCGACTCAACGACTTGGAGACTCCAGGGTGGATGAATTAAAGTTCAAGGACACCACTGATGTGGTAGACACACTTGGCCTTGGAGCACTCACCATTGAGAGAGAGGCTCCAATGGAAATCATGGCTGAAGTGGAGGTAGACATATCCCCCATACCTTCTCATGACCTAGACATAACAAAAATCAAAGGAACACCAATACCAGGTTGATCAAATGAACAAACTTGCACTAAAATGGGATCTCTAAGGTCATTAAGGGGTGAATTGTAATTCCTTCCAAACTTTTCATCTTGAAATTCTTCAATTTCCACTGACAAGGGATCAGTCTGAGTATAACGAATTTCAGGTTCCCCTTTACTTTCATTGACACCAATTGAATCAAAAAGAACCATTTGTGTCCAATATCTACCTTTGAGGTGGCGGTGGAGGCTCCAATGTTGGAAGGTAAAAAATATACCTTCCAAAGGAGTGTTTGCAATGATTAGGGATTAAAACAAACTGATGAATATCAAAGAACAATTACTTGGGGTTTCGTGATAAGTTTTTTGGGTGCAAGCGTTTTAATCACCAAACCTCCCTCCCAAATTTTTATCTGGGGTTTCCTCCCAAGTCTTCCCTAGGTACAGTGTAAATAGCCTTCCACCATCACCTATGAGAGAATCCTAAGTCTGGATACTAAGGCTACCAAGATTACAAAAAGATTCTTGTTGAACAGTTGCAGGTCTGACTATTGTGCATGGGAAGGGTATCTAAGGCCAAAATTCCAATAACATCAGCACTTCATAGGGCCCAAGGTGGTACTGAAAGAAACCCCGTATGCACAACAATAATGGTAAATTTTCTAACGAAGTATTGGAGGGGTATCCTTGAAACTAAGATCTCACATGACCTCATGCTTATCTCCTGTATTAGAGGATCTTCTTGGTTGATCTCTTGCAAACTTGGATTTACCTAGAAGATAAGCCATTAAGTCTGATTTTAAATGATATTGGATAGTTTAAGATGACCTAGTCCAAGATCATATCTGTAGCAAGGATTTCTCCCTGCTACAGGGGCAGGAATGGCTCCCTTCTATCTATAGGACAGAAGGGTAGGTTCTTGCGTGGATGGGAAATGCAGAAAATAAAATAGAATGTAAATAATAGTAAACTAAGCTAACAATAAAACAGAAAGAAGAAGATGGAGAAATGGTGAACCCCTCTACACATGAGTGGTTAGGGTTCCACCTCCATTAACCTGCAAACAAATCCTAAGCCATGGTAAAACTTGAAAAACAATGTTAAGCTAAAAACCTGCAAATGGAAACAAGGGTTAGAAAGCAAATAAAACAAATAAACAAAACAAATAAACAAAACATGCAAGACAAATTATACCTTCTCTAGTGGAAATGGGCCACCATGCCCAAGCTTGTGGAAGCACCTCTCTCTCTCTTGGATGGGGAGCAATGGCTCAATGGAGATGGAGATGGAGGAGAGGGAGTGTGGGTGGTTTGAGAGGCAAAGGTCTTAAAGCATCCACGAGCAACATAACAATAGGAAAAGGGAGAAGTTTTTTGAGAGTGACCCCCCACCCTCCTTTTATAGCGTTTTCAAGGGGTTTTAGGGTTTTAAGCCCTTGGTGGCTTTAGCCCCTTTTTTGGGATTTTAGCCCCTTTCGCCCTAACTTTAGCTCCTTTTAGGGTTTTAGCCCTTTTTTGGGGTTTTTAGCTCCTAGGAGACTATTTTGGGCTCCTTTTTGGGGTTTTAAAGCCCTTTTCTTCATCCTTTAGCTATTTTGAGGGTGTGGGGGTCTAATGGAGTGATATGAGGGTCGTGAGATGGTGTCCTTGGGTGGTGTAGGCCATTGAGAGCTGAGTGGGGGGTTTTTGGGTTGACAAATTGCCCCCTGATGTGTGAGGGCAGGAACTCAACGTATGGCCCACGGACATCATAGGATTTGCTGCGTAGAGGTGGTGCTTCCGGGGTTGGGGCATGGTGGCTTTTGGTTTTTGTATTAATGTGGTTCCCATCAATGGGTGAGATACAAATAATGTGTGACATGTATGTGGACGAGGTGAGCAACCCCATGCTCATGACAATGTCAAAAGAATAATTTGATCTATGCTCTAAAATACAAGAGCCGATCATATAAAACTGATGCTACAATAATGGTTGCCTCCATGTGAGGCTGAATACAATGATGATCTGGTACATTGGACCCAAGGAATTCTCATGGAATTCTATATCTTCATGACTGATGGTCTACTTGATCTGGAACGGTACATAGTTGTGAGGACTTTCTGATTGAGAGTCAGAGTCTCTGTGCTACAAGTATGCTGCATCAATCATAAATCTATATAGAAGCACTCTTGGGGCTTCTGAACACTGTCTCCAATGCAACCCGAAAATCACAAGGGACATAACTTGTTTAGGTCCCTTGAGTGGACTCACCAATTTTCTAGAGTCAGGTGACATCTAGGGTCTTCAGCCAAATATTGTACTGACAAAACCCTGTATGAATCTCAATGGTGCGATGATGTAGTTGAAGTCGAGCACGTGAGAAACAACCATCCCAAGAGGCACTAAGGACTCCTCTCAAGTGGTACAAGGAACTCATCAATGAGGTCAATGAAACCAATATACAGGGACCTCTGAGTCTATTCTCTGAAATGTGTGTGTTGGCGTCGACAGAGGGAGACCTGCCCCTAGCCAAGGCAATGATGTTTCCTTAACCAGGAGTACGAGGGAGATAACTGGAAGGTGTGAAGCAATCTGTAGACTGACTCACTAAATGGGGAGGGGGAGGGGGGAGGGAAAGATATGAACAGGGGCAGGGGGAGGGAGACTCAAACTTCCTTTGTTTAGAGTATGATGGCAGGGCGGACCAACCAGGAAATGAAATTGACTCATGGGAATGGGATCATAGCTGAAATACCGGGGATATCAGTGCAGATGGGAAATACTTGGAGGAGGTAGACACTTTTGATACTGATGGGATCCAAGGAAGACACATTGCAGAGTACTCTGAACAAAGGTGACCTAATGGGGGAATTCTACCAAACTATTTTCTGTGGGGTGGTGTCTAGGGACACCGTTATGGTACGATCTCGTGGATTTTTGGCGAGCCTGAGACGATAAATGCTTGATGGTGCTTTCAATTTTAGAGAGTCTAAAAGCATGAAGAAGACTCTAGTGGGGGATCTTTTTCATTGGTAGTCTCATGTGCCTGAAAAAGGATAAAAGTATGCATAGGAGAACTCATCCATCCTAAAGGGGATGAGAGACTTCTTTACTGTTGGTAGTCCAATCAGGCTGGAAAAGGTTAAACCTATACCGACTGGACGATCATTCAGATACTTTTATGAGCATGAATGAAACAAAGTTTTCTCAGCAATCTTTTCTTGATGAGAATGCTGGAAAAGAGCTTAATGACAACCCATGGTGAGCTTTTTCATAAAGTGCAGCCCCTCTGCCCGAGAAAGCATAAAAGTATGCAGAGGGGAACGATCTTGGCTTGAGTATGACAAGGGTGTCCTTTTCATTTTATTGGTCTACATGGTCCGAAAAAGGAGGTAAATGAGACGATGTAGATGCCCTTTCCTATAATTTAGCGAGCGAGAAAGGAAGCAGATGTGCTCGGCAATAAGTTTCATTGTTTTAAGGAGTCAGAAAAGAGCTTAAATGAAACTCCAATATGGTCAACCGATTGCAGTGGCACAGGCAGTGCCCCATGTTGGGACGGTGGATAGAGGTCCAAAGGTCATCTACGTAGTATGGACAGAGCAGAAAGCTATCAAACATACCGATACATGCATGGGATAGATCGCAGCAGAGGCTCGCGAGTCGGTGCGGCAGAGGCACGTAAACCGAAGTGGCTCTTAGACAGAGGTCATGAGAGCGCGTGTGTGTATGTTGTGGTGGACAGACTTGACTACATGTGATGTAAGTAAAAGTCCGAAGGCATTTATATGCCAAACACATGCAAGAAAAATAAAGGGTTTTGTGGACGATGGTCCAGGTGTCTGCGTAAGGTGAGGTGGAAAAGACAATTATAAATACAAAAATAAAAGTACAATTACATTCCTTAACAGGCGGTGGCCTGAAAACTTGCATGAGTAGTAGTCAGGAAGTGTGATACAAGTACAGGTCCGTAGACGCTTGCATCGTCATGTCATGGCTCGTAAATTGAGGTGAATGGTGGGAAATGTTCCCGATATTGGTTTGTTAAACATGAGACAATGGTCTCATAAGGAAATGTAAATTTGAGACCGGAGGTGTGAGAGGTGTCTCGAACCGGTTCTGGGTGACTTTAGATCAGCAGTTGATGGTGCTACCCCTAACTTGTGCTTATATTAGGCATATATTTTCTTGAGGTGGAGCCCGTTGGGCTACTTCTTCAAGAGTCGATTGTATGAGTCAGGGAAGAGGTATGCCCCCTTGCCAAGACGAAGGTCATTGGCAAGGCAGAATGACGAAATTTGGTATTTTATGGGAAGAACCGATTCCACACTATGGTTTAAATGGAATGGGGTAAAACTGAAGGCGGTCTTACAGATCTCTCCGTCATCACGTAAGTGGTGCCTGGATAGATCAGGTGGATCTTCCATAGCTGATGAGATAGAAGGGAAACTGGTGCTAGAGATCATGTAAATGGTATTGGTTATGGTTTTTGTGGTCTTTCCCCTAGTCTTTGTTGGAGGAAGAGGGGCATGCCTAGAGACAGGAGGAATCTTTGATGGACCTGGAGGTAGGTGCAACATCATCTCAATTGGCTGGACATGAGTCAATGCATCCTGGGGCCTTAGAGGTACGGTAGGTACTTCAAGGTACCACATAGGATCTTCCAGTCTAAAATCCTGTAAATAGAGGCTTGCCAAGGAAGACTTACTCACCATCCCGGATGGTAGGAAAAGGAAAAGGAAAAGAACAAGGAAAAGGATCGTGTTGATCGGGAATGAACCCCATTGTTTCCCTAGTAACTGAGGTTGAGGTTGCAACTGAGGTTGTGATGGTGGCTAGGGAAACAATGGAAGAGAGAGGTATGATGGACCATTGGTGATGGTGGAGAAAAGAGGGTCTGTAGAACTGGACACCATGTAAATGGACATGGTGTCTAAAGAAGGAGGTGGGGGATGGAATTCTTCGATCAGAGTGATCTCAGATTCAAGGGAATGTTGACGGAGGTCAGCGAGAGCCATTCAAAATTTGAGCAGGTCTTGGAAATGGTGGGAGTAATGTCCATACAAGCCGCAAAGGGCACAAGCATGGTTTGTCCTCAATGCCTTGTTCCTGACTACTGGCGCGGTTGGGAGTTCAACCATGGGGATGTTTTCGTTCGTGTCCATGGAATCCAGATGCGCACGGATCATTGGGATTTTAGGGCAATTCTGAGTTTGATGGCCCTGTTGCTTGTAGACGGCACAAGGTGGGACTTGTCATGGCTCTGCGGTGGCTTTGGTGTTCTTTTCTCTAGCCCTTTTGGGTTGGGGAAGTGCAGGTGCAGGTGCAGCAGTTGGCTTGTGCGGACTGGGGGGGGGAGGGTGAGACTCAACCGCGATGGGTTGCACCGGGGTTAAGATCACCTGGGGCATTGGTGGTTGAGCTGGTGGATCAAGGTACCACACTGGGATGCCCAACATAAAGTTAGGTAGGCTTAAGGTAGCCATGAACGATTTTCTCATGACACTAGGTGAGGGGAAGAGGAAGGGAATTGTATGGACATAGGATGAGCCCACATAACTCTCGACTGGTTGCATGTAGGGATGTGGTTGTGGTTGCGCGTAATGCTGCTACTGCGAGTGATGTTGTGGCTGCTATTGGTGTTGCGGCTATGGACGATGTTGTGGTTGTGGTTGGGGTTGCAACTTCGGTTGTTGTTTGGGTATAGTGGTGCTTGATGAGACCATGTACAAGTCCACAGTTTCATTTTGTGTCGTTGGTGGTGACACTAATGGGAAAGAAACCGTCATGGTGGTATCAGCAAACAACCCAAGGCCCACATTCAATAATGGAGGTGCTGGTTTGTTGTCAACCATAGTGTTGATTGCAGGGGCGACATTAGTGTGTGTGGTTGCCCCTTGCGGCTCAATGGTGGTGATGGTAGGGATAATGTTGCCAGGTGCCGTTAACCCTTGTGGATCATGATAAGTGAGCTAATCAACCATCACAATCTTCCCTTCATGGGGGAACATCATGAGATGGAAGACAGTTGATGCTACTGCTTGCATGGCATACATGTAACTCCTTCCAAGGAGGAGGTTGTAGTCCAGTTGAGCGTTGACGAATTCTATGTCGATCAGCACTGTCTTCTCGGCTAATGTGATGGGGATGTGAGGGAGGATTCTTTGGGCTTTAGTGGGATGTCCATCATAAGCCCGTAAAGTTGTGGAGGAAGGTTGCGGAATTGGTGATCCAAGTTTCTACCAAACCAAGGTAGACATAACGCATGTGGATGCCCCCTCATCCACTATGCACCGATGCACGACCAAATTCCAGATGGATACCAGGATTTGGAAGGTGATGGTCGAGGACATGCACGGTTCCCCATTCTCCGTGTCAAATGTGATCAACTTGGAGTCGGAGGGGTCTACTGCCCCTAGAGCGGCTAGTAAGGCTTTTTGCTGCATTGGGCATGTTTTAAATACCTCAAGAGTGGACATGGCAGTTGGCGTTTGGGCCAAATCATCCACAATGCTATAGCTGACTGCAGCTCTATCCGTGGCGTTATTGGCAATCCTGCGTACAGGGGGGTGTAGGAATGGGGGTAACTGAAGAAGAAGGTTGACTGTTTTGGACGTTGATGTCGCTGATGTGTCAACAGGTTCGGTGGTGGTACCGTACTAATTCTGTCGGGTTTGCAAGTTGACCTCTTCAGTCGTCATGGCTAGCAGGTGGTGAACACCTATTTCGGCAGTGGGAGGTGACCTTGGAGCATTGGGATTGGCCTGGGGAGGGGGTGCGGTTGCCACCAATCCTTGGACTGGCAATGGGTTTTGAAGCACCATGGGAGGAGGTCCTTGTGGTGCTAGGTTGGGTTGGGCTTGATGTGCCGCGTTGGCGGCCTATTGGGCCTCATTTTGAATGGCCTGCTTAGCGCGAGCCATAAGGGGACACTCAAATGTGTAATGCCCATAAACATCACAAAGTTTGCACGGTTGGTTTGTGCACAACAGAGCATTGCGTCTTGGTGCATTCTGTCGTGGGGGGTTTTGTACCAATGGAGTGGGTGGAGCGGGGGTGGGGACTTGAACTGGTTGCACTGGTGGTGCATAGTAGATTTGTGGGGGTGGTCTTGCCACAAATATGGGAATTTTCCCCACATACTGTTGTGTTGGCCAAGCCATGGCCTGAGCCTACTACGGTAGCACAGGCTGTGCGTAGGAAGTTGTTGCTCTAGACTGAGACATCATTCTTGCGTAGTCCGGAGCTTGGTTCTGGTAAGAAACACTAACAGTGTTGCTTGGTTGTGGTGTAACGACAGGTGGTGTTGGTCGAGGCTGTGGCTGTTGGGAGACTGATCCTATGATGCCATCAGCAGCATGGGATGCCCCCAGTGCATCGCGGTAGGAGGTACTCAGATGGGGAGCATCTGGAATGATGGTGTACATGTATCCAGACTGAGCATAGATAAGGTCAAATTGTTGGGCCTTCTTTATGGCCTCTTCTTCGGATTAGGGACGTTCGAATGCAACGTCCTTTGCTATGGGCAGGAGCAAGGTCTTAAGGAACTAATCCAAGAAGATCTTATTGTTAAGTTGGATTTTACGTAAGCTATGACGTTTCCACCATTCATGGATATGGTCAGTTATGTGAGTGGCAGTGCTTTGAAGGAAGGATAGCAGGATCTCCACCCCTTCGTCATATTTGACAGGGAGTTGGAAATATTGTAGGAACATGAAGGCTAGGGAATTGAAGTCCGGGTACTTGGCTTGTGGAAGCTCAATGTACCATTTGGCTACGACACCTATAAGGGTACGTTGGAATAGTCTCATCATGATGGAGTCGTCTACGATGCTGTTGGACGAGCACCATAGATGGAATGTCATTATGTGGTTTTAGGGACATTCCCCTGCTTTTCCTTCAAACTTGGGGATGTCTGATGGAAGCTTAGTTGGCATTGGAGGCCAAAAGGCTTGATGGCGAATGGGGTCATTTGTTAATCTGGCTAATTCAGGAAAGTTAAGATGAGCCATGAATGGCAGATTTCACCCCAAGTTGATGTGGGATGGGGCTGCGATGGTGGTGGGGTTTGCAGGTGCATAATGCATCTGCATGGCTGGGGGTGCTTGCGGTGGCACCATTGTGGATGGGACAATGCCCCCAAGTGTTATGGGTGGGACATTATGAGTGGCAGGGAGATTACCCCCATGTATGACAGTAGGGGTAATGTAAGTGGACGGTCCACTGCCCCCTTGTGTGGTAGGAGGGGCAGTGTAGGTGGAGGGGCCACTGCCCCTGTGTGCTGCCAGTGGGCCAGCTTGGATGGTCACTATAGGTGGTGGCAGGTGACTAATGATAGTTTTCATAATTGTGCTTGGGCCACTTGCCAGTTTGTGGGTGACAGGTTGTGATGTGGATATGGGCCCACTTGGTAAGGTTAAGCTGGAAAATGGATCCGGGTTGGCACTATCCATGGGGCTTGATGGTGTGGTATGGAGGTCTGGTTCATACTCATATGGGTTTGAATCAGAATCAAAGGCTATTTGGCCTTCTGATGGTGTGGGATATCACTGAGAGCGGCTTCGGCGGTGTTGATTGAGTGTTCCAAATGGTGGTGGTTCGCCTCTCAGGTGTGAGGAAGAGCATGGAGGATCAATTGTGTTATATTTTAATCCTGAAACTTGGTGGGAATGATGTTTGGACCTTGGTTTCAATGGCTTCCTATTGGCTACAGGTGGTCACTCAGCCACCAAGACTGCCAAGAGACAATGCTTGGATTTTTCCTCACAGGTGTTTCTACTCAATTGGAACAGGTCGTTGCCCATTTCGCTTGGCAATTCCTCTCAACGGCCAGCTAATTTGGGGTTCCTGTGGTACTCCTCACAATGAGTTTCTGGGCAAGGCCCAAGTACTTCCCATAGTTGAAGCAGTCGGGGACTTATGTCCTCAAATACTGCAGAGTTGTTTGTACTTAGTGTAAATTGGTAAATTTTAAGGCTCACTCAGCGTCATGAACTGAGTTGGGTTAATTAGTTGGTATGGTGTATTTGTTTGGTTGTTTTTCCTATATTTCGTTGCTGCAAATGGTTTATGAATTCATCATGGTAGAGTTCATTTCATTATGTTTATGTATGCAAGCATTGAATAATAAGAAATTGTGAACAAATACAGTGATTAACCCTGAATGTTTGCTGGCCTAACTAGATGTCTACCTCACACTGATATTCCTCTTCAACCAAGAGAAGGTGTTGGGCTCTCAACAAAATGGGACTAAGCCCCTCTGTAGATCCTCAGGTCACCTCCCAAATGCTAGGTTGGTCAACAAGGAGGACGCTTAGCGCCGTGAGAATCCCTCCTTCTCTACCCCCTCTACCTTCCAGGTCACCTGGTTTTAATGGTTTGGAAGAATATAGTGGAGTGCCTAGATCTATATGAGATTGCCCTTCGTCGTATCCCAGAATACCCCGGAGGGTGATGTCTGGGTAGAGGAGGAAGGGGAAGCAAGATGGTTAATTTTAGGTTGATTTTAGTTAGGCTAGGTTCATTTGATTAAGCCATTTAACATTTACTTGGCATCTACACATTGTTTATGAAATAAATTGCAGAAAATGAAAACAGAAACTAAAATTGACTTGCAGTGCTGGACAAAGGCGACTGAGCTGCACTGACAGTCCTATCAAATTGAAATTCAATTGTTATTAAACTGAAATTAAAGTTCTGTGTGACAGTCCGCACATTTCTGATCAAATCTGGCGAGGGGGGTGCAAGATTTTTTCATAAACAGGTGAGGGGGTCACATAGAATACAGAAATAGTCACGAACTGAGTTTCTAGGTTGAAGTCACACTTATCAGGGGATTAAGTGCGCCCTGGGCGCACCTGTTTTCCCATTAAGTGCACCCCAGTCTCACTTTTGGCCCTGATAAGAGCACCCTTCTTTGTATTTGGGGTTTTTTGTGAGATAGA
Source organism: Pseudotsuga menziesii (assembly GCA_001517045.1). Taxonomy (NCBI): domain Eukaryota; kingdom Viridiplantae; phylum Streptophyta; class Pinopsida; order Pinales; family Pinaceae; genus Pseudotsuga; species Pseudotsuga menziesii. Next base: position 671,054 of record LPNX011114632.1, read on the forward strand.
GTCAGATCTGGCCTACAGTAACTTGTGTTGTGGCCAATCTAACTCAGTTTTTCCTAGTAGAGGCTTCGACAGTACTGAAAACAGGAAATAAACTGAATTTAAGATGGATTTAACAGATTTTTTTTTTAAAACTAGGGCAAAAAATTTAAAAATTTGGACCAAGGATCCTGTGGGATCGACCTGGTATGGTCACTAGTTCTATAGCAAGGATTTCTCTTTGCTACAGGGGCAGGAATGGCTCCGTTCTGTCTATAGGATGGAAGGGTAGGTTCCTGCATGGATGGGAAATACAGAAAATAAAACAAAACACAAATAACAGTAAACTAAGCTAACAACAGAATAGAAAGAATAAGATGGAGCAATGGTGAACCCCTCTGCACACAAGTGGTTAGGGTTCTGCCTCCATTCACCTACAAACAAATCCTAAGCTATGGTAAAACCTGAAAAACAATGTTAAGCTAAAAACCTGCAAATGGAAACAAGGGTTAGAAAGCAAATAAACAAATAAACAAAACATGCAAGACAAATTATACCTTCTCTAGTGGAAATGGGCCACCATGCCCAAGCTTGTGGAAGCACCTCTCTCTCTCTTGGATGGGGAGCAATGGCTCAATGTAGATGGAGATGGAGGAGAGGGAGTGTGGGTGGTTTGAGAGGCAAAGGTCTCAAAACATCCATGGGTAGCATAACAATAGGCAAAGGGAGAAGTTTTTTGAGAGTGACCCCCACCCTCCTTTTATAGATTTTTCAAGGGGTTTTAGGGTTTTAAGCCCTTGTTCAGGGATTTAGCCCCTTCCTCCCTAACTTTAGCTCCTTTTAGGGTTTTAGCCCCTTTTTGGGGTTTTTAGCTCCTAGGAGACTAATTTGGGCTCCTTTTTGGGGTTTTAAAGCCCGTTTCTTCATCCTTTAGCTATTTTGAGGGTGTGGGGGTCTAATGGAGTGATACGAGGGTCGTGAGATGGTGTCCTTGGGTGGTGTAGGCCATTGAGAGCTGAGTGGGGGATTTTTGGGTTAACAATATCCTAAGCTAGTTAATGTAGGCCCTATAAATAAAAAGGTCACTAGTAAATTTTAATTAATAGCGTTCTTTTCAGGTTTATTATTACTGAGGTAATGGAAGTGAAACTCATGGCGTTATGAATCAACTAAAAATAAAAGCACAAAAAAATGTAAAATTTTCAAATACGAATGTTATTTAAATTCTTTTTCCCCTTTTTAAAAAACAAATGGAATTTGCTTAACAAACTTTGAAAAACACAAGACTTTTTTACTTTTTCTTTTTGAAAACAATTTAAAAACGAGCATACAATGAGCCTACATACAACTAACAATGAAACTAAATGTTTTGTTTTCGTTTTATCTTTTCAAAATTCAAAAGATAAATGCAAACTAATGCACCTAAGCAAGTCAAAAAGTATGAACATGTATAAATGCAAGAAACAATATTTAGATCCTATAAGCACAACCTTGAAAACTATGCAAAATTGGTCCAAAAACCTACTTGGACTGAACAACTAGAGTTGGAAACAAATTAGATCAAAATATTGGAAAAAATGAAAAGTCTAGACAACTATTAAAGCAATCAGACATAGGAAAGCATACCAGAGCACTCATAGAGGAAAAAAACTCACACAACCACTTACACTTCAACCAATAAATCCAAGAGGAAAGACCTAAACAAAATCCTGCACATGTATTAAACCTAACCTACTCAATCATAAAGCTTGTAAAAACAAGTCAACAATGAATTACACCAGAAAACATATCAGTAAAAACCTAGGACATAACCCCAAAAGAGTATTCAAATGCCAAAAATGCTCAAAAAAAGGGAAACCCAAGAGCTTGGACACTGTCCTACAAGAACTCGCGACTGTCTAGTGGGAAAACCATGAGTCACTCACGATTGTTCTTAAGGAAACCCACAACTTCAACTAAGAACTCATGAATTTAAGTACATCAACCCATGAGTGGTTCTAAAATTTTTCAAAAGAAAAATTAAGAGACCATGAATCCTAAAGATCCAGAAAGACTAACTGAAAATCAGATAGTTCCAAATCTTGGCAGAAACAAAAAGAGTGAAAATTGGACAGAAAACTTGATTAAAGAGGCCCCAACACAATCTATACTCCTAGTGGATTCGCCCGTTATGTTGTGAGGGATATCTACCTTATGATTTGGGGTCTTAGGGTCACCAACATACTAGGGTATGGCTTGTAGAAATCATCGGTTTAGAAACATATATAAGAGAAATGGAGTTAATGGGATACGTACCTTTCTATTGACAGTTGATCCAAGCTTTTACCCACTTCCTCAGATGCTCCTCAACCTTCTGATCTTCTATACCTGCAATAAAGATTGATAATCCTCCACAATATCTCTCATTTTTATATAAAGAATCATGAACATATTACAACTACATTTAGAAATAAATAAAAATATAGATCACGATTCATAACAACAAAAGCATGCATTAGGACAAATATAGAAGAAAGACACTCTTTATTAAGAAGTTTTAGGAAACATTACAACCCTCTATGAGACAAGATTCTTATGTAGACCAAGAAACTATGTCCTCTTTCTCCTCTCTCCAATGGATTCCCCCAGCATAACCATGCTCTCAAACTTGCTTCCCCTATCCTCTACCCCTCCCCTCTCTTTATAGTTGCTGGTTAGAAGAGGTTTCGAGGCCTAGGTTTGTTAGGGGAGTTAAGGAAGTTACAAACCCAAACCCGACCTCCCCTAAACTAATCATCTTTTTATTTTTATGTTTTTTTTAATGGAACTCATGGGTATATATAGGGATACTTGCGAGTGTCTCACAACTTTCCTTAAGGGAAGTCACGATTACAAATTTTCATAGATAACTTGCAGGTTGCATATGGGCTTACTTGCGAGTGACACACACATTCCTATAGCAATACCTGTGAGTGCAAGGAAAACTCATTATTAAAAAGTGGAAAAGTTGAACGAGAAAGTATGTTTCAAGGATATAATCCATCTATAAAGTTATGGCCAGTTCAATCCATAATGTCCTTTTGTGTAACGACAAGATGGAATCGTTACTCGGACGAAGAAGTGACATTTCATGGTATAACACTTAGTTAGGATATTTATCTAAAAGAATAATAAGTACAACAATATGCATAAGATAAAATAGATACACAATACACAAATATTTTCACCAGGGAAACTATAAAGGAGAAAACCCCACAAACTTCCTCAGAATAGTATAGTAACAAGGACTGTCATATGATGATCAAAACCGGTAATAAGAGTCTCCAACAACTAACTATATCTCCTACTTCTCTCTATCTCTCTCTCATGTGACTTGAGTGAGTGTGAGGTGTGTATAAATGAGGGAGGGTTCCTCCATATTTATATTATTCAAGTGTATTACCTATTACATGACTTGGGCTGACCTCTTACCCTAACATGGCCGAATTCCCCTAGAGAGACTCCAAAAATACATTACATGATGTTTCACTGGGGACTATTGGCCTGAATTACAACAAAGGTTGTATCTCAAGGTCTATACACAATAATGACATACCGAAAGGAGGTAAAAACATCTTTGATAGGGGTACAACAACATACAATGATAATATACATCTGAATATCTTCCAAAGTTACACATATAGATACAGGTCCGACTTCCCCTAGAGAGACTCCAAAAATACATTATTTCACTGGGGACTATTGGCCCGACTTACAACAAAGGTTGTATCTCAAGGTCTATACACAATAATGACATACCGAAAGGAGGTAAAAACATATTTGATAGGGGTACAACAACATACAATGATAATATACATCCGAATATCTTCCAAAGTTACACATACATCAACATATATATATTGGAGTAATAGTGATAATGTATATAACATATACAATGAATATCAATCTATTGGTACTTGAGAAAGAGGGGGATATAGTGGCACATACAAGCCTCCCAAAGTTATTTGAGGAATTAAGAATTTATATGTATTTTGAAAGATGTAAACCCAACTACAGAGAACTTGTATGGTTTTTTTCTTGACAATGACAACGCTTTGATAAACATTGGAAGGATAGATTTTCATATTTTGAGACCATATGAAGCATCAAAAAAACTTAGAAATGTTATATGATGATATTAGGCATGATCAGGGGTGCATTTTTGAGTCATCAACAACCATGGAAAGTATTGGAAACGTTTGTGAACAGAGCCCCTTCAAGCTGCATTTTTACTTGGAATGTAAAATTTTGAAATTGAAATTTGGAACTAGGAAAAGTCGTTGATGGGGAAATGTACATGCACGTTGTTGATGGTGGTGTCTATTCAGAGGATTTCCTTTGAAAATATTGAAGTTGAAACATTCATTCCAATATTATAGTGTATCAGAAGTATTTTCAACTATATTTTCAAATAGCTCCTAAATGCAATCCAAAAATCCAAATAGGATAAAACCCGTTCTTAATAAGGGATACTCAATAAATATTAGAATCACCTTCTATCCATGTTCAATTTGCTTGGATTATACTTTTAGTATGCATTTAATGACTATCTTTATGCATTGTATCTAAGATGGAAGTAGTGTGAATGATGAACAAACATGTTAGCCCGCTAATCGTGGTTGGAAATCAATGCATTCAGTTCTTGTTAGAACATGCAACAGAGATATTGGATTGCAACTTGAAGACTAATCAAATATCAGTAAGTGCAGTGAAGAAGAAGAGATCAAAGATAGATATAATTTATACAAACCTGAAGAAGGGTTGTTGGGAAAGGTCTTTGTAACGACCATCCAAGGGGTCTGACAAATACAACTAAGGTCATGCATATTTTCCAATAAACAGATCAAATCTAAGAAAAGATAAACATATATTGATGGTTCTTTGAAATAGATATCCTAATATCTGATAAAACACTAATTTAAATTTCATCATTTCACATGCATGAAACCTTAAGATGTTCCTTGATGGTACAACTAGTTTTAATAATTCTAATTTATCAAATAAAAATAATTTAACAATAGTAGAATACATTTTGATATCGCTAGTCGTTTCCATTTGAGAATGGGGCCGAAGGTTGTTTTTTCATCACTCCATTGCAGTTGCTATTGCCATATTTCCAATCATGTCGGATGGTTTCCTCCCTATCATACCCTGATGGGTACTCTCCTTCCCTTGGGACCCCCGAGCTCGACAGGGATCACAATACCTTGCTAGCAATGGAAGTACAATGCTAGGTTGTTTCCAGGAGGATCCTAACCTCACTCGTGTCATACTGAACCACACTCTTCCATAACTGCCTCATATCTAGCAAATTGGTTCTGACTACAAACTATGGCAGGACTGAAGAAGAAGAAGAAGAAGAAGATGAAGATGAAGATACCCCTTCTTCCTTTTCTTTATCTTTATTTGTTAGGATTATTATTAATATTCTCTTTGAACACATTAGTCTATTTTTTTATTTCCCTAGCTTAATAGGTCTTCATCACTTCACCAGTTCATGGGGGACACATCTACTTGACATCCACCACTTATTGCGCATGTCTGCATGTAATTTGGTGCTCCAGGGATCAATCGCTATAAATTAGGAACCCACTCGGAGTGTCACCAACAATGTTCAACAATTGACTCCAGTAGGTATTTAGTCATGTCCAGTTGTGCTTTGATCCGATAAGTTAGATCACTTCTAGTGTCTCTAGCGCCACTTTTGCATGCATGCAGGGAGTGTGGCACCTTTGTTCACCTACCCTCTTTAGTTAACTGATTTTAACTGATTGTAACTAGTTATTAACTATTTTAGTAATCTGGAGTTGCACTAGTTATCTGTAGTGGTGATTTTCTCACACTAAGTTAGCTCCTAAGTCACTCTAGGTTGGTAGATTCAACTGCCACTTTAGGTATTCAAATTATTCCTTGATGATTGTGTTATATATTCACCCATAATGTGAATATTATTGTAATAAAATATTTCTCATATTGTTCTTCAACTCATTGTGTAATAGCAATTATTCTTCTCTATATTTTTCTTGTGCAATCTATGTGAAGACTATTTCTGTCCCAAGATATTCATGTCAGAATATAATATGGCATCAGATCATGGTCAGGATATTTGAATCTCCCTCAGATACTTCCATTGATGCACCAGATATTATGCTTTTTGTTGAAGTAGAGGTTGATTTGTCTTACATAAATTTTCTTTCTAGTTTTTTGCAGGTATTCAATTCTCTCACCAGTAGCGCAGCAACAAAGCATGGATCTATCTAATATAGTAACCTTGACTTCCTTCAATTACCATGAATGGAAAGCCAATACTGAGATACTATTGCATAGTAGAGGTCTCTATAGAGTTATTATGGCCTTAGAAATAGAGCCTAATGCAGTTGTTAAGAAAGCAAGGTGGCATAACAGGAAGGTAGATGAATCTTATGGCTTGCTTTCTCTCTCTCTCTCTCTGTCTCCCTCTCACCCTCTCTCCGAAAATTATTTTCCATATTGATGGCTTGACAGGCCCTAATGAAGTGTGGATCAAACTTGAATCCCTATTCAGAAAGCAATATGAACTTAGAGGACATCAATTGGAGAATGAGTTAATCTCATTGAGACCAAGTGAATTCGAAACCATTGAGGAATTCATCACCAAGTTTTTGTCACTAGTTCTTTTTCTCAAGCAGTGTGGGATTGAGAAAAAATATGAACAATTAATACTCTACAACCTTTCGAGGTTGGGCCTGGAATACCCAGTTTTTGTTTCAACATTCCATGCTACTAATCTTGCAGTTCGAAATTAGAGGATGTCATCCATGGATGCATCCATAGATTCTCTCTGTCAAGAAAAGATCAAGATGATTCAAATGGGGAATCTCAAAAGGTAAAAGGATCATGTGATTGATTCTCTTGAAATAAAAAATTTCAAGTCCAAAGGAAATCTGAAAGTGAAGGAGAAGAAGCCAAAGTCAGACTCCTAAGATGAAGGTTCTTACTTTACTGATGAAGGATTGAATTCCAAGAAGAAGGGAAACAAGAAAGGAAGATCAAAGTGTACCTATTGTAGAAAACATTGTCACAATGAAAAATATTGTTTTAAAAATAATATGGACACCATGACTTAATTTCTCAAAAGGAACAACATTGACGTTCTAGATTTTGCAAGATAAGAAGGAAGGGAAAATCCTGCTAATCCCAAGGGGCACTGCCACACTATACAATTCAAAGGTAACGATGCTTATGACTTGGTTGATAGAATAAATTATTTTTCTTACTTCTGATTTTTATACTCATTCCGATATATCAAAATCAGAAATATCCTTGCCTCCCTTGGAAAAGATACCTATCAGTCTCCCAGAACCATCTCCTCTCAATAGTAGTTTTTCATCACTAATTTCTGAATTTCCTTCATCAAACTCTTTACAACTCCATTCAGATTCTCCTGTATCTGATTTAGAAGATGATTTCTAGGATTATATGAAGGTTATGACACCTCTATCCCATCCATTTTATACTTAGAAGACCCTACAACTCCCAAATTCTTCAGTTGGTAAACTAGGCAATTTCATGTTTTCCTATACTTTATCACTGGTGAAAGTTGTTATCATGTCTTTGCTTTTTTTTCATTGGTTGGTTTTAGTTATAATTGGATATATATATTGGTTTCTGTTAAATTTTTTTTGGGATCTTATATAACCTTTATTAGGCCGAATTTGAGATCCTTATACTTTCCATATTTGCCCAATTGTCAATGTAGACTAGTTGCACCTAGTTTTCCTATTGTGACTCAATTGGATTTTGGAGCCACTATACCTTTGTTGATTGATGCTCCATATGACTTAATTTATGATATTTTAGAGCCTCATAATATCTATTAAATAATTATAAAGGTTTCACATCAGTTTGGAAAGAAGGTTCATGATTAGGTTCACCATTATGCAACTACACTAGAAATTGAGCTTGCTAATTCATTTATGTTCTTTGGTTAGGAGATGATTGCACACATATATTTTCCATATCTGATTTATGTTCATATATGATATTTTATTTTTTCATATCAAGAATCATTCATACGATTCTCCTTCATCTCCAGAATATGAGCTTCAAGGGGTTTATCTTCATGCTTTTTGTCTACACAACATTGAAAAAATGATACATGATCAAGGCATCTACAACAACTCCACAAATTTTTTCACCAAGAAGTAGTACATTCATCTTATTCAAGTGAAGAAGAAGAAATAGTGAATATATTCATCTAAATTCTGTGCATATCCATTTTTTAGGAAGGATTTTCCCCATGCGGTTTTACCTTTTTTCTCATTTTACATGGATAAATAATTTTTACATTTAGGTTGTAATGCGTGACCTTTGGTATTAGTTACCAGGGCCTAGGTTGTCTAAAGTTAGGATTAAAGAGGGGGTGTTAGGATTATTATTAATCCTCTCTTTTTCCACATTAGTCTATTTTTTTATTTCCATAGCTTAGGAGGTTTTCATCACTTCGCCAGTTCATGGGGGACACATCTACTTGACATCCCCCACTTATTGCACCTATATGCATGCATTTTGGTGCTCCAGGGATCAATCCCTATAATTAGGAACCCATTCAGAGTGTCACCAATAGTTGAATATAGTAGGTATTCATTCATGTCAAGTTGTGCTCCGTTCCCATCAGTTAGATCACTTCTAGTGTCTCTAGCGCCAGTTTTGCATGCATGCAGGGAGTGTGGAGCCTTTATTCACCTACCCTCTTCAATTAGCTTATTTTAACTAATTGTAACTGGTTATTAACTATTTTAGTGATCTGGAGTTGCACTAGTTAGATCTAGGGGTGATTTTCCCACACTAAGTTAGCTCTTAAGTTAGTCTAGGTTGGTAGATTAACCTGCCTATTTGGGTATTAAAATTATTCATTGATGATTGTATTATATATTCACCCATAATGTCAATATTATTGTAATGAAACATTTCTCATATTTTTCTTCAACTCATTGTGTAATAGTAATGATTCTTCTCTATATTTTTCTTGTGCAATCTATGTGATCAATAATATTTATGTCCCAAGATTTGCCTCTCAAAATCTAATGATATTAACCTTTTCGTTAATTCCCATGCATCCCATGCACCACTTTTAGTTAACACTTCAGTTTCCTTACCTGCTTAATTAATTATATTTACCCACCCACTTTTTAGTTATCATTAGTTCTCTGATTCTCTTTCGATTAGTTAGGATTTTACTTTAGTTCAAGTTCCTTAATTTACTTTGTTAAATGATTTCTTAATTTAGCTTTATTTTGGTTTATTTATACTTATTTATTTATTTGTTTATTTATTTATTTATCATTTATCATTTATCATTTTTAATTTAATTAATTTATTATTTACTTAAATTTATTTATGATCAATTTATTATTTCCCTTAATTAAAATAGATGTTGATTACCTTCGCATTCTCATTGTGACCATAATTATCAAGGTGTTATGCTCCTAGCATTCCCTTTCGTTAATTCCCACAGGCAAGAAGTTGGTTATGACAACTGATCCAATGTTACCTCAGTTTGGATACCCTGTGAAGAGCCAGGTGGTTCATGGGGAATAAGGCCGAATCCTTATTGCGCACCCCCAATATAATATTTGTGAGTGACCAAATCGTGGCCTACCCTCACGACACATGCATCTGATGAACTAGAGTTTTCCTCACTCTATTCAAAGTTCATCGCGTCAACCAATTTTCTAGACTTACATGTATAATATTTTCAGCCATGTCACCTGATTTGGATTGATTGGCAATCACAATCCCATCATCTGCTCATAAAACATCATGTGCATCAAATATTATAAACAAGTTTTCAAACATAATATAAGTATCAAATTGACATTAACTCTTGAAGGTTCTTGACTCATCCAGAGCCCATGCACATCATACCTCATGTGCATTAAACATATCAAAATTAAATCATATCATAAACAAGATTGATATCACCTTCCATAGTCATCAACTCATCTAGAGTCTTTGTATACGGATGCTTTCTTATGGTTTATGTACCTTCCTTTCCTGTCACACTCCACATATCTTCAAAGTACATGCTACATAAATTTTGTCAATAAAACATTTTACAACTTTTAATCCTTGCTGATACTTCACATTATTCTTCATTTCACAATCATAATATCAGTGCATTCACAATTGACCAAATGTCGACATCATTCTCATAGTCATAATTTTACACATCAATATGTTAGATAATTCTTCATAGGTCATATGCCATTAATAATGCATTGCTTCTCACATGTCCTGGTCATAAGAAACCAGATGCCCTAAAAAATACGTCCATACAAAGGTTTTAGATATCAAATAAACAAAGAGTCGGGTCATTCGTCATAGAAGGACCTCTTTTAATAGTTATTCTTATCTCAAGAGTTAGGGTAAAAACAAGGTGTTACAATCTTGGAAAGGGGAGAAGCAAGGGAAGCCTCAAATCCTTAAGTTTGGAGGGTTCGATAGGATACATGTATATAGTATGTATATATGAATAATAGATGTATGTCAGTATGGAATAATATGATGATTAATTGTAGTATATACATAATGGTAGTAGTAGTATATATTATTGTGAGTAAATATGAATAAACTTGAACTTTAAAACTTTAATCCACAATTACAGTGCAGATAGATCTAATCAATAATCCAAATACATAAATAAATCAAACCATAGAACACATGATATACCATGGGAAAACCCTCCACTGATTTAGAAGATGAAAATCCCAGCAAACAATCTTAGAGTATGCCATGATAATCGACGGATAATTATTACAACACAATAGAAAATTGATTTTTCGAGAGCATAAGAGAGTAGAGATCAAATGGAACACTTTGATGATCTTTCCAAGTACAAAACACTTTAATAACAAGTAAAATTAGGTCATACAAGGAAGGTAGTGAATATTTGCATGCTTCAGTAACTTGTTAACACTGAGAAAACTACCTCATCTTCAACCATACGCCCCCAATAATTGATTGAGTTTAATTTCCTCTACTGAGTTATTAATTGAATGAACTGAAGTGAACTAAAATGAATTGCATGTAACTGAACATAACTGAATGTAACTAAATATAAATAAATGTGATTGAATAGAACTGAAAGGAATTGCATGTAACTAAACACCACTGAATGTAACTGAATATAACTAAATTTAACTGAACATAACTGAACATAACTGAATGAAACTAAACATAACTGACGGTAACTCCATCAGTTTCATCTTCAACAACCACTTGCATAAATTTAGGAGTTGATTCCTTAATTAACTAAACTTTGTTGATCATAACTAAGACTCAACTTGGTTGCAATAATATCTAATGTGTATGGAAAGGCAAGTGGGAATATTCATTGTTCAACCTAAGGAGCGCGTTAGGGTTTGAAGGCACACAAGTGATGGGCGATTGAGAACAGGGATGGGTCTGGCTCTGGCCTGGTTAGCAGGCTGTGGAGTAGCTGTTCTTGTCATAGGTTAGGTTTGGACTGACGTCGTCCATGTGACACGACTCACATTTTCCAGTGTATGGATTTGGTGGGATTAGAGGTCTTGGCGAGGGCATACTTCAACGTGCAGTTGGGGGTTCATGATGTTGTTTTTTTACCTAGGGTAAGTTCTTGTTTTTACTGCTCTCCATTTTTTTACTGCGGGCTTTCATTTTCATTGGATGTTATGGAGGATGAGGAGCTGGTGGATTACTCCCATGATCACCTGGAGGAGGGTATTTTTTGGCATGAGACAGGTGGATGGTCTCGGGCTGAGGTGGAGGCCTCATCGACCTGGAATGAGATAACTTCTGCTTTACCCATGATGGTTTTCGATGCAGAGGGTTTCTCTTCATCAACCCTGTTTCTTTCTTCACCGCCATTGGTGATATTACCAAACGAACCTTTTGATTTTTCTAGGGAAGTTCCTGATGCATGTGGGTTGGTTCGGGGGCCTGAAGATACCTCTATTCTAGATGGGTTACAGTTTGGAAATGCTTGGGATATTCTTGCAGGCTGTGTAGTGAATGGGGATGGATGCGTTAGAGATAATTTTGCGGGTAATCCTATTGGTGAGGGCCTGAGGGTGGATACACAGGGTGGTGGGTCTCAGTCACATGTTTCTAAGAACCCCCATGGTTTTTCATGCTCATCGTTGAAAGGCGGTCATACTCCTGGGGATAGCAGCAAATATGACGGCAAGGTCAATAGCAAGGGAGCAACAAAATGACGAAGAACGTGGGTGAAAAACAAATGGTCGGGATACAATTATGCTTTGGGGGAGGACATAGGATGGGAACAGATTGAGAAAATGGAAAAGTTTTCATTGGTAGGGCACATTATTGGCCATAATTGCTCGTTATAGATGATTGTCAAATGGACAGAGGCTCTAGGCGATGTCCCAGATGTGGTTGGTCTTACTTGTTGCTGGTATGCGTTTAATTTCAAATAGGAAGAGCATGTGCAATGGTTTCTCAAAAGGAATTGGTCTTTGGATCAAAATACGATGTTGATAAAACCATGGATTCCATCCTTTGATGCTAGTAGGGAGAGGGTGGATGTGGTTCCTTTCTGAATACGACTTCCGAGTTTTCCTCGTCAATACTAGATGGAGGAACATTTTCCCAATATTGGTAATATTCTGAGGTCTTACCTTGAAGCTGATATGTCTTTCAAGACATCTAGATTGTAGTGGGTGGCTCACATATTGCTTAATATCAATATTCAAGAGGGTTTGGCGGAAGATATGTTTCTTACTTGGGGCCAAACTCAGTTTATTAAGCTTTTGGACTACGAAAATGTGCCTTTTAGGTGTAGGAGGTTTCATGGCTATGGACACCCGAAAATAGACTCTAGTCTGGGGGTATGGACTCTCAATGGTCATGAAAAACAATGGGGATTAAATAGGTCTGGTAAAGAGAGTGGGGGTTATGCTCCGATGTCTCCTGTGTCATCGTCGGTGGTACAGGAGGGTGATGCAGCTTCATACAATGGACCTATGGAGACGACAATGGTGCCCCTTCCTATGATTGAGGTGAATAATTCAACAAGTAAACCTGTGCATGGGGTTTCCTTTCTGGGTACTTCATCTTTTAACCTTTCTCTATCAATTAATTTATTTACTAGTTATTTGAATCTGTTTGGGATGGATTGGATGGAAAAACTCAAAAACATAACAATAAAAAATCCTCCCTTAGAGGTTTCCTCACCTTTCTATGCTGTTTTACTGGGGGAAAATGACTCGCCATTGGTTCTGGATTCAAGTGACAGTGGGGTTTTGTCTCAACATTGTCCACCGATGTCTTTAGACCCTGGGTACTTTCTCAGGTCCCATATGAAGGCGGCTTCAAGGGGCTTGGGAAAAAAAACTTATCCAGCCTCATGAGGAAGAGGTAGAAAATCCTTGATTTCAAAGGATCAAACTAGAGAACGACAAGATTTTTTGGAAGGTAAACAACAATTGATTGAATAGGAACTTAGAGTAGTGCATGCCCAAAAGAAGGGTAGTTGATGAATATTATGTCTTTTAACTATCGGAGTCTAGCTGGTCCCCATAAAAGATCAATGCTTAGAAGGGTGATAGATTTAGAACACCCTGATGTTCTATTGCTACAGGAAACTTTAGGGTTAGGTGAAGTGATTAAAATTAGGCTAGTGAGTTGGTTTCCAAGTTCGAATTTTGAGACTTTGAATGTTCATGGTCACTTTGGAGGTTTGGCCATGGGCTGGAACATTTGAATGGTTAGGGTTTTGAACATCAAGGGTATGGAGTCTATTCTTGGTATGAATTTTAAGGCTCTGGATCATGTGGAAATTTATACTATTTTTAATATCTATGGCCCATATCTGAATAGGATCCCCTTCTGGGATAATTTGTTTGACAATACTCTTCTGAGGGGTGATATGGTGATCATAGCGGGGATTTGAATTTTTCATTGGGGAAGGCCGAGGTTTGGGGGCCTCATGCCCATGTTGATTTGTTGATGGATTATATTACTTAGAAAATTGTTGAGAGGAACTGACTAGATTTTGAACCGATCAAACTCATACCTACTTGGAAAAATAACATATGTGGGGAGGGGAGAATCACAAAGAGGTTGGATCAGTTTCTGGTTACTAAAAAAGTGGTGGACAGACATCATTTCATTCGTCACTGGGTGGGAGGTGGAGGTCATTCTGATCATTTACCTATTTTCTTAGAATTCAGAAATGGGCCTGTTAAACCCCCTAGCCCTTTAAAATTTAACATGACCTTGGATAAAAGATGACACTTTTCACACCTTTATCTCCACAAATTGGGCTCCTTTTGATCTGGATAGTAGGCATTCTGCAACTTTTCAGTTTGCTACAAACATACAATATAAAATATGATATAAAAATTGGGATGCAGATAAGAGACGAAGGGAGGACAATGAGCTAAAACTGATTGAAAAGGAGCTTGCTGGGATCATGGATAAGGAGGGGGTGGGGGTGTGTTGAACCTATTGGACAAAGAGATGTGAGATGTTGATGAGATTGGAGGGGAGAAGGAACACCCTTTTTTGGAAAGGGAGGAGACTTGGAGATTGAAGAGCAGAGCTACCTGGTTGGAATGTGGGGATGATAACACAAATTTTTTCCATGCATATGTCAGGGGGAGAAAAGCTGCAAACACTATTTGGAGCTTACGAGATGATCGCGGTTTGATCCATGAATCTTTTGAAGGTATGGCCACGACGGGGGTGGAACATTTTGAATACTTTTTTAGAGCACCTTCCCAGGTGTATATTGTATAGATTATTAGAATCGCTCAATTATACCCAAGGTTTGTGGAAGAGAAGGTTAATTTGGCACTGAAGGAGGAAGTTTCTGAAGGTGAAATTAAGGTAGTTCTTCAAAGTTAACATACATGGAGAAGGTTAACTGTGTAGTGAAATGTGACCTGAAAATCATAACTATTTGTTATCAACAGTACATACCTTTAACAGAAGCAATTATTAAGCCACTGAAAAATAAATGTGTACATACCAAACTGAGAATATGAAAACTCGTGGATTCCTCCTCCTGACTGCAATGAACATGAAAAGCAAATGAGTTTATTTTAGTCAAAATCATGTTACAAATTTCAACACTTTCAGGATTTAGGTATGGCATGGTAATTTTAGTCTTTTGGGGAAACTTTGACAGCTACATTATCTGAAATCCATGATTCATGAATGTGCAAATGGAAACCAGAGGATGTGATGCAATATCTAGTTAAAGGAATCACAGGGCACATGAAGAATTGTTTTTCCCACTTTTCACTGTATGTGATTGAAGTTGGAATCTTGCCACCAAGGCAAGAAAAGACTAA
>LPNX011114632.1:686605-801605 GCA_001517045.1 Pseudotsuga menziesii
GTTGCTACACAATGTCCTTTTGGTCTGACAGATTTTTCCAAGTCAAAACCAAATGGAGTAGCTTTCACCGCTGTCTTCCGCCAAGCATCATAGCCTGTTCCTCCTTCCTTTCCATAAAATCGTCTTATTTCTAAGGCATACGAACACCAAGAAAATCAGCGCATAGTAGGTTTCCATCAGTGTCATCATAATAGAATAAAAACATAGATAATTCAACCTGCAGCCTTACTAAGTGCATACCAAGAATCTTCCAAAGAGGAATGCCCATGCCTATAACAACTTGGGCTGCAAGTAAGTTCATTTCAGCTATCCACTCTGTAATAGGATGCTCAACCTACAAAGGCATGTCAACTTAATAAAGAAACCATTCTATTCACCTCAAGACAACTAGAAATTCAAATCCAACATTATTAGTTCCATGCTCATAATGCTTACTGAAGCAAATTCTATATACCTATAAATGAGGATTCAGTTCTAAAAAATAATACTTTCCAGAGTCCATTCTATAAAGATACTCAACAGTTGTAGCCCCAATATAGTTTACACACTTTGTAAGTCTCCATGCAACCTACTCTAATTGCTTCACAGTTTCAAGTGGAGCAACTGTAATTGGACCCTCTTCTATAATCTGCAAATAAAAAAGAACTGACATCCTTAACAAAAATTGCATACCCAGTTCTTAGTAGTAATGCTGAAATAATGTGCAGTGATAAGGGTAACAGGCTTCCTGATTGTACGTACGATATAATGTTACAGAGGATACTGGCAATCAAGTGGATTTGTACATGGTCAGATGGATGGCCAAGGATATTTTTTATATACATAGAATTTAGATAATAAACAGATATACCTACATATTCAGTATAAGTATGCCAAAAATGCTTTGGCAGAAGCAAGTAAGAGCATATCATATTGTCTCATACCAAAAAACACACCCTATCTTATTCCTATGACAAATATACTAAGTTCTTGATAAACTTCTCAAAATCCCCAGCCCTAGCATTGCTAACTATAAGAGGAAAGGCCAGAATAACAGGGCTTTAATAATGGCCACCCAAGACAGCAAACTTGCCTCCGACTACCCAACCAATTCCTCTTAAGCTCATCCCAATGTGTGTTTCCTTCTCATTAGCAAAAGAAGAGAGCTGCAATTTGTCAGAACGAAGAGAGATTGTGATTCTGTTAAACTGGAAGGGCAAGTTGGATTGCCCTTCTTTTCCTCGGTATTTATTCAAAGGTATGATAAGTATAGAATCTAGGGAAGAACCTTAAAACAAATCGCTTAGAAGGGGAAGATGAGCCTCTCTCCCTTATTTCAAGGAGATTGATATATTTCATCAGGTGGAGGGAACAACAATGGAGCTGTGAACTCAATAGCATTAGTGGATAGCATTCAGAGTATGAAAGAACATGCTCTACTTTGCAAATCCATGGAATTATCACTTCCTACCAGAGTCATTCTTGACTAGATCTCAAAGAGGTGGAATTTTCATGAATCTGCAACAGTGACACTACTATCTAAATTCTAGAGGTTTTGCAGTTGCTTCTCAGAGTAGTAAGATAAGATATTTTGTGGAGGGAGGACCATGTTTGCTTGGGGACTGGACTGTTCATGACTAGGCTATAACCCACTAGGACACTCCCTCAACAACCATTGTATGTGTGAGATTGCTGACCTTAACCTTATGACTCTAAAATGCATCAGTCTTTGGTATCATCAGCAACACATCAGGAAAAATGCAAAAGGTTTTATAAGCCACAAATAATGAAAAGGTAGTTCATTATGTTTGGATCTATGACAACCTAACCTGGAACTATGATTACCTGCTTATATGTATCTAAACTCCTATAAATGGAAACAAGCAGTAAATTATGAAAATATTCTCTTCAAATGTAGACTTTGTTTTCTACATGGGCACTTGACAAGGAACTTCCCAAAATAGGTGAACCAAGGGGTCCCACAGCTGTCCAAACAAGAGAAAGGGACTGAGTGGCCAAAGGAAAAATCCAGTGTTACAAAACTCATTGAGTTTGATCCAGACTCGCAAGTCAAGCCCTGTTTGTCACATAAAACAGGCCAAGTTAAGCCGCAGGCAAGTTTGAAGTTTGAACGCATGAATACTTACGTGTCAGCCGAGTTTTTCAGGCATTTTCCCAAATAAAGTTATACTGTTTTTGTGTGTAATCTGAATTTGACCGAAACCAGATCAAACTCTTACTCTCTGGCCTCAATGAGTTTCTCCATGCAATGTTTTGTAACACCAGATAAATCCCCTTTGAAATCTTACAAACATAAGAAGGGGATGAGAGTAAAAGAGTGAATAGGATGGTCCTCATTCTGAAGACAAATCAAAGGAATATGTAGTAAAAACTACCTGAAAGACATTTAACAATCATACTTGCTTGCAGCCAAAAATGATTATCTAAGGGAAAAAAGGCAGTAAGAACAAAATAAGGCATTCACTACAAAAAGCTAGAGAAACAAACAACCAAAGCACAATGGAAGAAACTGAATAAAAGGATTATCTGAGGAACCCAATGTGCCTCCTCCAGCACCAGAGAAACCCACCACAAACCCACGACCACAAAATGGTGAATAAACGCCCTCGTTTTCCAGAAAACACTACTACCACTGTTTCAAAGAGTACTTTCCCAGTATAGAAATGCAATCATGTGTTTTCCAAAAAATGTCAAGTCCATTTCAATCATGCAAACGTTTATTAAATGTGGGTTTCTTTTCAGACCTGTTCTCACCATGTTTCCAGCCCAAAGGCATGAGCACTTACAAAATAGCTCAATAACAGCATAAGCAAACTTCAATTATCATGGCTTTGGGGCATAAGCTTTCTATCTTCAAGATGTTCCAAAACAATGTAAATTGAGTAGAAGAGTTCGATTGTGATCAGCTGGCTGTATTTCTACTGCCTGCTCATGAGGTCTTCGCACAGATTAGATTGACTATGAATCATTACTCAACATTAAATGTGCAATTCTTCTAAACATTACCATGTGTTAGCTGATTCAATAGGAGTGATATCTTAGCTTGCACATTTTGTAAGTTTTTTTTTGTTTACTGAATCCAAAGCACTTCAATCAAGACTGATGTAAACATTATAAAAAAGTTACAAAAATTGCAGACCTGGGTAGGACACCATACAAACTAGTTAAGACGTTGTTCCCTTTCAATGAGGAAATTCAAGTGCAAATTCCAAAAGAAAGATCCCCGATTTAACCTTCACATGCCCATTTACTGAACCATCCAATCCAAGAATTTAAAGTGTCGACTTCTCAAGTAAATGGTGCCCCCCAAGGGTTAATTTTTGCATTTTGTTTACACTCCCAGGATTACCAAGGTCAATGTGTTCTTCTTGCATATTTAAATACATTGAAATATGTCAAGACTCAAATCCCAATAGCAAACATAAAAATGTAGACTACTACAAGGACACCTTTAAAAACTTTGAGGAATCAGAAATTTAGGGCATAATACAAGCAAGAAAAAGTCTTTTAAGTGAAATTTTGATGAGTAGTTAAACACAATAAGTTGAAATTGAGGGGAATTGCTTATCAATCTACAGCTAGATTTTGCAGTCAGAAATAAAGGATCGTCATCATGGAAATTATCAAATTATTCTTGAAGATCCAACAAGTCTCCAACAAAATTCTAAAAACATTCTAATGCATCAAAACACTTCTAAACCACATCATTACTTCAGTTTACACGGCCTGGTTATTATTATTCCCTGAATTATCTTAAGTTGAAGATAAATGCAGTAGGCAAAATAAGCTCAGAGAGAGAAAAGATGAAATGGAGGAAACAACTGATAACGATTACATCAGTACTTTTGATAGACTTTAAAGCCTCGGTTATGATAACCCTATTAGAGTAATTACTACATGAATACTATTAACCCACAAAATGATTCAAGGGAATATCCTGGAATGATTACTTCACAATCACGATAAAGTAAAGATGTTTTACGGACTATGTCACATAATCACAATATAGAGACAGAATAAATATAAACCAGAGAATATACACCGGCAAGAGCTAAATTGCAAAATAAGCATATTTAGACATCATGTTTGGTCCATATTTGACTATTTACAATAATATTTGATAATGGCTGCTAGATTGATTGCCAATATACTTCACAGCAAACATAATAAGAATCGTAATACACTGCCTACGAGAAGAACAATGTAAAAGTAGATTGTGATCAGTAGGATATTTGTGACCTCAAAACAATCGGATGTGACCGATTATTGAAATGTGATTGATCTTTCTACCTTTCAGTTTATGTGCAGAGCTTCTCTGGTGGAGAGTTATAAGATTAATCTCCCAATGGATTCGATCTCTCTTAAAATAAGGGAAAGCCATCCATATTAAGAAACTTGAAAGATGATGGCTTCTTTGAACTTGTATTCCCAAATATTGGGTATATGCTGCCCTTCAATTTGTGGAAAAGGTTGAGATTATCCACTAGTTTATGGAAAACATCACATCCTGCACACTGCACACAAAAGAAAAGTCGCAGAAATCTTAAAAGGCTATTTTCACCAATGGGTTAAATTTTGACCGATTTCCAAAAATCAGATGTACTAACAAGAATTAATCTTCATACGAACGATAAATATATACTCAATAGAATTTATTGCAAATCTTATAACTAAATACGAGAAATTTCAATATTCATGGCAAGTTCTATATGGCAGGAAAACGAGGTATTCCCTTCTACAGATAATATTTTTTTCTTACATCTTATCACATGAACAACTATGGGAAATCATTTTATGCTCAACAAATTTTTTAGAAATTAATCAAGCATCTCCCTTTCGATTGAGAGAAATTGCTTCAAATGAAATCCATTTCTAAATGTGCTAGTTAAAAATAGAAATAATCAGATGTCATCTATATGTATAAGAGAGCAACCATTACAAAACATATTGTCAAGAATTGGAAAAGTCTGAACCTGCACAAAAACAGTTCCATCAGTGTAGGCATGTGGATTGATTGCACTCGTTGTACGTTTCCCACAAACCCCACAAGTGAATGCAACTCTCATTCGTCGACGAGGGGATTTGGTAAACAGAGACCAGGGATAAATAGACTTCTCAGCCATTTGAGTGTTTTCATTAGGATCTGCAGATACAACAGGACCTTCCATTCCAGATCCCGTGGTCCATCCTCTACCTCCAGCAGCCTTTAGCACCAACCCCATGGTTGTCTCCTACAAACAGAAAAATAAAACCTTGCATTTCTTTTGACCATTAGTCCAGTCCTCCAACCAGGCATGCTCTAGAAAGGAATTATGTGTGGTATTTGCACTAGCCGCTAAACATTTGTGGATTGAGATTGTATCTTGAAACAGAATGTAAACTGAAACAAAGGGCAACAAAATCAGGGCCTTTTGTAAGACGTAATTCATCCACTGAAATAATTCATAAAGGATTTAAACCAGAGGCTTCTGTGAGATGGCAACTTGACTTAACTAGATGCCCTAGACATTTAAGGCATGATTATATTGCAACCCCTAAAGACTGTGATAAGATCAAAAAGGAGAAAAATACATTGAAATGAAAGAAAATATCCACAAATAGTGAAAAAAGTACCCAACAAAAACATAAATAACCAGAATTGGTATAGTTAGGATACAAAAGCAAGGAGACAACAAATAGCCCATGAAAATAATAAAACAAAAAAGAGAATGAAGCAATTTCCAAATAGAGGACTACATAACAAATACACGGAAAGGTAAACAGAAACAATCATTTTCTGAGAAAAATACCTTTGAGAGGGGCTGTAAGGATGTAGAAGTTTTGCCATGGAATTTTATCAGGGGAAAACTGCTTGTCTTCTGGGATTCCTCGGTGTTCCTTTCGTCATCTATAATATATAACAGATCCACATTTTAGCAACAAGATTAGAGGCGAATAAAATAGGCATGAAAATATATGAATTATTCAAATCCATTATCCCCAAAGAAAATTTGTGGAAAACATATTCTACGAACATATGATCTTTTTGGGAGGGGGCTGGTGACATAGGGTTTACAACATGTAATTCTCCTGCAAATCATAAGCCAATACCCCCAACCCCAAGAACATAAAAGGAAAAAACGAAAAAAAAAGGGAAAACTCAATTCCATCTGTGAAGGAGAGAAAACCACGAATTGAAAAGCTAACAGGGCATTAGTTCACAGATGAAGCAACATAGAATTAGGGTGGGAAACGAAATGGTACAGCATGTAATTTTTCCCAAATCATAAACCCCAATCACCAACCCCAAAAAATAAAAGGAAAAAAAGAACAAAAAAGAACAAAAAAGGGGAAACCTAATTCTATATGTGAAAGTGAAAAAACCAAATAACAATCTAACATGGCATGAGCACTCCATTGTTAGGCCTTGGAGATCTCCTACAAACCAGAGCACATTTTTGTTGCACAAACCCCATAGCTACGACATTCCCTGTTGTACCAAATTCAATCATTAGTATTCAGTGCTTATTCAAAATGAATTCAACCCACAAACATTCCTGAAGAAGAAAAGCCAACAGCCATGGATGCAAAAAATCTATACAACTGCACCTTAATTTACCTTTGAGGTACCACCATCTCTCCACTATACAACTAGGGCCCTCAGTTTATGCATGCATCGGCGGAACGGAGGAACCCACCCACCGAATGAATTTTTCTCGCCGAGATTCAAATGGGAGTGCCTCACCACGGCCTACCACTCGAACAGGAAGCATAGTCTTCCCCAACAGCGTAGTCCACCGCTTGAACAGACCCACCACTCAGAACACAGAAATTGCAGAGCAAAAGAACAAAAGAAATGGAGGCGGTTGGGGTGGAACCCGTGACCATTGAGCGGCAACAAAGACAGTGCGAGGAAGCCCCACGCAGCAGCAAAGACAGTGCGAGGAAGCCCCACACAGACAAAATCATGAACAAAATTACAAGCAAAAACCAAATAAGCAATCATTCTGACCTGTACATGTATATACCTGTGGCCAATCGGTGGAATCATGCAGATTTGAATAGGGCTGAGCATCATTGTTCTGTAAACCAAGTACTCTAAACTCACCTACTTCTCCATAGACACAAACTCACCTACTTCTCCACAGCCACACTACTGCAAATTATGATCAACAAATACCAGCCTTATAATCTCATATAAAGACCACTCAGAACACATAAATTGCTGAGGAAAAGAACAAAAGAAATGATGGAGGCGGCTGGGTTGGAACCCGTGACCGCAGCAGCAGCAAAGACATTGTGAGAGCAAACGCTATGCACCAGAGAAACTCAGCAGCATACGCAGGGTGCACACAGGCTTATGGTGGAGCACTGGTGGTGACGGGCGCGGGCAGAAATTTGGAATAAAATAACCTTAAACATATTGGATATTTATATACTTAAAAAAAAACCCTTATTACCCCTAATATACCACCAATATATTGACTTTTAATTTTTTAATTTTTAACCACCCCAATATGAACGGACGTGATATCATATTGGTCCCTAGGTGACGCCCCCATGGTCAAAAGGGGTACCGATGCTATCATCCTCCAACCCAACAAATGTTTATTACATTAGTTGTAACTTTTCATGAAGACTCAATGTATTTTTCGTCTGAGCCTGAACTTCAGGGGGAGTACCAGAAGGAAATTCAAACTCTAGACTATGATGATCACATCTCTAAATATGTGGTTGTTCACATCCCGGAAGTAGGGGAACTCTCTGATGTGCTGAATCAAGAAGTGGGCGAATTGGATGTGGGTGGTTTGACTTTGGATCCAAGTATTGATGAACACCCAGAAACTGAAGTTGTGGCTCCACCTCTATCCGAGTCTCTCACACCACAGGCAGCTGATACACCAAACCAATCGCTTGCTGAGGATGCTTTTGAACGATTTAGAAGACAACTACCACAACGTCACACCAGAGGTATTCCTAAACCCACATATGAACCCAAGCTTTCCAGTAATGTTAAATACCCCATGAGTCATTATGTGTCTAACCATCGTTTGTCAAAATCAAATCAGTCATTTGTAAATCAGTTATCTACTGTATCTATTCCTAACAATGTGCAGGAAGCCTTCGCTGACCCAAGGTGCAAAGCTGCTATGAATGAGGAGTTGGAATCCTTGCAGGAGAATAAAACTTGGGAACTTGTTGACCGTTCACCAGGAAAGAAACCACTCGGATGTCAGTGGGTTTACACTGTGAAGTACAAAGCAGATGGTGCAATTGAATGCTTAAAGGCGAGACTGGTGGCAAAAGGATACACCCAAACCTATGGGATCGATTATACAGAGACATTTGCACCTGTAGCTAAAATCAATACAGTTTGAGTCTTGTTGTCTCTTGCTGCGAACTTGGGTTGGCCATTACAACAGTTTGATGTGAAGAACGCCTTTCTACATGGTGATTTGTTCGAAGAAGTTTACATGGAACTCCCACCAGGATGCATGATACCAGAAACGCATAGTCAAAATGTGTGCAGATTAAAGAAGTCACTATATGGGTTGAAAGAGTCTCTGAGAGCATGGTTTGGAAGGTTTACAAAATCTATGAAAGCCTTTGGTTACTGTCAGACCAACTCAGACCACACTTTATTCTTGAAGAAACAACAGGGTAAGATAACTGCACTTATTGTATATGTGGATGACATGGTTATAGGAAATGATCCCGGAGAAAGGGAGGCTCTACAGGATTACTTGTCCAGAGAATTTGAAATGAAAGACCTCGATCCCTTGAAATGTTTCCTTGGGATCGAAGTGTCTCGATCTGATAAAGGGATTTTTCTATCTCAAAGGAAATATGCCTTAGACTTGTTACAAGAAACTGATATGTCAGCATGTCAACCCGCTGATACACCAGTGGAAGAAGGATTGAAGTTATGTGTTGGGTTTGATCAGGTACCAGTTGATAAGGGGAGATACTAGAGACTCGTAGGAAGATTGATGTACTTAGCACACACAAGGTCGAACCTTGCCTATGCCTTGAGTATTGTTAGCCAGTTTATGCATAATCCTGGCGAGCAACACATGAATGCAGTTATGCGCATTCTGAGATATCTAAAATCTGCTCCTGGAAAAGGAATTTTATTCACTAAAAATGAAGATTGTCAAAGCGTGGATGCATATACTAATGTTGACTGGGCTGGAGCAGTCGATGACAAGCGTTCTACTTCAGGTTATTTCACCTTTGTAGGAGGTAACCTTGTTACGTGGAGAAGCAAAAAACAGAATGTTGTTGCCCGATCAAGTGCAGAGGCTAAATTTAGAGGTATGGCACTTGGGGTATGTGAAGCATTGTGGCTAATACTTCTCCTCAAATATTTGGGCTATTCGCCTAGGCAGCCCATTCCACTGTATTGTGATAATAAAACAACATGTGATATTGCTCATAATCCGGTTCAACATGATCGAACAAAACATGTGGAGGTAGATAGATTCTTCATTAAGGAGAAGTTGGATCAAAAGATCATGGAGTTGCCTAAGATTCGATCAGAGGACCAGTTGGCCGATATTCTCACCAAAGCAATTTCAAGTCGAGTGTTCTCAAAGTTTTTGGGCAAGTTGGGCATGTGTGACATCTATGCACCAACTTGAGGGGGAGTGTTGCGATATGGACTGATTCTTTCCTATTCTTACCCATTCTTTCTTATTTTCTCTATGATCCTTTCCTATCCTGTAGATAGATGTTTCCTATCCTTTTTTAGGATCGACAACTTGATTATAGGATCTGTAGCATGACTGTAACTCGATTGTAGGATCTGGAAATTGATACATTGATGTATATGTATCTGTACAATTCACTCTAATAAAACATAATTATTTTTCTTTTGAACTCTGTTTTGGACTCAAAATTGGGAAAAACACATATTTACTTTTCTAGTTTTCACCGAAAGACATTTGTGTTGGTTGTTCTCAAAAGATAGTGAAACAACTACTAAAGGCGACCAAAGTCGAAGGTCATTGCAGGGCGCTTCTTTTTTTTCCGGCACATTGAAATTGAAATATTGTAAGTGAGACATGAACAAATAATTCATATAATGCTACTAAAAGAGGTGATCTTTTTTTCAAAGAGACTTATGATGTGGCTATTTTTTTTCCAAAATTTCCATTAGCACATGTTGTACGAGACATTATATATATATCCTTCAAGAATTTGTGCTGTGTAAGATAAAGCAGTGACTAAAATAGTATAAATAAAAAAGGAATCTTTTTTCAGGGAAATGCAATTATAAACAATTCAAAACTGTAGTATTAGTGAACGATGAAGCTATAGCTATTCATATATTTATGTACTATTACTGAAAGACACTTTTTTTCTTTCAAAAAGACTTATGATGTGGCTGATATTTTTTTTGCGGAACTTCCATTGGCACATGCTCTATGAGACATCATGAATATAACCTTCAGAAATTTGTGCCCTGTGTAAGATAAAACGGTGACTAAAATATTCAAAGAAATAGAAAAAAAAACAGTTTTAGGGAAAGGCAATTACAAACAATTCAAAGCACAGGAGGAAAATAAAAAAACAGTAGCATAACACATACGGAGCATTTCAAATTTTCTTGAAGTCAAGGATCCTATTGTTCATGGCCAGAGTGAATATTCCTTGGATGGAGAGTTTGGGAAGATTGTAAATAGTTGAAGTTACACTTTTAGAGTACTATTCATAAGTTACATTTGCAATTGCAGGTAAAATATCTGATAGTTGTGGATTGCGAAAGGTGCATTCAACGACGCTGTCATATGTTTCTAGTTTGCATCCCAAGTTATGTTCATGAATTGATGGGGTTTGGTGGTTGTAGAATGCGCGAAGCTTAGATAACTAGCAATTTGCATTCTACGCATATGCAAAGGAACGACGATGTGAATACAATCATATCAATATCAAAGTATGCGAACCCATTTTTATGTTTAAGATTCTGTATCCAGTGTGTTTATGGTTTACAGATACTATGTGGAACAAGGCAAATCAGTTGCTTGTTTTAAGTGTATGAAAATTTGCAACAAGAATTGAAAACAGAAAAAACATGTTATCATTTTAGTTAAAGGAACATGAGAGAGAAAAAAAGGAAGAACGTAAATGGCATTGCAGTGTGAAATGGATGAAGATCGTAAATAAAGTAGCATAAAAAACATTTATTAAAAAGAGATTAGCTTCTTGTCACCTACGTTTTTTCTTGAACGATGGGAAGAAGATTGTGAATTGATGTTTCATCATTCAAAGGGTCAACAAATGTTGATTGTGAATTTTTCAGTATGCGGCTTCCCCTAGTACCTGGCCTGACAATGTTCTTTAACAAGTAAAGTGGTGGCTCGCCATTTGTAATTTGTTGTTGGACTCAGAAAAATAATTTTTTTTATACTTCGTTTACCTGGAATTGTAAAAGAGTAGCAACATGGGATCAGATATTGGAAAAAAATTGAGTATTGATATATGCAATATTCTGATGCCTTTGTTTTCTTCCTTGTTAAATGGAATGATCAAGATAAAGAAGCAAGCAAATTAAAGTTTTAGGAATCCTTAGACAGTGATCTGGTATGGATGGAAGTGGAAACTTACTGTTGCATGGTCTTTTGCAGTCTCGTCGTCTCTAATATAGAAATCAAATTGTTTGTTGATGTATTGACAATCGAACACAATCACCAACATATCCGATAACTTAGTTGTCATATGAGAATACAGGTTCATTTATTGCCATATCTGGTGCATCTGCATACTTGCTCAATGTATTCTACAATGGTGGTTGGCAGAATAGAGATCGAGTTAATGGAATCACCGCAGTCGTATTGCCCCTTGTTTCAGCTCAAATCCGTTGATTCTTACACTATTTCCAGGAAGGAAAAAACTTTCAAATCGATTAATGAGCCTATCATTTACAGTCGTTGTTATGGTCATCATACCATGCTTGTCAACGAGATCTGTGTGCAGTATTTTTGCTTTGATTGGAGACCCTTGGCTATGATTCTGCGTAGGGTAATAGAGTATTAAATTATCACCTTCAAAAACATTTGTGTGCATCATCACCCTTGGCTATTTCTATATATACGGAGTGGACCAATGCAAATGCAATGGAAGTATAGGGGTGAAATCGTGAAGTTGCTATGGTGAAAATTCAAGATCATCATAATGACAACAACAAAAAAAATGTAAAAATTTATAGGGATGTTCTTTGCATTGTCCTCTTCAAAATGATAGTTTTAGTTTGTATGATAAGAGCCATATTTAAAAGAAAATGGGAGGACACAAACATGTGTCAATAAGGTACCATTTTTTAAACATATGTTATTTAGAAAAATAATAAAAAATAGTGTTTAGGTCTGAAAATCCTCAACATATAATCTATTGCAAAGTACAATCTGTGTAGATAATGAACATATATTGGGTTTCCTTAAGAACAACCATCTCTAAAGAAAAATGAAGGGCACACAGGTTACTCATTATCCAAACCTAAAAGTTTAAAGTGTCCTACTATATGTCCATAAAAAAATTTCAAAAAAATATGAGTACCCAGCTAACAGAATTCTCTAAACTTTTTGTGTTTGAAAGGTGAAATCCCTAAGAGGGATATAGGTTTGAAAGGGTTTAAGTTGAAAAACATAAAATTTTGCAGCTTTTTGTCAAAAAAAACAGGCAAAAAATGTATACCAACTTCAGTGTTTTCACTAGTATATATACCACCCTTTGTAGGACATAAACTTGTTTATAGTATATAAATAAGTGCAATGCATACAATATCAGAATGAAAGGGGATGTACCTTTTTGGGATGCTTGTTTTTTCTATTCACATTGGCGATGGATTTGTTGCCAATGCTAGTGTTTCAACAATATTCTCTAAAACGACCAGGCTATTCTGAAACAATTGGATACCGGCAATTGGCATAAGAAATAGGCTAGCAAATGTTTGGACAATTGCAGCAATATATTTATTTTTGGATGAAACAATGAAATTGTTGCCTTGAAACTCTAAATCTACGTGGGTTAGTTGAAAAAAAGGAATCGTAGCAAAAACAATGACTACTTGAAGAGGAGAGTGGAGAGATACAAGAAAATTATAGTAGAACATTATCTATATCAATGTGCTTTGTTTAAGAGAGGAAAAGGAGCATACACCAGTTAAATATATGATGATGTGAGCCAAATTGAAAAATATTTAACAAAAATCACAGGTTATGGTAAAGTTGCAAGCAAGCAGAGTTTATATATATATATATATATATATTGCAATTTGTTAAATTGAAAAAAAAAAAATCGTAGATGGCCAAGCATCAGAGCATTATTATTTTTCATTAATGTCCATTTTCATGACCGATAAAAAAACAACTGGAAGATTAAGGAAAAAAAATAGAAAACATAGCATAGTAGAAGTGCATCGCAAGATAAAGGAAAAAAAATAGAAAACATAGCAAAGAACAGAGAGGAAAATAGAAAAATGATCACTCCAGTAGGCTTCAGTAGAAATAAATTGAATGGAAAGATCATCTAAATTTGTCCACAAGTGATCGAGCATTGAACCAAAAATGGTTGTAGCTCTATCTGTTTTCAGTTGAAGGTGGTTGTTTTCCATAAACAAGTGCAATTGTATTTTATGCAATTTCTTTTAACATGTCAATGTTAAAGTAACCAACAACCAAGATAGATGTACTTTTGTCTGCGTCGAAGAAAATCTGGTTCAATTTTTGTAGCAATGAAAGAAGTCTGGTATTTGGTCTACTATAGATATTCACAATTGTGAGAACAAACGTAGAAGATAAAATCCATTGCAATTGCCTTTGCACATTTCTCTCCATAGGATTCAAATTTCAGAATGGAAATGTTTTTTCTTATTAATGCAGCAATTCCATGTACTAAATTGTTTCTTATAACATTATAGTGGCTTGAGAAAAATGAACTGCTCGGAGGCTTGTGCATGTTTGTTTCTTGCAAACATATAATGTCACTTTGCATGAGTTCAAAGTCATTTGCAATTTTTTCCATATGCAAAATTAAGCTACGTGTGTTCAATAAGGAGATGAGCATGTGTTTAGTAGGTGTAAGTGATTGTAGTCTATATTGAAAGCACATTGATGCATGGTTCTCTAGCCTTTTTAGTTGAGAAACAACTTTGGGTGAAATTGAAAAGTTTATTTCCTCTAACGTGTTTAGAAGGTAAAGGGAATCCATGTTTTTGAAACACGAGAGTGGAGACCATGTCTTCTAACCCCTTTAGGTTCAAAATCCATGTGTTCCAATGTCATGCCTTAAACCCTATGGATTGTGTGTGCACATGCGAGCTGAATTGGGAATTGTAATTACATTATGTTGTTTCTATAGCCAATAGATATTTGACATGGAATTCTTGTTAGAGGAGTCCATGTGGACATTGTTGTGCCTCTATACAAATGATGCAAATGCTGCATACTTGATCATGTATTTGAACCAATTGTTGGATTTAAGAATTCAACCCAGACAATGTCGCTTGTTTCTTGGGTGTAGTCCTTCAAAATTTATTTTCCACAATTTACAATGCCATCTTCAATTGAGTAATTGCCTCCAAAAGTTTCTACAAAGCATGTTTTTTTAAAATTATTATAGATGCTGGAAGTTGTGATGTCTTTTGGAAATCGTCATTCTTTTCGACTGGTTCAAACTTGCTATCATGAGTTTTAGCAACAATTGACAACATTTTATTGTTATGTGCTTCAACATCTTTGTTACGATAGTAGATGAAGGGAAATGTTGGATCCAAGGGAATTTTTCTATGATAATGTTGATTCAAGTATTTAATATCATCCAAGGTTTGGTTGTTTGTTCTTATTCTATTGAAAATTGTTATCAATATTTTGTCTTGTTTCCTTACAATTGCTTTGAACTCATAGTATTTTATTGAATCAATCCCATATGTATAAGGGAATGTTTGTTGTTGAAACGTTGGTTGTTCGAAGATTCATGAATCATAGACAGGTTTAGCTTGACAGAGATCGCCATAAAGTATAACATCAATATTTTCGAATGGTTTTGTTAGCGTGTGCATAATTTCACAAAGCCACTTGTCAATATTGTAAAGAATGTGATACCCTATCATTGAAACCTCGTCAATGAAAACTATCTTTAGTTGTGAATCATATTTTGTTAATGTATCTAATGTATGGGAGCTTAAAGGCAATATGTTAGCCGGATTCAATGGAAATTTAAAAGCAGAATGAATAGTTGTGCCAGTTGCATTGCAAGTTGCTTTTCCAATGAATGCGTCAATTATCCCTTTTCTTTTAAGGGGATCACTTCCAAGATCCTTGTCATAGAAATGAAATAGACCATAGTACAATGCCTTTGCAATATGTGTTTTTCCAATACCAGCTCTGCCTGTGAGGAAGAGATGAAACGAGGTTGATGGATTATTTTTCTTTCTTGCAAGAATTTCTTTTACCATAGCATATTTGTCTCTGTTTAAACCTCTTCTTATTGCATGGTAATCATTGATATCTAAGACAAATGTTTTTTTTGACAATTTGAAAATGTTATTTTTGTGTAGGAGTCTCACAAGGAATCTTGCAAGGATGATCAAGATTAATATCGTATTGTTCAAAAGGAGGGTTCATTTTTGTTGATTTGGTTTCTTCAAAAGATGTTTGGGATTCATCAAGTTGTGAATCGATTACCTATGTTGCAATGTCAATGTCACCCATGATGTTGTTGTTTTTGTTCAAGAGTGTAATCTCACTCGTAGTTAAGCTAGTGAGTTAGGTAACCCATGGTATTTACTCACCTATGATACTCTCCCATAGTATTGTTGTTTTCCATTTCCTATTTAATTTGCTCTTAGTAATGAGAAGGTAATCATCTGCGAGTAGTGATTATGTTGCTCCATTCTATTCTTTCACATGGTATCAGAGATTACGGCCTAGTCCTTCCATTGTTGGGGTAAGCCTTTTCATAGAGTGGAAATCACTCTATGGAGCTATTGCCTACTGAGCTACAGCATTGTATTTTTTTATTTTCCAGATCTGATATTTGGGTTGTCTCTAACCCTAAAAAAATGTGGAGCTCTATGGCAGCTATTGAATCCGTTTTTGAATGATAGAATTCAAAAAAGAAAGAAGGCAAGTTGTTGCCTTATGTCTCATACAAGACAGTATAGACTATTCCCTATTTCATTACATTGTAGAAGTTGATACTCCAAAGAGAGCATGGGATCCACTGAAAGAAGTCTTTAGTGAGGAACCAATGGTAGAGGAAGATGACTTTGTAAGTCAGGAAGAGCACCAAGAATCCCACACTGAAGTGGAAGACAGTCAAGATGACTGTGCCTATGAGGCAGCTAGTGATCATGTAAACCCAACAAATGATGTTGATCCAGTTATGTTTGATGATGACAGTGAAAGAAAACCTGTCACTGCAGCGGTACTCAATGATGTGAGTGACAGTCTCTTTGAGCAAGAGACAATTGATAGCAGCATAGAAGCTGCAATAGTTGCTGAGAATGAGCAACAACCAACTGATAGCATCAAAAAAGAAACAACATTATGCAGTCCACCCCAAAACCAGAAAACCAGAAGTTTGAGGGAGATCTATGAGCAGGCTCCTGTTACTGATGAGCATCTACAGTATGCTCTGTTTTCTTCTGATCCCACAATTTTTGAAGAAGTAGTGAAGGATGCACAATGGGTACATGCAAATGAAGAATTCAATGAGAATGATCAAGTAGCTTCCATTGATGAGCAACACCAAGATGTGAATGCTCTCCAAGAAAAGATGAAATATACTCATATGTTTTCTAACAAAAATGTTCAGTGTGCAGGTAAAGATGACAACCAAAAGAATCATGTTGAAACAGAAGATGAAGACTTTCACTATGTTCCAAAAGATTAAGAAGATCAACTACTTAGCATCAAGATCCAGAAGACAAAGAAAAAGAATTCTAAGTACACTTCAAGGAAGAAAGTCAAGCTGAATTTTTTTGAATGAAATGTAAGCCTAGTTGAGACATAGACCAGCAGGGATATTTTGGCATAGACAATGCTGATGATGTACTACCGGTTGAGATTAAGGGGGTGTGTTGAAGAGTGTAATCTCACCCGTAGTTAAGCTAGTGAGTTAGGTAACCCATGGTATTTACTCACCTATGGTATTCTCCCACAGTATTGTTGTTTTCCATTTCCTATTTAATATGCTCTTATAATGAGAAGGCAATAATCTGCCAGTAGTGCTTCTGTTGCTCCATTATATTCTTTCACAGTTTTTGCAATGAACTTTGTTTCTATAACAATGCTTTGTTCTTTGAAATGCATGTATGCCTCGGTCCATGTTTTTGAATTATGGATTGGCAAGGTGAGGTTTTTTCTGTGTGGTACAAAGAGATCATTATATTTTCTCTATAATGGTTTTTAGGATCTTTCTCCTTATTGTAACAGATGAAGCGAATGATACCTGGCCTTCATCTTTTTACTATTTTATTTTGAAAGCAGTAATATGAGGATGCAAATTCATGCAACGTAACATTTTCAAACTCATATGGGTGTGCATTGTATCTGTCTAAATAGATGGAGAAATAATGTCTTTTGAATTATTTGCCTCCTTTTGTAAAAGGGAAGGTCTCTTCAAAAATGCAATTTGTTTGTCTGTTTGTGAAGTGTTGATGAAAATCATCTTTCTTGAATAAGATTGAAGCAACAAAGATATAATGATTTGTACTACTTGGCAAATTGACATTTGTTGCATGTTCAACAACTTGTTTCCTACTCTACGCATTGTTTCAACTTTCCCAATGTTGTCATGGGTGGAAAATTCTTTGATTTGTTTGAAGACATTTTCCATAGGATGATCTAGTTGTGCTAGGTATGAACTGACATAATTTGCAGTTGTGTAGGAATCCAACACGAACTACACATTAGTTTTTGCTTGCCACAAATTTGGCACTTTTTTTGAAAATGGATTGATCCAAATGTCTGAAGGTTCTCTTTTTAGAAGAAATGTCGGTCATATGATTTCAAAAGGAAAAATATGAATGTAATCATCTCTTGTCACTGTGATCTTATTAAAAAAACCTTCAAATGACATGTCCTTTGGAAATTTTTTGGTTTCTAGAAAACCAAGTATGTTTTTTTTTTCATTGGGAAAATAATCCTGAAGCGGTTCCAATTTTTTTTGTCAATAGGCCAAATAGGTAACCCAAATCTATGGGTAGAATGAATATGTTTCTTACATGTTTTGGTATGATGATGTGTTTGTAGATTTATCAAGTTCTTATCGAGCAAAGAAGAATTTGTTGACAGATGGTTTTCAACAAAGTCTGTTAGTTCGTTGTACATATTCTTTCCATATATCTATGTGTTTTCAATCCAAAGAAGTCCATGCTCATGTTTAGACCCTCTTTGTTGGAACTCTATCGTGAAGAAATAGTCTTTTCCAGAGAAAGAACTATTTTTTATGATTATTTCTTTGAAAGCATTCATTTTATGTCTATAGTATTGACTACAAAGTACTAGATTTTTTTTTACTAGAAATTCAATATTGTCATCTGTACTAGATTTTGGCAAGGAAGTGTTCTTTTCCTTATCAATTTGTTCAAGTCATTACACAAAGGATCCCAAATATGTTTAGTTGTTGAAAAGATAACAAAGAAAGTTGGAGGGCCAAGTTAACGAATCATTGCAAACATATTTGTCTTCATACCATCGAAATTGTCTAGAGATATGCTCACACTACTTTCAATGAACGATGTGAAGAATCTGTGAAAATGGATTTAAGTGCTCACTAAGGAGTCACACCCAGAAAATACAGATTCACAAAATAAAAATCTGTTTGAAATAAAAGACTGAACAATGATTATCAGCTATAGCTTAAACAAAACTCAGAGATCAATTCAAGAAATCACTGTCATAATACTTATTCCAAACAGTAAAAAAAGGAGTGTGCTTTGTTTTCACACATAGAAATTCCAAACTATAGCCTCTTCTATAGTGCACAAGTAACAAAGCTTTATCGCTAACAAAACTCACCAAAAACCAATCTATCCTAAACAGGAAATTACATTCTCTTTAAATAGAGTTTGATGGGCTTCAATCCAGCGAATACCAATGAAACATGGATATTTAGAGGAGATATGTGGCGATTCACAAACAACAAATGACAGAAAACGATTATTAAGAAGAGGCCTAGTTTATTTGCTCTAGTTGTCACAGACATTGTCGAAAACTCAGGCATTAGTTCCTTCAATCTCCTCCTTAATGTCAAGTTTGAGGATTCCCAACTGTGATCTGAGTATCTCTAATCGATCCTTTGGAAGAGCTTTAGTAAAAATGTCTGCAAGCTGATCTTCAGATTTACAAAATTAAAAAAAGAGAAATTCTTGTTGGAAAATCTCTCTAAGGTGAATGTCAATGTGTTTGCTCCTCCTGTGGAAAACTAGATTCTTTGTCATGGAGATAGTACTTTTATTATCACACTAAACTTTGACGGGTTTACATACTTCCATTCCCAAGTATTCCACCAACCTTGACAACCAAATGGCATGTGTGCTTGTGGATGATGCAACAAGATATTTTGCTTATGTTGTAGATAGTGCAACAGTGGGTTTCTTTTTGTTGCTCCAAGAAACAAGGTTTCCTCCAAAGAGAAAATCATATCCAGAGGTACTCTTTCGATCATCCAAGCTGCCTTCCCAATCTGCATTTGTGTATGCTACAAGATTTGAATCATTAGCAGAGGTATAAAACAATCCATAAAATTTAGTACCACTTACATATCTGAGAATCCTTTTGGCTGCTTACCAATGGGACTCGTGAGGTTGATGCATGAATCTACCAACTAGACTTACAACAAACATAATGTTTGGTCTAGTGGATGTTAGATACATAAGGCTTCCAATCAGAGATCTATAAAGGGTAGCATCACAAAGTTGAGTTTTGTCATCTTTCATCAGTTTAATCCCAACTACAAGAGGAGTGATCACAAGTTTACAATTTTGCATGATAAACCTCTTCAACATGTCTTCAATATATTTATCTGAAAAAATAGATATACATTCAGTTGTTTGTTGAATTTGCAACCCCAAGAAATATTGCATTTCTCCCAAATCAGACATTTCAAATTCTGATTTCATTGCGTCTTTAAATTCCTCCATAAGTGAAAATGAGGTGCTAATGAATATTAAATCATCTACATATAGACAAAGGATGATAAAATCTGACCCAACAACCTCTTTGTAGACAACATTCTCAAAAGAACATTTAACAAAACCATTATCATGAAGATAGTCATCAATTCTAGAGTACCAAGCTCTAGGGGCTTGCTTAAGACCATAAAGAGCCTTCTTAATCCTATACACCTTATCTTCTTTACCGTCAATAATAAAACCCTTAGGTTGATCAACATAAACTTCTTCCTTCAAATATCCATTTAAGAAGGAAGATTTGGAATCTATTTGATAAATAGTTAGCTTTAACTAAGATGCAATGGAAAGAAATGTTCTTACTGTTTTAATTCTTGCTACAGGAGAAAAAGTCTCATCAAAATCAATTCCTTCTTGTTGCACGTATCCTTGTGCAACCAAACGTGCTTTATGTTTTGAAATGCTGCCATCCATATTAAATTTAAGTTTGTAAACCCACTTTACACCAATAGTGGATTTTCCATTAGGAAGATCAACTAACACCCATGTGTGATTTTTCTATATTTGTGAAATCTCATCTTCCATGGCTTGCATCCATAAATCATTAGAACAAGCTTCATTAAAATTGAAAGGTTCAACATGTGCAGAAGAAAGAAGTGCAAAATTATAATCAACATACCTAGAGGTCTCATATATTTGTTTTAAACTTCTTGTTTTTCTAGGAGGACTGAATGGAGATATTGCTTGACTTTCAACATGAGTTCTTATTGTTGAAGAAGATGTAGATGCCCTCAATGGAGAAATCTATGAAGGCGAGCCCATATATTTTGTTGTAGAGGGATGCAAAGACTCATCATTATTATAAAAAATTAAGCCTTCAATATGTGGATTCATCACTTTAACTTCTCCTTGATTTTTGAAATAAGCTTCCCTTTCATCGAAGATCAGATCTCCACTAACATGAAGCTTATTGGTAAGTTGATCATGACATCTATAAGCCTTACTTTCTTATTAATATCCAATGAAAACACATCTTACAGATTTTCCATCTAACTTCGTCCTTCGTTGACCAGGAATATAAACAAAAACATGTAGACCCAAATATTTTAAAATGAGAAACAATAGGCTTTCTATAAAACCAAGCTTCATAAGGAGTAGGATATTTTACCATCTTTGTATAACTTCTGTTGAGAATATATATGGCTGAATGGACTGCATTTTCCCAATACATGTTTGACAAACACATTTCTCTCAACATACCTTTGGCCATTTCTACCACTATTCTGTTTTTTGTCTCTGCTATTGCATTTTGTTGAGGAGTGTAAACAACAGTTAACTCCTTCTTAATGCCCCGTGAGCTGCAAAATTCCTTAAATTCATTGGAGGTGAACTCTCCACCTCGATCAGTTATCAAGACTTTCAAATAATATCCTGATTCCTTCTCAACACGAACTTTAAACTTTTGAAAACAACTAAAATCTTGAGATTTCTGACTTATGAAATAAACCCAAGACATTCTTGAATAATCGTCTACAAATAGTAGAAAATACTTGTTGTTTCCAAGTGACAAGGTTTGCATAGGGACACAAATATCTGAATGTACAAAATCCAATGGCTCATATCATCTAAATTGATAATGAGGAAAACTTGCTCTTTGTTGCTTCCCTATGGAACAACCTTCACATATCTTATTATTGGACTCTATGGAAGAATGAAAACCTCTTACTAAATTCTTCTTTTGCATAAGGGATAGAGATCCAAAATTAAGGTTTCCAAACCTTTTGTGCCAAAGCCAAGAATCATCGACTAAGGCCTTCAAACAAACTACTTTTGATTCCATTCTTAACAAAAATATCCTATTTTCAGTCATGGGAACTTCAGCAACAAGGGCATTCTATGTAATAAATCTTACAACACTTTCCTTCAAAAACAGTCCTGTAATTGTCAGAATTTAGTTTCCCTATGCTAATCAAGTTGTGCCTTAAGTTTGGAACAAACAAGGTATCTTGAACATACATCATTTTTACATTCTTAACTCGAATGGCAATAGTACCTTTTCCCATTACATATCCTTCATTATCATTGCCAAAAATAACCATCCCTTTCACATTCTCATCTAGATTCACAAACATATTTTTTTTTCCAGTCATATGATTTGAACAACCACTATCCAAATACCATGTAAAATTGTCACAATCTTCAAGTTTATTACATGTGAGAAATAAAGTTTGAGAATTTTCACCTTCTTCCTTCCTGAAATTTGAATTAGAGGTATCTCTTTTCTTTTGAAAGCAACGACTTTCAAGGTGACCATCTTTATTACAATAGGTGCAGTGAAAATTACCTCTGCCAAAACTGCTACTTCTTCCTCTACCTCTGCCACCTCTACCTATGTCTCTTCCATAGCCTCTACCTCCTCTGAATAATGTTAAAGAAAAATCATTTCTAACATTGGATGACTGTTTCTATTGATCATCTACTACCTTCAACTTGATTTGGAAAGATTGATCCAAAAGTTCCTCGTTCTTTTTCAACATGTCTTCATGTACTTGAAGGCTTCCAAACAGATCAACAAGGGTTAGTTGTGTTAATTCCCTTGATTTTTCTATAGCAATGGTGACAGGATCAAACTTCTTAGGAAGACTCCTTAACACTTTTTCTACAATCCTTCTATCTTCAAGAGTTTCACCATGAGCATGAATATCATTAACAATATTTTGAACTCTAGTAATAAAAAATTCAACACTTTCATTTTCTTTCATAGAAAGAGACTCAAAATCTCTTCTCAACATTTGAAGTTTGACAACTTTTACCTTTACAGAGCCCTTGTATACCTTCTCCAAGGTATCCCAAGCATCATGGAACTTTTCACATTCTGCAATCTTTGGAAAAAATGCAATATCGATTCCTATTTGAAGAAGAAACAGAGCCTTAGCATCCCTTTTCCTATTCTCCTTCAATTCTGTCTTTTGATCAACTGACAATGCATTATAAGCAACTTGATCAGTTTGATCTGTTTACCCTGTAGAAAAAAACATCCATAAATCTTGTGAGATGAGAAAAGTTCTGATCTTCACACTCCAATACTAAAAAATTTCCCCACAGAAAAGAGGAATCTGGTACTGGACTGAAACTGTTATTTTGGGCCATTTCCTACTTCTGCTGCAAACAACCACAAACTTGGCTCTGATACCAAGTGAAGAATATGTAAAAAAGGATTTAAGTGCTCATTGAGGAGTCACATCCAGAAAATACAGATTCACAAAATAAAAATCAGTTTGAATTTATAAAAAACTAAACAATGATTATCAGCTATAGTTTAAAACAAAACTCAGATATCAATTCAAGAAATCACTGTCATAATACTTATTCCAAACAATAAAAAAAAAAAGAGTGTGCTCTGTTTTCACACACAAAAATTCCAAACTACAGCCTCTATTACAGTGCACAAGTAACAAAGCTTTATCATTAACAAAACTCACTAACAACCAATCTATCCTAAACATGAAATTACATTCTCTTTAAATAGATTTTGACGGGCTTCAATCGAGCGAATACCAATGAAACATGGAGATTTAAAGGAGATATGTGGTGATTCACTAACAACAAATGGCAGAAAACAGTTATTAAGAAGAGGCCTAGTTTATTTGCTCAAGCTGTCACAGACATTGCCGAAAACTCAAGCATTAGTTCCTTCACAATATGCAACATGAGATTTAGTGAGTTTTTCAAGACCTCTTATGATTTGAAATCTTTGGTTGTTATATTTTTACCTTTTAGTTCACCTATACGAATAGATATCCAGGCAATGCTAGAGATTTGATTGATTATCACTTTCACCGCTTTGAAAAAAACATTTGTTGGATGTTGTTCGAATGCAATACTCTCATGTTGCAACTCCCATTGAACTATTTTTTGATAATGGAACCGATGGTAAATATCAGCGGGGCGACTTTGTCAATAGTAAAGGGCGGGGAAATTAATCTCTTTTGAGTACCTATCTTGGAAGATGTTGAGTGGGAATAAATTTTTAGAAGGGGCAATTTCAATTATCTTTTAGTCAAATCATCTATCCAATGTGTATCTCCATAGTCATGGGCTGTTTTTTCATAAACAAGTTCAATATCCACAATGTCATCGTTGTCAATTGCATGTGAGTCATTGTCATCTTTAACTTTCTTTGTTTTGTTTGCATTGGCCACCTCATCTGTGAATTCTATATTAGATAGTTCAAATATTTCCTCCCAATCAACATTGAAAACAATGCCTTCACTTCTGTAAATCTCAGTTGCAAAAACATATTTCAATGCAACCATAATAACATAAGGATGCACATTTCCAAATAGGAAAGCATTCATGTAC
Organism: Pseudotsuga menziesii; assembly: GCA_001517045.1. Classification (NCBI taxonomy): domain Eukaryota; kingdom Viridiplantae; phylum Streptophyta; class Pinopsida; order Pinales; family Pinaceae; genus Pseudotsuga; species Pseudotsuga menziesii. Next base: position 711,081 of record LPNX011114632.1, read on the forward strand.
TCAAGTATATGTTTAAGAAGTAATCCAATTGTCATGTCATGGTCAATATTTAAGGGAAATGATGTTTACACTTTGTCAATGTCTAAAGGGATATTTATAATTATTCTAGTTAAGCCAAGCTGATCTCTTTTGTACCCTAATTGACAGATCTATGCAAAATAATTTCTTGGTGAGACAAGGCGATATTCAAGAGGATTTAAGAATAGATATTGTAGGAAATAAAGTGTTATGCTGAATGTGAAAAGGAGATACAAAGTCTGATATTTTTCGTTCGAGATTTGTTTTTTGAAGAACTTGCAAATGTTATCACCAATCGCAATTGGGAAGGGCCCAATCATATTTGTCAAACTTTTCAATGCCAAACTTTTTTTTTCATTAATAATATGGGTATATTTTTTAAATGTAAACATTTACAAATATCACATGTGTGGATTGGTGTATCTTGTATGTTTTTTTAGATAAATTCGAATTTCTTTGTTAGATTCTTCAATTTCTTCTTGTTTAAGAAAAGCATCGTGTGCTCGGATCTGAATGTGTTTCTTAAGCATGTAAAAGTTTGTGAAGTTGTTGCATGGAGTTGTTATTGAAGAAACATTGATACAAGTATGATTTTTTTCTATGTCAATGCATGGAGATGGTTCCCTCGTAGAAAGATGCTTCTTTTTTCACTTGTGCAAAGACTCCTTGTATTTTTTTCTCTTCATGTTTTTTTTCCTACATGGCCCATGATTGCACATGCCAAGCATGGGACCATTGTCATATTATTTTCCTAGAACTAGGTGTTGTTTTTTAAGATGATTGCTATTCATTTGTTGTTATCATCTTTTTTCATTCATGAAAACATAACACAATATTCTTGATGAGATGTTATTTTGATCAATGGTTGGAAATGGAAATGGGTTTTATTGATTTGGTGTTGCATTAGATAGACGTTTGATGATGGCATGATTGTTGATCAAAAGGATGATTGGAAATGTTGAGAGGTAGTATTCCATATGAATATGTTAATTTCCAGGAGATCAGCCAACCACTGAAGTGCAAAATGATTTTATTATATACCACCAATTGTAAATGGGCATGCCATGTTCACAAACAAAGCCTACCAAGCAAAAACAAGTGGAAGGTTTGCACAAATTCCATCTTGAAGATATGTCTGAAAACAATACAATTCTCTTGTGTCATTATCCATTATGCAATTGAAAAACTTCTGAACTACTGCTTTTCACAAGCTTGTGCTATCAAAGTACAATGGACACTTTGTTATGGATTTGGACAAGGAATCATGACAATTTTCTTCAATTGATGCGAAGTTGAAAAATACTTGCTCCATGAACATGTATCTCCAAGATATTATTTCTAGGATAAATTTAGTGCATTGACTTGTGCTTGTTCTTTCTAGAAATATATGCATATTATGGTATTTCTTAATTTGTCCCCTGAATGACAACAAATATTCAAAGCAAAGGTGGCCTAAAGCAAAGGTTCAAAGAAAAGGTTAATAGAAACTGCTCAAAGAAAAGTGACCTGAAGCAGGTATATGATCATGGAAAAGTATATAATAATAATATCCACATTTGTTGGAGTTGAAATGGAGGTATTGTTTTCACTTTTCAAAGACCATACTGCAATAGGAGCATCCAAACAAATTGGAAAACCATTTGATATAGAAAATATTGCCCCATAAGCCATAACCATCTCCATTTCCTAATTGTGAAGCATATTGATACATATGATCAATAAATTAATGTTTTCCAAGCCATGAAACTCTAACAAGTAATCAATTGCTAAGTCTATTTGCATGGAAATGATTGCGGAAGGATTTCATTGGACCAATGAAAGTCAAAACTGTTGTATGATTGCTTGTATTAGTTCATTCGAAGTATAGCATGAATGCAAAAGAACTGAGAAGGAATAAAAAAATGCAGTCTCCTGGATGGAAATGGAATGTCTACAAATGAAACAAGTTGTTCGCACACAAGAAAAAAATCAATTCTATTGAAACACACATGCTGTATCGGGGCATGGGCATTGCTTTGTGCACATCTATTTTCCAATTGCTTCTTCTTTATGGGTTGCAAGAGTGGGGGAAAAAATGAAGTTTTCCAAGGATGATCACCTTCACGTGTAAAGAAACATTTGCAAATGTCCATGATAAGCGTATGCATAGTATTTGATTCTATCTAGTTTTTCAAAAAAGAGTTTGCTAAAACAAATATAGAAAATGTGAATGAAGATGCTTAGTATATAAAAGTGGGTGCCCAAAAAAACATGGGAGGAAATAAAATTCACTTTTTTATTTGAAAATCAACCAATATTGTGGAAACATGTAAGATGAAATTTTTTTGTAAACAACCATATGTGCAAAATCAATTGTTGTATGCTAGGGAATATTCATGGTGGTTGGTGCAAAAGGGGAAAAAAATGAGGACCTAATGGCATGTTTTTAATCTTTTTTCTTGTTGTGGGGAAGTTTGCTTTCTCTAGATATTGTTTATTGCAGAAAAAAACGAGAAAAAGGGTCAGGAACATCGGCAAAGACAAAGAATAAAAATGCAAAGAAATTTGACACAATATGTTATGGAACAAAGAAATAAAGTAAAGTAATCTGCATGAACAACAAGGTGTGAAGATCACGTGAAGATACATTAAATGCATAGTGTTCAGAAAAACTGCCACACCTAGTGAAAGATAGATCACTACTATTCTATAATCATAAAATTGTGCTACTGCAACAAAAAAAACATTAAAAAATGGAGAGTCGGACTATGTATTTAACTCATGGTTGCATTAAAAGTAAAATTGAAATAGAAAACAATGTTTTTAATCTTCTATACAACTAAATAATCTATGGCAATTTATTATAGATTGATCTCTTTATAAATCCTCTCGTCGTACACATGCAAAGGTTTTAATCACTGCGGGATAATGTGTAGAGGTTTAGATGATTCCATTCTAGTACAACGGACCCTTTCAAATTGCTAAGACAAGAGTTCAAATCCCTTGTAAAGAAAACTACCAGATAAGAGCAGGTTTCCGTTGAAGAGGAATATGTTGGCATTAACTACAACCAGCCTCCCTCGCTGTCTCCTATCAGATCAAATCAATTGTCAGTTGTATACTTGTACTAGTAGACTCTTCAGTAGATGGGAAGTTAATTGTCACTAACATCAATGTAACGAGAAGATTGTCGAAGAATCCTATAGATAAGGCTCAATCCTTCCAGCTATAGGAGCGTCTAGGTATTGTAGAAGAGTCTAGATAGGGCATGCTTTGCTTATATCAGAAGTGGGAAACGTGTGCATAGAACAAGAAGAGAGATGTTGTAATGTTTGTAAATGTTTTTGGTTCCAGTTTGATGAAGGAATAAACTATTACGTTTTGTGTTTGTAAATATTATCTATATGTTGTTTCTGTGTTTCTATTTTGAATAGTATACATGTTCTTGGACTGCAACGCGTTCATGCTTTCGCTCGTACCTTCAATTGGTATCAGAGATTAGCTCCATCCACTCCCAAGATTCTCCCATCTCCATTCCCTCTGGCATGTAAGAGTAATGAGCCATAACCTCTGGCCTCTCCGTTGTTGCTGTGTGAGGCTGGTAATGTAGAGAAAGAATTTTGGAGAGAGGACTACGAGTGCACATTCTATTTCTAGGTTGTGTTAGGAGGGCATTACGCATGTAGTGAAGTTTGTTGCCACCGTTGGTTGAGTTTCCATTCCCGTGGTTTGAAGATCCATATCTAAGTAAGTCGTTGATGTGTGAAGTAATCGTTTTGGGGAAGTGATGGATGTTGGTGGATGTGTTTGAAGGAGTCTCCTTTGAAAAGAGCTATAATCTCTTGAAAGAAAAAAATTCCATCCTGGATAAATCGGTGCTAAAGGGATTCAAGAAAATCCGTGAGAGTAAATGTGGACGTATCTCAGGAATAGAATAGTTGAGTCATCCTTGGAAAAAGATAAGCTGTTGTGCAAGCTCAATTCTGCATAGAAAGGGGTTATGACCATATGAAAAGTTGTTGACGTCTGATAAAGAGAAGCATATTGAAAACTGCTTCCCCTGGGGAAAGAAAATTCCCCGCTAGTTGCTTTTCTCTGGTATATGCATTCATCTGTTTAAGAAGGAAGCTCTCATGTGCCTGTAGAGGTAGATTGTAACCGTGTCGAAGATAAGGGTTGTAACGCCGGTTTAAAGAAGTTGAGACACAAAGCTCTGTGTGCCAATGGTCGGTAGTACAAACATTGCAAGAAAGTCAGATTGCAAAGGAGTTATGGGTATTGGAGAACTTGTGTGTATTTAATTTGAGGATGTGACTGGATAGAAAAAGGAGAAGGCTAGAGCCCGCAAAACAAAATTGTGGAGAAGAAACCCCCATTGTGGTATTGGCAGTGTTGACGTCCTCAACTGTAAGAGGTTGAGTGCTCCACACTTTAGTGGTTGAGGTGGTTGCAAGAAGTCATTGTGACTAAATTTTGGGCAAAAAGCCTAGGTGTTCCTGCACTAGCAGAGTTTAGGTGTACATAAGTAAAGGGTTGAAACCCGTGGTTGAGGAATTTGAAGATTAGAAGAACCGAAGTTCTTTCCCTGTACTGTGTTTTGGAGCTCATATCAAGCCAAGATAGAGATGGGGAAGAGAAGAAGAATCAAACTATACAAGGAAAGAAAATTAAAATTTTGCATTGCAGACTTGTATGATGTAGTAGAGTCGAAGCGTGAAGAATTTCATCTAGACTTGCTACCAATTCCTGCTTTCTCAGGTAAGGATTATGAATTTTGGTCTATTAAAATGAAGACTGTACTTCGTGCAAAAGGGTTATTTAATTTTGTTGAAAATGAATATAATGAACCTTATGATGAGGCAAGTGATGCCTCAGCTCTATATCTCATTTGTGAAGCCATGGAAGACAATGTTTTTCATGTTGTTGTTGATGCGACCAATGCTAAAGAAGTCTGGGAATGTTTGAGAAGAGAGTTTGGTGTAAGGGGGAGCAACATCAATGTGTTACTGGGTGTTGATGCTCATAATATTGATGTACCTGTCATTAATAGTATTGAGAATTGTGATGAGGTTAATGAACATCCTGCTGAAGCAGAAGAAAATGATAAAAACATAAATAATAAATATGGAAAAGAAAAGGGAAACAATGGAGAAACGTCCTTGATGACAAATGATTGCATCTTTATAAATGCCACAACAATATATAAAGCAGAGTTTAAAGTTGATAAGAAAGGTGTTGATGGTCATGAGCTAGAGCACGATGAAGCTCATGAAGATGTAAATATTTAGACAATTTCCAGAATGATAATTTTGGTGCTGAAGCACATGCAATTGAAGAAAAGTTAGCAGAAATTTCAAAAGCTAAAGATGAAATTGAAATTGAAAAAGGACCAATCTATGATGAATATTTTGTGAGTGAAGCTGAGTTGATTGAAGTTAGGAAAGAAATGAAATTGATTTTCAGCATGATGAATGGTGAAGAAATTCATTTTCATGTGAATGTGATGCAAAAGTCAATACCATTTATGTTAAGGGAGTGAAAGTTAAGATTGCAGCTGAAGCGATACAAGAATTTGAAGAACATTATGAAATGAAATTGTCAGAATTAAAAGGAGATGATGAAGAGCTCTATACAAGTGATAAGGTCCTTGAAGAAATGGTTGATGATATGTTAAAAATTATTACAAAGTTGAAATCTTTGAATGGAAAAGAAGACAATGTAGATGATTTGAGTTTTTTTGTAACAAACATAATGGAATAAATTGAAGATGAAATGAATGTACATGAAGATGACGATGTGTATGGTAGCACTGAAGCTGCAGATAATTAAGACGTCATGAATATTTCTGAGCAAAAATATTTTGAAGAACAACTTGTAAATAGAATTGTTGAGAAATGGAGCCATGAAGATATTCTGCATTATCGAAAGTTGATTTTGTGGCAACAAACTATTAAACATGTTGAAGCCTCGAGGACACAAATTGCACAACTAAATTTTTTTGAGTACAAAGCGCAGAAAACCATCGAAAAATTTGATGATGTTGATGGAAGAATGAGGCCAAAGGATGTTGAAGATTGCAGATTTGAAGAATCAAGGAAAACAGTGCAGCTGAAAAAGAAATTCAAAATGAAGAAGCCAAAGCACAACTAGTTCAAAGTTTGGCGACGACTGTTGTAATCACTCAGATCACCAAGTTACCAATAATACACATATAGAGTCATATAATCATAACAGAGACAAGAGACAAGATAGTAGGTAGAATAACAGCTTTATATTACATAAAACACAGAAGGGTTCATACAAACATCAAACCGAACCAAGTTCGTATCTAGGTCAACAACCTATTATATTTGATTTACAAAACAATTATGAATAACTACTTATTGATTCAATCAATCGACACAACCTTTGGAGGCCGACCTAATCTCTAATTCATCGGCTAACTAGTCTAGTCGGCTCACCGACTAGCTCCTCCAACATCTCTCCCAGGAACAAAATCTTTCTTTGTCTCGAAGAAACAGGGAGGTACAAAATTATCATGTATGAGTAGTTTGCTTCCAATTTGTTTTGTCTTCATGGGTTGTGCAGTCAGATAGATGGTATTTTCTATACACAAATCTCCAAAATGAATTCTACTATAATGGCTAATTGGTGCTGAAATTTTGTCCAATTGCGGAGAGCATTCTGAATGCCAATGGTCAAGATTGTAATGCTTGACATAATCAACATATTCTCTTATATTGGTAGGTCTGTGATATTGCTCATGTTGATCCCAAAAAGTTGAGTTTTTTCTTCTGCTGTGTCAAGCAATCATTTCATTTGTGGGAAAATCTTGTCCAATGTGTCAAGACTGGGTAGTGTCTGATTCATCCACTGGTGTGCTTGTTTTTCTAATTTTTCAAGTTTTGTTGTTTCTAGTACAATATGATCTTGTATTGTGTTCCTCATCATTGCTTCCAATCCTTGCTGATTTTCTAATGTTTTAATGTGTTCACGGGTGTCTCGAGCCTGCTGAAACACCTAGCCAAAGTAAGTGTGCCAATTGTGCAGTACTTCTTCTGTGGTGGCGCACTCCTCCAAGTGTTCCTGTAGTACTTTGTAGGCTTCTAAGAATGTTGTGTACTGATTTCTAAATAGCATAGAAGTATCTTATTTTTTATCATCCTTCTTGGCATGCAATTGTGTCTAAAGGTTTGACACGACACTTTCCAGCAGTTGATAAGCTATCTCTAACGGTTTGTCAGTGTCGGTCTCTTTTGTTCCTGGTAAAATTGTTTGAGTCAGATTCCTGCATTTGGTTAGGAATTCAACTTATTATGCTTCAATTTTGTCTATCTATTATTTTCTGTTTTGATTTCTCGTTGTAGCCTCTTTAGTGAGTGCTCCCAATAGCTGGTCGAGTTCTTGATCTCTAATTTTTGGTGTGTCAACTACAGAAGTTGACCCCTGTTGATGGAGGTGGATAACTGTCAGTACCTATTGTGTATGTTGCTGTTCTCTTTTCTTGTTTTATTTCCTTTTGATTTTATGTTTAGAGTGATGGACCACCACTGGTCCTATTGGTACTAATGTTGTATGTTGCTGCTCTGTTTGGTTCTCTTCAGTCGGTGGATTTTCAGTTGATTGAACATTTATTGTGGAAGGGTTAACTCGCTGAATTACATAGGTGGGACTTGTAGTTGTTTGTGCCTCTAGCGGTGGTGAAGATGGTGGCTTTGGATTGTGAGTAGATTCTGGTGGTGGTGGTGGTGGTGATGGTGATGGTGATGGCGAATGGTCTGGGGTTAGTGGAGTGGCTGGAAGGTGACTTGTCGGCATGGGGATTTCAACTTCTGGTTGCAATTCGACAGGGTTGTCGATTTCTTCAGAGTCCATGAGGTTGGTGATTTCTGCATATATTGATGCTTGATTATTGCTTTTAAGAGCAAGTGTTCCCTCGTCTGCATCATTAACCGAAGGTTTTGGGATAGTTGGTGTGAATAATGAGATCTAGGCTGCTACAACTGTGGTTGTTTTTTTAGGGTTTCAGATGTACGAGGATCTAATAAGTCCCACAACTTTTGGTGGTGAAACTTGGTCAGTTTTTAGGGTGAGGCTTTGTCGGGCAGAGCTCGACTTTATGAGTTTATGAGTGGTGTTGATTTGTTGGGCATTGAGGAATAAATTTGGTAGTTTGTTGATAAATTGTTAAAGTTCAACATCTTTATCATTTTTTCTTGAAGGGATCTGACGATGATATCTTTGTAAATTGGTGATATGGCAATGGTTGATTCTGGTGTTATTCTGGTCGGAAAAGGTAATGGGGATTCTGGTGTTAGATCAATAGGACTTATTTCGGCTTGGTTAGCAACGCTTACCTTTTTAATCTTACCTTGCTTTTATCCTGACTCGATGAACTGTTTGAAATGTTTTTCAACAAATACTTTGTTCAGTGCAACATCCTCCAGAATGTCGGCAGTGGTAGAAAGTAATTCCTCCTTGTCTTATGACTCCTCCGAAAGGATGATTTTTCACTTCCCCTTTCCTTGTACCCAAGTCCCTTTATTTTTCCTTGAGGTTGATATTTCCTTAGCTATTATTTTCAGATTCTCTTTTTTCATAGCGTACTCAGGTCTGTCAGACTGAATTTCTTCATTTGTCTGTTCTTCCCCCTCCTCCTCCTTCTGTTGGGTCGGGACCACGGTGTTATGTTCTGTCATTACTAGGGATTGATTTTCAATTGGTGCATTTTCAATATGAAGAGGGTTTCACTCTTCTGTCAGGCTATCTTCCGAAGTGAAGGTACTGATATGAAGGTGAACTTCATAGCCTTCTTCCTTCTCCTGGTCGGTTAACGATTCGATAATAGAGTGGTTAATCTCTTTCACGCCTACCGGTATGGCTATTTTCATCTTCGATTCTCGGGATAATTCTGTGAAAATTTCCTCGACTGTTGGATAGCAGTCGAGAGGTTTTGCATTTGCTGTGGAACCTTGCGAGTGTCATACTATAGTGTGTTCAAGTTCCAGCTGGATATGTGCTGATAGGTGAAGACATATTTGGATGTTTTGAGGCACCCTCCATTTGGCTGTTCGGACTTTCAGATTTTGAAACCAATTTTCTAGGAACACTTTTCCCTCTTCCAACTCCTGTGGAGTTTCTCCCATTGAGAATTTCTAAAAATGCCACATGTGGAACCTAGTCGGTTCTAGGAACTGTGGATGCCCCACTGGACATAGGTGGTACATGGCTATCCAGATTAATAGTGATGGAAATCTAATTATTGCACTTGTTTCCAAGAACTTTTCACAGATAGACTTGAGCATGTCGGCCATGTATTGAGTCCAACAGTAAACTTTCCCCGAGTTCGCTATATAGTCAACGAATTCCAGCATATCGAGCTTCAAATCACATCCTGGTCCTGTGATAGTCAGACCCGTGGACACGATTTTGGCCACCATTTTGGGTGTAGTGGCTTTAATTTGTCTGACAATTAACCCTTTTTAGTTTTTCCCTGTCGGCATTCCTGTTAGTCTTAAAACCATTCCTTATTTGATACCTACAGGAACAGGGTCCCCTTTGTTGGAAAGCCAAGTAAGTTTGTAGATGATTTTAGCTAATATTTCCACTGGTTTATCGAAGTAGAACTTCCCATTGTGGTATCGAATGATGATAAATTTGACAATATTTTCTTTTGTCCCTCCAAAAATCGCCATGAGGGGTGCATTCATATAGTTCATGATAGTGCTAACGGTTTATTTTCGTCCCCTCCTCTGTCATTTTTTACTTACCCCCATAAGCCCATTTTTTTATTTATGTCCAGTTTCGTGCCCATGAAACTTCCTGTACATTTGCATTTTTAATGTTTTGCAACCATTTCACTAATGGAATTACAATAGATTCTAACTCTTTTGCTTTAGCTACCATGGCTCTGGTTTTCTTTGGGGCCATCTTATCAGATTATGGCTCAGATTTCATCGTGGTTAATTTGATATCAGAAGTTTCGTAACTCTGTCTCTCTAGATCTTTGTAAAGTGGTAGGAATTCTTCGTCCGACGTAGTATTTATAGGTGGAGTGGATGGTGATCTTGTCGATGGAGCTATTAATGGAGAATTTGATGGTAAAGGACACTCTATTGAAGTATCTTTTAATGCGCTATGGTTTGGGTGCTCCTTCTGACCGTAGTCATGATAGCGTGATTGGACCTTTTGATCCTCTTGTCAATGTCGATGTATGGTCGGTATGCAGTATGTCGATGGTGAAAATGTTAGTTATTGTCGAATTGCATTCTGCTACGTCTTTCAAGATTTCCCTTCATTTTGGTCTTCTTTGATTCTTTTAGTTTTTAGGTTTTTTTATTTTTTTATAGTTTTTGTTAACAATCATGAAACCCTTTTTCTTTTTTTTTCTTTTTTTTGTTCATTTATTATTATTATTTTTCATATTTTTCAGTTTTGATACTGCTTTAGTCGAGCACCGTTTACCAGTTTCCGAAATACTCTACCTTGTAACGTTCTCAGTTGGACTGATTTGTTGGCATTGATTTCTTCCATGATTTAGGGTCCCACCCACTCTATGTGGAGTTTCTTTGGTTTTTCTTTCACCTGACTATTATACAGTAGTGCAAGATTTCCAACTGACAAGTTCTTGTTTTTAATATTTTGGTCATGCCATGCTTTTGTTGTTGTTTTTGAATTTGTTGATGTTGTATAGCCATAAGTCGATCTTACTCTAGCTTAGCTAGTTGCATTAGTCAGTCGTTCTTTGATTCTTCGACATTAATATGTAAGATGTCGGGTATTACCGGTGTCTGTTGTTGGAAGTGTACTGGGACGGCTGCTTCTTGGCCATAGACTAGTCAAAAATGGTGTTTGGTAAATGGATCGTTTATATGTTGTTCGATAAGCCCATAGGACAATAGGAATTTTTTCATCCCAGTCATCTTTATCAATGTTATATATATATTTTTTAGGCCTCTTGTTAGGGTTTTATTAAATGCTTCAATTGCTCCATTAGACTGAGGGTGATAAGTTGTACTTTGTCTATGGATGATCTTGAATTGTTCTGTTAATGCTGTAATGGTTCTATTATTAAAATGTGATCCTTGTTCGTTGATTAAGGTAAATGGAAAACCAAATATAGTGATTATATTTTCATATATAAATTTGGCAGCTACTTCACTAGAGCAGGTTTCGATATGTTCTGCTTCTTCCCATTTAGTAACATATTCCACTGTTGTTATAATATAATGTGCACCTGACCTTCTTGATGGAACTAGAAATGATCCAATGAAGTCGATAGCCCAAATTTCAAATGTTAGACTTGGGTTTACCGATATTAAAGGCATATTAGTACTAGGTAAGGGTTGACCTAAATGTTGGCAGTGATCACACTTACTAACAAACTTTCGACAATATTTGTGTAGTGTCGACCACCATAGTCCTTACTATTGTATCTTTTTGGAAGTCGTTTCCGATTGAAAATGTCCTCCAGCTGGTCCATAGTCTGCTTCATGCATTATGTTTTCTCTTTCATGTTCTAGAACACGTCGACCGATTACTTCATCCAAGCCCATTTTATATAGGAATCCATTAATTAGAGTGTATGGTGTGGCCTTCATTGCTAGAATTTGTTTCTTTTTAGTGATCATACCTTCAGGTGCCTGACCATTCTCTAGAAATTGAGTTATTTCTTCTAGTTCTGTTGGTATAGATTCTATTCGAAATATATGTGCGTCCAGAAGGTCATCTTCGGCTCCTATCGGTTCCTCCCCCATGTCGATTCTTGAGAAGTGGTTAAGCCCGACATTTAGCTTCCTTGGTCGAACTACTACTTCGAACTCAAATTCTTGGATCAGTAACAGCCAATAACATATTCTTCCATGATGTAAGGGTTTGTTTACCAAATATTCTAAAGCTTGGTGATCTGTATAGAATATGAAAGGATTAGCTAATAGGAAATGTTGATATTTTTGTAGTGCAAATACCATTCTCAATGCCTCTCTTTTTGTCATTGAATAGTTATGTTCTACCTTATTTAGTTTTCAAATGCTATACACAATTGGGTAGTCCATCCCGCCATCTCTAGGTTGAGTTAGTATTGCACCTATTGCTATGCCTGATGCATCGATGTGGACGTGAAATTTTACTGACTAGTTTGGGAATCTGAGAATGGGTGCTTCAACTAATTTTTGTCTTCAATGTGTCGAATGAAGCATCGCATTCCTCAGTCTAGTCGTACTCTTAGTCTTCTTTTAATAGCTCTTCCAAGGGATAGGTCATATATGAATAATGACAGAGGAAATTTCTGTAATAGATCGTGTTTCCTAATAGAACTCGAACTTGTTTTGGGTTCACCGGGGGTTTTAGGTCCAAAATGATTTTTATTTTTGCAAAATCAACTTTGATTCCTTCTTTGCATTCGATATGTCCCAATAGGATTCCTATGGGGGTCAAAAAATGCATTTCCTTATATTGAGAGATAACTGGATTTGTCAACATCTTTCCAACATTAGTCTTTGCCACTTACAATGGTCTTTCAACATGGAGTATATCGTCCATTCGTCAAAGTATACAACCATCGACTTGTACATGTATTCGTGGAATGATTTGACCACTATCCTTGAAAATACAGCTGGTGCATTCTTTAGCCCAATTGGCATGACATTGTAAGCAAATGAACTGAATTCATAGACAAATGGCATCTTCTTTTGGTCTTCTTTAGCAATTGGGGCTTGATTATATCCTAAAAATCCATCTGTAAATGAGTAGCATTCGTGTCCTGCAACTTCATTTAGGATTTCATCTGTAAATGGTGTAGGAAAGGGTTCTGTTAAAGTGACTTTGTTTAGTTCTCAAAAATCGACACAAATTCTCGGTTATGTCGGATCGTGCTTTTTCGATTGGATGACCATAGAGCTTTCCCATTTCGACTGGTTGATTGGATATATGATCCCTGCTTCTAACATGTTGTCGATCTCCTTTTTCACTATTTCTTGGTATTTGTGAGCTAATTTGTATGGTCTTTTCTTAATCGGTATTGCATCAGGTTTTATGTCTATTTTCATTTCACCCATCTCTTGTACTAACCCTTTTTTTCACGTCCCCTCCCCTCTGACCGCGGAGAGGACGCGACCAACACTGCGGAACCGGGAAATCTAGCCCCATGAACATGATAATTTACAAATGCATTGAATAATGAAGCATACACATGTGCAAATGCTTAATCATCAATAAGTAAACAACGGAAGCAATCACATACATTCAACACATTTCAAAATTGTTCATATTGTCATTTGTAAAACAATTACAGTTGCAGTAGTTAGAAAGCACAAGATGACTTGAATTGAATCTTGATGCCTCTCGCAATGAGCTATGTCACTGCGTCGTTCCAGCCAACCATAGGCCATTGTGCTCATCAATCTCTCAGCAACGCTACCACCCCCGAGCCGGGCATGATTCCATAAGGAACAAGGGAACAACATGCTTACATGCAGCAAAACCATACACCCACAGCCAAGCCAAAACACAGTTGGGTTTCATAGACTACGTGGGGGAAACAAACCAATAACGTGGAGGTTCCTTGGACTTAATAAACCAATCCAACTAATCACATACCAACTCGGTGAACCATCTAACAACTAGGTTCCCTGGACTTACTCAACCAAGCAAACCAATTAATAGATGGGTTTCTTGGACTTACTCAACCTAGCCAACACAGGGATGCACATAACCGCAAAATGCACATGCTGGGCATGAAAAGAAAATTTTTTCAACCAAAAACAATTTGGTGAAAGGGAAAACAATGTGTAAATTGAACCCAAGTGATATAACAATTGTACTCACAAAATTGCTAATCAAACATGCAAATTTACACACAAAGGAGACTGAAATTGGAGCATAACACTAATCTGTATTGAATAAGTGTACAATATCCAACCATATGAAGTCATAGGCTGCTACAATATATAATTACATGATATATTCAAATGCATAAGGATTCCATTCGAAATAGTCAAAAAGTAGGCTTACTAAATCTATTCAAATCCCCCATAGGTGCATAAAGTAGTTTCCAAATCTACCTAGAGGGTCACGAATTGGAAAAGTCAAGTAGGCAAGATAATAGGTGATGGAAAGAAAACTCATACATGCTTTTATTAGGAGAAAATAATGGAGGACGATGAGGGAAAAATACAAGTCAACTACACCTAGTCTTACTTTCCCTTTTGCCATAAATCTCAATAAACCAGGCAACTTAGCATAAAAATCAGATATGCGCTAGGGAGGATCTGGAATAAAGAAGATATGATAAATATGGATTCTAGGAGGTTTCCCAAGCACTCCATGACTCATTTTTAGCAAGTTTGACTTCTAGGACATGTGGAAGACAACTTGCATAGAGTGGTATATTGGAAACTAGGCAAATAAGACAAAAATGGATTAATTAATGTCTAAGGTAGCTAACTATGGGTTGATTATTCTAACACCCCCCCTTAAGCTTGAATTTATGAGTAAATATCAGAAAAATATAGGGCCTAGCAACAAGTCTTAGTCACCCTTTACATACTGCATGTCCATTTAACCAAGGAAAGAGGCAAAAACCCAGTGGGAAAATCCTCCCTTAAACATGGACAGTAAAACAAAATTTGAAAATCTTGTCATCAATCATGCTTCATAGCATGATCAAAAATCCCCAATAGCGATTTGAGATTGCTGAATGTCTTCTCACAAAAAACTTTGGTGAAGATGTCTGCTACTTGTTCTGAAGATGCACAGAAGAGTAGGTGAATGGTGCCATCATGCACAAGCTGTCTGGTGTAGTGCATATGGATCTCAATGTGTTTGGTTCTCTGTCTCTGAATTGGATCATTGCAGTTTCAAATGGTTCTCTAATTATCACAATAGATAATAGTTGAAAACTTTGATTTGAAGCCACACTCACCAAGTATCCCCTGCAACTATAAACATTGAGTTGCTGCATTTACAACTCCTCTGTACTCTGTTTCTGTAGATGAGAGTGCTATGGCACTCTGTTTCTTGCTTGACCAGTTGATTGGTCCTTAAAAAAGCATGAACACATATCCTGATGTTGACTTCTGATCTGTGTTGTCACCTGCCCAATCACTATCAGTAAACCCAATAAAATCAAGATCAGATTTAGCTTTGTAGAAGATCCCATGAGTTCTTATTCCCTAAACAAAGTTAAGGATTCTTTTGGCTGCTCTCCAATGGATCTCATGAGGCTGATCCATGTATCTTGAGGCCACACTTACTGCATAAGAAATATCAGGTTGAGTGTGTGTAAGGTACATCAAACACCCAATCAATTGCCTATACAGTGTATTATTTACCATAGGATAAGAACCTGCTTCTTCAAGCTTAACTCCTGAAAGGAAGGGAGTATTGCTTGGCTTGAAATATTTCATGTTGAACTTGTTCAGAAAATCTAAAGAATACTTGGACTGATGTACTTTTATTCCATGTTGGGATTGAGCGATTTCGAGACCCAAGAATTGGCTCAACAATCCCAAATCAGTCATAGAAAATGCATGGTTCATTGCATCCTTCAAGGAGGCAATTTATTTCTTTGAACTTCCTGTAATCAAAAGGTCATCCACATACAAGACAATAATCATCAAAGAACCATGAATCAGCTTCAAATAAACATTAGGATCAGACTTGCATTGAACAAAACTCAATGACAACAGAAAGCTATCAATCTTGGCATACCAAGCCCTGGGGGCTTGCTTAAGCCCATACAATGATTTCTTTAGCCTGCACACAAATGATGGATTGGTAACAAACCCTTGAGGTTGCTGCATGTAAATCTCTTCAGTAAGATCTCCATTCAGGAAAGCACACTTCACATCCATATGATGTACCTCCCACTGCTTCAAAGCTGCAATGGCTAAGGCTAGCCTGATGGAGTCCATCTTTGCCACTGGTGCAAAGGTCTCATTGTAGTCAATACCATGTACTTGTGAGTATCCCTTGGCTACCAATATTGCCTTATATTTCAAAGGTGAACCATCAGCAGCAAACTTAGTTTTGAAAACCCACTTACATTGAACTAGCTTCCTCCCTGGGGGAAGATCAACCAGTTCCCAAGTGTTGTTCTTTTGGAGTGAGCTGAATTCTTATTTCATGGATGTTTTCCATATTGGATCATGTGATACATATTCATATGTCTGTGGGTCTGATTCAACCATAATATATCACTTCTCTGCAAACAAAGGGTCTTTCATACACAGGGCACTCTCAAACTAAGATCTAGTCCTCCTAGGATCACTGAGATTTCCAGCTAGTTCCCCAACTGCATGAATGGTATTTGCTGCCCATTTTGGTCTTGTAGGACTATCAGGATCTACAATTAAATAATAATCATCAGACATATCAGAATCAGCAAACTCATTTGTCTCTTCACTTACATTCAATGGTTCTGGTGGTGAAGAAGACTCTCCAACTTCAACTGCTGCTAAAGGCTCTTCTTGGAATTGAACACTCCTTTCAATGAAGGATTTGTTTGTGCTCAATTTGATCAGCTTGTACCCTTTTGAATATTCATAGTACCCAACAAATAGACACTCTTGGATTTGGGGATGCAAAGCCTTTCTCTTTTCAGTTGGAATTCTATCCCAAGCCTTTGAGCCAAAAATCCTGAAATGGGTCACATCTGGCTTGTTCCCACTCTAAGCTTCGAAAGGAGTCATACCATAAAGTTGTTTATGAGGCACCCTATTTTGGATATAGGATGCACAATTTATAACCTCGGCCCAAAACTTTGGTGGCAAAGTCTTAGCCTCCATCATACAGGTTGCCATCTCCTTCAGTGATCTGTTCTTTCTCTCAGCAACACCATTTTGCTGTGGTGTGTAAGGGATTGAATGTTGCATATAAATACCTTCATATTCACAATATTGAATGAACTCAGACTTGACATACTCACCACCATTGTCAGATCTGAGGATCTTGAGTCTCCTCCCAAACTGGTTTTCAACCAAAGCCTTAAAGACTTTGAAGAGGCCAAAAACTTCAGACTTATGCTTCAGGAAGTAAACCCAACAATACCTGGAAAAATCATCTATGAAGGTCAATGCATATTTGGCTTGAATTATTGACATATGAGGAAATGGACCAGCAAAATCACTGTGGATCAACTCAAGAGGTTCAAAGGATCTCTCATGACTAGCTCTCTCAAATTTATGCTCTAGGTGTTTTCCTAGGATACAACCTTGACAGACTCCCATGGAAAATTTAATCTTTGGTAACCCTATGACCATTTCTTTTTCACTTAGATAAGAAAGATACTTATAATTAAGATGGACAAATCTTTCATGCCAAATCTTGCTTGCCTCATTAACATGAATCAGAAGAGCAGAGGGGTTTGAGTAAGAAAGAAAATATGAAAACATGTATACCTTCGAAGTGTGATCTACAACTCCTTTTGCAATGAATTTACCATTCGAGATCTCTTTGATATCAACGTCATCAAGGGATAATATGACCTTCTTTGGAGAACTTTTGTGGGTCATCTGATACATTGACAAGAGGTTAGAGGCAAGACCTGTAACATATAATACATTACTGAACTTACCATGGTCAAGATCAATCGTTCCTTTTCCCAAACTGTCAGTGAGAGAGTCATCTCCCAAAACTATTGGTGGACCTTTCGACATGTCAAAGAGGAGAATTCCTCCTTGGTCAAAACCATATGTCTTGAAGCTCTAGAGTCTATGATGAAGCTAGGTGAGCTTGATGTGCCAACAACCAATGCATGTACTCTCTCTCTGTCCTCTGAATTTGATCCTCCTTCCCTTTTCTTTGAGCAATCAGGAAGGGAGATGTTATTCTTCTCTAGGAGTTGGGTCAACATGTCAATTTTATTTTTCATGCAGGAGCTTTCAGTATGATAGCCCTTACTGCAGTATGCACACTTGCTCATTTATCCTTCGTTCTTCTTCTTCTAGAAGTTCTTCTTGGAGCCTTGGGGCTCCTCTTGAGACTTGTTCTTGTCTCTCTTTTGATCAGGTGGCTTCTTAGATTTCTTCTTTCCTTTTGAATCCACCCTCGAATCTCCAACAACAAAAGCTTGGTCTTTGGAAGATTTGATGGTGTCCATCACCACCAGTTTATCTTGTTCTTATGTGAGGGATTCCATGAACTCTACAAGCTTAGGCATCTTCCAGGCTTGAGTTGTCAACTTGGTGGCATGGAAGGTCAAAAGAAACAATGAATAGTCAAGGCCAAGCTTCAAGAGTATGGCCAAAACTATTTGCTCCTCCTTCTTTTCAATTCCACTCTGTTTTAGCTGCAAAATAAGGGCTTTAAACTTGGAAAAAGTAGAGTTGCAGGGATTCGAAGCTGCTGGGACTCAAAGAGATCAATTCATTCTCGATTTGATGTCCTCTCATCTCATCTGTCCTACCAAAAATATCTACAAGATTCTCCCATACTTCATTTGGTGATGTCAATCCATCAAGATGGAAAAGGAGGTCTCTAGATATGCTCAGACACAAGAGACCATAGGCCTCATCCCTCCCGTTGTGCCATTTAATTTTCTCTGCAGATGCATTGGGCTCTGCCTCAGTTTCCATAGTCACCCTATAGAGACCCTTCTCTCTCAACAGTATCTCCATCTCTACTTTCCATTCAAAGAAATTAAATGGAGTCAAGATGATCTTCTGAGATTGATCCATAGCTCTGGACTGTGCCCTTCAACCAACAGAATGTGCTCCCAGTCAAGATGTCGAACCTGAAATAGCAATATGGAAGGAGAGAAATCAATCTACAAAGGCTCTGATACCATGTGGAAAATGAACCCAAGTGATAGAACAATTGCACTCACAAAATTGCTAATCAAACATGCAAATTTACACACAAAGGAGACTGGAATTTGAGCATAACACTAATATGTATTGAATAAGTGTATAATAGCCAACCATATGAAGTCATAGGATGCTGCAATATATAATTACATGAGAGATTCAAATGCATAAGGATTCCATTCGAAATAGTCAAAAAGTAGGCTTACTAAATCTAGTCAAATCCCCCATAGGTGCATAAAGAAGTTTCCAAATCTACCTAGAGGCTCACGAATTGGAAAAGTCAAGTAGGAAAGCTAATAAGTGATGGAAAGACAACTCATACATGCTTTTATTAGGAGAAAATAATGAAGGATGGCGAGGGCAAAAAACAAGTCAACTACACCTAGTCTTACTTTCCCTTTTGCCATAAATCTCAATAAAGCAGGCAACATAGCAGAAAAAGTAGATATGCGCTAAGGAGGATGTGGAATAAAGAAGATATGCTAAATATGGATTCCAAGAGGTTTCCCAAGTGCTCCATGACTCAGTTTTAGCAAGTTTGACTTCTAGGACATGTGGAAGACAACTTGCATAGAGTGGAATATTGGAAACTAGTCAAATAAGACAAAAATGGATTAGTTAATGTCTAAGGTAGCTAACTATGGGTTGGTTACTCTAAAAAAAACCCTCTGAAGGAAAACATGGCTTCACAAATCACCCACGGGAATTTCAAGGGAAAAAACGACCACCATAAATCCCCAAATCGCAGATCGGACCTCAGAAAATGTTTATGGGCAACATGGGGGAAAAAGCGACCTCCCCAAACTTCCAAATTAGGAAGACTTGGCTCCGTAACCACTGAGGAACCCAAATGGACGAATTCTAGGCATGGGAAAATGAGGAAAACCACAAAATCATGGAGGAAAAAACGCCCAGCAACTCAGCCACGTGAGTCGAGGGAAAAATGTCCCCTTAAACCCCCAAAATCATGGGTATCTTCTCCCATCCATTGAACACAACAAATCAGGTTTCCCAGCCATGGCAACGAGATTTAACTACATAAATTGTGAGGGAAGGAGCTCAGCAAGCTTCACCTACGTGAGAGTGCCCAACCTCCATGGGAATGGTGAAAAATGAAAGGGTGTGGGTGAGTAAATAGCTTGGGCATGCTTTTCCAAGCATTTACTTTCCCAACAAGTCAAATACACACTTTTCCAAAATGGGTGGCTCCCCAAATTCGAATTTGACTCCCATATTCTTCCCATCCCTATGCATTAATTTCTCAACCACTGCCTAAATGAATGAGCACAAAAGACAAAAACGGTAGTTGACAGCTTTATGGGTTTTCCCTTTGACATCTAGCTTTTCTCCATTGGCCCAAAGGTTGAAATGGTTTCCCTCCCTTATCCTTGTGAGATCATGCCCCTTCTCTTCAACGGTCGCATTGACATAGCCGACTGTGGTATATTTTATTAATTGCATAGTTACATGATGTAAAATAATAATGTGCCTAGCTAGCACAAAATACCATCGGAATCTAATTTACTTGATGAAATACAACATGCTAAATCGATGGTGGGGATTTTTCCTTGAGCTCCACACCACGATTAAATACAATATTTACATAATATACTTTAAATGCAAACGGGGTCAAAACTGGGGTGTTACATTCCCCTCCCCCTTCATTAGCATTGTCCTCAGTGCTTCACCACTTGAACAACAATGTATGCGTCAATCACATGGCATTCTACAGCTCCCATGCAGCCTCATCATGACTATAGTGCTTCTACTGCACCTTTCACCTGTCCAATGGCATGATCTGGAGCTCTTCCAAGTCCTCGAGTTCCTACATCAATACACACCACTAGGTGCACTTGTAAGAATATTCTTCACTGCTGGAAGCTTTCTTCGAATTTTGGTGTTCATTCAGACTTTATTCCCTTCTTTTACAAGAAGTGATCGAATGTGCGACTCTGGAGAATCCCTCCCCTCAGCTTGGATCATATCTAATTCCTTTGGTAGTCAGCAATACCTATGCTCAAGCTCCAATCAATGAATTGATTCTCATGTCAGATTCATTCAAGATTCTAAAAATCATAGTTGAATCACACGCACATAGGTATATATATATAAAATCAACAAGAAGTTGCCAGATGAGCCAAATACTTATCTGCATAAGTATGTCCTTTGGCTCCACAGGTATCCAACTTTGTCTTTACACAACTATGGCACTAACAAGATGTCACGTCCCCATCCCTCAGTTCGGCGAAGAGGACGCGACCAACACACCAAAGAACGGGCAAGCAGCCCCATGAACATAAACCAAGATAAATGTTGATATTAAATTTCATAAACATACACAGTAGGATGCATGATCCATCATACCAAGATGCATAAAACATCAACATACAGTGGAAGCAACACACATACATTACAACATTCATCATGTTCATCATTATTCATTTGACATCAATGTAATTGCAGAGATGGAACAATCAGGATTACTTATCTTTTGTTGGAGAACTCGTCCCGCAACCAGCTACATCGCTGCAACATTCCACCCAACCATAGTCCAGCGTGCTCATCAATCTCTCAGCAACGCTGCCACCCCCGAGCTGGGCATGATTCCTCCAAGGATAAGGGTCAATGCAGGCTTACACATAGCCAAGGGGCACAATCAGCAAACCAATACAGCTGGGTTTACCAGGCCATCAACAGATCGTCCAAGCCAGCACCATCCAAGGGACAACCACTGCATACCAGCAGCCAAACAACCCTTCACAGCCCTGTGAAGAAGCAAAGATGACCATGGATAATCCCAAACAAACAATGAGCACAACTCAAGCCCACAAGGCAACACGAATTTGTTCTTGGCCCTATCGTGGCCAAAACAACTCAGTTGCGACCCAAACCAGGGTACTTCAGCAACCTAAACTCACAATGAAAACGATGGCAACTATACGCAGTCCCCAAACAGTAGGGAAACTCAGCCAACGAAATGTGGGGAAGATGACAGCTCCCATCCCACAATGAAATAGCAGAAAACTACACAGTCTGATAATGGAGAGAAACAGACTCTCGGCATGGACAAGAGGAGAACACAACCGCAGCCCACCGTTAACAGCATACACAGCCACAATCGACATGGGGAAACATATACTTACCATCGAAATGGTGTGAAACACACAGGCACACAGCCTAGAGCGTGAACGACTCCTGCACCTGAAATCCTGAGTGACAGCCACGATTTCACCCACTCCTTGCGTGAGGAAAACTAACGCAGAACTCCTGTGCATGAGGATAAAGGACGCGGCCAGCAAAAAATGGGAATAACAGCCCACGAACAACAAAGAGAGCCCCCGACTGGTGCGTGAGGAGAACAGAACCGACCTATGTATGAGAGTGAACAGGCCAGGGAAGAATGGCATCGTCGAGAAGATGGAGGAATCGAATGCAGTCGTGGGTGGAGTGGGCACGTGGGCAAAGGCTGATAGCCTGCCACACCCACCACCATAACTGCCCCCCAACAACAAAACCAAGGCATTAAAGAGGTTGGTGAATAAGAAAGGTGGCAAACAAACAAAGGTGATAAAACATGGGTTTTTTCCCCCATAGACTAAGGTTGGACATCCCCCACCGCTTATCCTTTGGAACCATGCCCTTTTCATTCAACGTTGCACTGGCGTAGCTGGTTGTGGTTTATTTTATTTGATGTGTGTATTTACATGATGCCAAACTTATAATGTGCCAAGTAGCACGACATACCATCGGCAACTATCCCCATTGCCGAAACATATACAACCAAATCGATGGTGGGGATTTTCCCTTTAGCTCCTCACCAGGATTAATTACATTATATACATCATGCAAACAGGGTCAAAACCGAGATGTTACATTCCCCTCCCCCTTGGAATAACACTGTCCTCGGTGTTCCATTACATATATACAATACATATACAATTGCACATCAAATTTCAAAATTGCAGATCTGTCCCACGTTCAATCATTTACTTTGAACGTTCACGACCAAGCCCCTCGGCTTCCATGGACTTCTCCTACTAGTTCTCAGCTTCCAGCTGATCCCGAAGTCTAGGAACATTGCGGCTATTGCCTTCATCATGTTCCCTCATTGGGTAGTCCCGGCATAAATGATGTCCTCCACATTTCCAGCATTTCACTGGCTGCTTCATCTTTACCTGCTCAATTTCCTTTGAGTCTTCATTCCTGGACCATTTCTTATCGGGTCGCTTGGACGAATGTCCCATTGCTGATCCACCTTCGTTTCCCTTGCCGATTGCTCCCAGAAGGCTTTTCACCTCCCTTTGCAAACCAATAGAGTCTTACAAAATCTGGTGGTTCATTTCACTCTGCCTTTTCTGTATCTTGAGCATCTCCCCAAGATTTTATTGGGTCTTGGCAATCACTTGAAGGAGACTTCCAGCCAAGTCCAGCAACTTTTGATCTGCTGCCATGATCAATGTGCACCACCCAGTTTCACTTTTCTCACCTGTGAAATGCACCATTGAAATTCTATCAGACCAAGCATAATATATACATTAAAATCAGTCAATTAATTTCCCCATTTGGCATGACAGTCCAAGTCTCATCAATGAGGCTTTCATATCTTTCATGCCTTCCCAACAGGCACATGAGCTCATTCATGTCCATTCCTGGGCAGGGAATTAACTATTCCAGCATTCACAAATTTACTTAAGCAAATACACACATTTCATACTCAGTCATACATGCATTCAACAATATTTTGTTTTCACAATGCATAAACATATATAATCAAAAGGCAAGAGAGAGCAGTAAGACTTTTTCCCCTCTTTATTTTGTTCCATCCTGGAACCCACACCATCACTGTGGCTTTTCGTGCTCTCAGCCTCTTTCACTTCGCCGTGAATGTTGGACCAATCCTTCTTGGTCATGACACTTAGTGTCTCTGGTCTATTTTAGACCTTCAAACCATGGAGTCTCTCCACATGGTTTGTCTCGGCTGCTAGGACTCCCCCGTCTTACTAGCACCTTTTTCATTACCGCTCATTCTGAGATTTAGAGGACAGTCACATGTCCACATGCACCCCTATGATGCTCTCATAGTCCTCGCTTCCAGCGATACCTATATCCAAACATTGAATAAATTCACAAGTTTAGTTTATTCTCATTAGTTTTATCTCTAGAACAAGAGCTTAAAACATCATATCCAAATCATATACACATGTATATTCATAAGCAAAATAATCCAATACTTATCTGTATTGTGCGTTTCCTCGTTCGTCCACAGGATCCTGCTTTGCCTTGCAAGCCTTGGGATCGCCTATGGACTTAGATGTTAGGTTAGCACGCCGGCTACTCCACAACATCAATTAATTAATGTCCAGCCAGTACATTCTCACGTCGACTGGGATTGGAACTTTACCATGACCATTTCCAGGTCTAGGATCTACTATGGATCCTCAGACATATCACAGCCCAACATACACTTATACCAACAGTACACTTATATCAACATACACTTATATCAACAATAACCCTTACTCCACAACCCCTCACAACAACCATTTACCTTTTACCTTTACCTTTTTCCTTTACCTTTAGCCTGTCAACTCAAGCAACACAAGCAATACAAGCAAACTCATCAGCGTTATTGCTTTAAAAACCGTAATCACATTTCATATCACTCACTATCAAGTATTGAGACACCAGGAGTGCGTTCACTCCCTAGGGTGTAATCAATATTGAAAACCCTTTCATGACTCAACATCGGAAAAGTGTGCACCCATTCCCGGTGTGTGCCATGTAGGCCCT
Organism: Pseudotsuga menziesii; assembly: GCA_001517045.1. Taxonomy (NCBI): domain Eukaryota; kingdom Viridiplantae; phylum Streptophyta; class Pinopsida; order Pinales; family Pinaceae; genus Pseudotsuga; species Pseudotsuga menziesii. Next base: position 735,671 of record LPNX011114632.1, read on the forward strand.
ATTCATACTCAGGCAATCGTTCATAATGGATATTCAATCAAAACATGTTCTGCATACGGAATTCAACAATTAAACATTCATATTCTTAGCAAGGGTCACAGAACACTTATCCATTTGTCGTCGCAGTATGCCTTTGCTAAGGAGGAATGGAGGCTCCTTCCCTGAGTTAACAGTCCCTCAGTTAGCCATCCCAAATCCTTTTTACATTTCATATTCACACATGTCTCACCGACATAATTATACCATCTCACTCATGTTACTACCAAAAATGCAGTGCAGATGAGGCATTTCCAGAATGTCCAATGGCGTTTCACCCGAAACCCATTTCCAAGGGATAACCTTCCCATGAAGTTTGGCTTCTGCAGGCCATAACACACGATCTTCCTGCAATGTGTATCCCTGACACATTCATCAAATATCCAAACAATCAATCATTACCTGATAATACAATCCAATTGATTGTTCCATAACCAAGCAATGACATGGGTAATCAAATTCAATAGGAAATTGCAATCCTGTCTATTACAGAAATTTACTTGCTCAATTGTGGGTTTCTTGTAAGCAGCATTACTATGCCCATTATAATTTATGCTTACTAACATAATATAAATACCCACTTACCATGCTTCCACCTGACACAATCTTATACAAGCCAACAATGATTAGTAGTCGTTAGCAATTTCTCAAATTCGAAATTCACAATTCAAATTTAACAACCCATTATGCATGCCAACTACTTTCACAGCCATGAGACTCTTCTCATAAATGGTAGATTCTGGCATTGGTCAGGGTCTTACCTCTCACTGCCATGCTCGAAATAATCTACCTAAAACCTGAGCTTCAATCAACCAAACACAATCTTATGCAAGCCAACAGTGGCTAGTGGTTGTCAGCAATTTCTCAATCTGAAATTCACAATTCGAATTTTTAACAACCTATTATGCATACCATATGGTAGATTTTGGCATTGGTCAGGATCTTACCTCTCACTGCCATGCTCGAAATAATCTACCTCAAACATAAGCTTCAAACATCCAAACACAAGCTTATGCAAGCCAGTAGTGACTAGTAGTTGTCAGCAATTTCTCAATCCGAAATTCACAATTCGAATTTTAACAACATATTATGCATACCAACCATTTTTACAACCATGAGACTCTTCTCATAAATGGTAGATTCTGGAATTGGTCAGGGTCTTACCTCTCAATGTCATGCTCAAAATAATCTACCTGAAACATGAGCTTCAATCAACCAAACACTTGGTAAGTCTGGATGCACATAATCTTTTTCATTGCTACAACCATTACTGAAGCATTTTCAGAATTTATAAAATTCAAATACTTCCAACTGTTAGTCACATCAGTATATACTAAAACTCATTTGCTTCATGCAATCATTACCATGTTAAAATTTGCAAGGCATAGTCACATCATGCATGCAATCACATAGAATGTTTAGATACTCCTTACTTCACAAGAGTATCATTCATACCACCTTGCTCTTCCATAGATCATTTCTGGCAGCCGATTGATCATGACTATCCTGCATTCATAACAACCTTTGAAATGGTTCCTGAATTGTCATCAATTCATCATTTCAGTCATTAGTCATTCATAATATCGCATGCACTCATCTCAATGCATTCATGCAATGCACCACAACATTGCACCTATACTTACTTTCCTTGGGCTACTAAGCTCAATCAATATATACAGGAATGACACCTTTCTATATCCAAGCATCCACATGGTATGAGGTCTCTTACCTTTACCACTCCATGGAATTTGTCATAAGCAACTCTTACCTGCACGGGTCGTACTTACACTCTTGACATGACCAATTGGGTTGGTCCTTTGCAGGAGATTGCAGCACTTGCTCACCAATTTTTGTTATGGACTTGTTGCCTTATCCCTTTCTTCATAGGGCTACTGGTCACATCTGTCAGCATCAGCAACATATTCATCCAGGTCCATGTCATCGTTGGTTTTTCCACTAATGCCAATATCAAGGAAATAACTATCATTAGTGGCTTATTATAGATATATAATTCCCAATATTCTATGCATGCAAAACATATCCTCATACATTCATGCATAAAACTCATAAAATATAATATGATTAGCAAGATAGGGTTTTAAGGAAAACTTCCCTTTCCCAAATCCCTCATCCTTTCATGGAATTCCTTTCCCTCACAGCAGCTGGTTGACTTCATAGTCCTTGCTACCTCTGGGCATGCAATTCTCCAGATTTTTCCATTTGATAGAAGCGGCCATCATTAGCACTTTGCTACTTCATGCTCAGACTTTGGTGACCTTCCCTTGTTCCCTACTGGATAAGCTTTCCAACGCCTATCCACATGCTTCATTCTGACCTCGGGTGTGAAAACCACACCACTTCTGAAAATGAAGGTTTTCCCCAAATCTTGGCATTTTACACACAACTGCATTTTGGTCGGGGCGCCAACTTCAGCCACCTGTAGGAGCAAGTCTAGATTCAGGAAAATATTTTCTATTGGGTGAACCCAGCGCATACAACGAGGAACACTCATTAACTTGCGAGTCTCATTTCTGATGCACCATTCATCTTTTATGAACTCTGGGTTTGATTAATTCGCCCAAACACAGAATTCTCTTTTCACAAGAACGACTGTCTCAAGGGATGAAGGGGGTCAAGGGGGCTTGCCCCCAATTGTGACTACAGGGCGGGTCGACGGCAGTGCCCTCGTTTTTTTATTCTTCCGTAAAAGCTATGATTTTCGCGCAATCTGGTGCATAAGATCGCTGCCACTTTCTCCTTTTCAACCCTGAAATTTCACTGAAAAAGAGCTGAAAATTCCCCATTGAAACAGTCGAAATCTGTTGAGAAATCCCACTTGGAAATCTCAAAATTTCCCTTGCAGAATCGGCTCTTACTTCATCTATCCATCCGACGTATCGGCTGTCAAAACCGCTACTCCTTTCACCGTTTCGGGCCTCATTTCAACTAATATTCCGTAGAATCGGATCTCGAAACTACTAATTGTTCCGACGTTTCGACGGTCTCTCTTGTCGGAAGACTTAACGCTTTGGCTTCCGCAACGGTGGCTCACGAACCACTTTCCTCTTTCGATCGGCATCGGCAGTCTTTCTCGTCGGAAGAATTAGTGCTTTCGCTTCCGCAACGGCGACTTTCTTCTTCCGATCGGCGTCGGCAGTCTTTCTTGTCGGAAGACTTAGTGCTTTCGCTTCCGCAATGGCGGCTCACGAAACACTTTCTTCTTCCGATCGGCGTCGGCAGTCTTTCTCGTCGAAAGACTTAGTGCTTTCGTTTCCACAACGGCGGACGGGCGAACAACTAATTCCTTCCGATAGCCGACGATTTCAACACTTAGCCAATTTTTTCCAACTTCTTCATGGCGTCGGCGGTCGGAGAACTTACCCATCGGACGCGTAGTTACTTTTCCATTTGCAACGGCGGGTGCACGGACATTAATTCCTTCCGACGGATGCCCAATCACTTAGAAATTTTTTTCGATTTTATTCAAACTGTTCTGTGGAACAGAATTCCGCCTAACGCTTCCACTACAGTGGATGTCCTTCCCTTTCGAAAGACTTAGTGGTTAGGACTTCCACAACGGAAACCGTTAACTCTTCCGCTATAGCGGAAGTCTTTCCGCTAGTGGCCCGACTGTTCAACACTTAGAATAATTCTTGGATTTTTACAGTCATTCAATTCTGATCCTTGCTGGGTAGAAGGCAATTTTGCTTCTGTCACTACGCCTTGGTGGTCCATTCAGGCCCATGCTGCAACATGAGCTCTGATACCACTCTGTCACGTCCCCATCCCTCAGTTCGGCGAAGAGGACACGACCAACACACCAAAGAATGGGCAAGCAACCCCATGAACATAAACCAAGATAAATGCTGATATTAAATTTCCTAAACATACACAATAGGATGCATGATCCATCATACCAAGATGCATAAAACATCAACATACAGCGGAAGCAACACACATACATTACAACATTCATCATGTTCATCATTATTCATTTGACATCAATGTAATTGCAGAGATGGAACAATCAGGATTACTTATCTTTTGATGGAGAACTTGTCCCGCAACCAGCTACGTCGCTGCAACGTTCCACCCAACCATAGGCCAGCGTGCTCATCAATCTCTCAGCAACGCTGCCACCCCCGAGCTGGGCATGATTCCTCCAAGGATAAGGGTCAATGCAGGCTTACACATAGCCAAGGGGCACAATCAACAAACCAATACAGCTGGGTTTACCAGGCCATCAATAGATTGGCCAAGCCAACACCGTCCAAGGGACAACCAGTGCACACCAATAGCCAAACAACCCTTCACAACCCTGTGAAGAAGCAAAGACGACCATGGATAATCCCAAACAAACAATGATCACAGCTCAAGCCCACAAGGAAACACGAAGTTGTTCTTGGCCCTATCGTGGCCAAAACAACTCAGCTGCGACCCAAACTAGGGTATTTCAGCAGCCTAAACTCACAATGAAAACGATGGAAACTATACGCAGTCCCCAAAAAGCAGGGAAACTCAGCCAACGAAACGTGGGGAAGATGACAACTCCCGTCCCACAATGAAATTGTGGAAAACTACATGGTCCGATAATGGAGAGAAACAGACTCTCGGCATGGACAGGAGGAGAACACAACCGCAGACCACCGTTAACAACATACACATCCATAATCGACGTGGGGAAACAAATACTTACCACCGAACTAGTGTGAAACACACAGGCACACATCCCAGAGCGTGAATGGCTCCTGCACCCAAAATCCTGAGTGACAACCACGATTTCACCCACTCCCTGCGTGAGGAAAACTAACATAGAACTCCTGTGCGTGAGGAAAAAGGATGCGGCCAGCAAAAAATGGGAATAATAGCCCACAAACAACAAAGAGAGCCCCCGACTGGTGCGTGAGGATAACAGAACCGACCTTTGTGTGAGAGTGAACAGGCCAGGGAAGAATGGCATCATGGAGAAGATGGAGGAATCGAATGCAGTCGTGGGTGGAGTGGGCGCGTGGGCAAAGGATGATAGCTTGCCACACGCACCACCATAACTAACTCAACTACCAGCCATAACTGCCCCCCAACAACAAAACCAAGGCGTTAAAGAGGTTGGTGAACAAGAAAGGTGGCAAACAAACAAAGGTGATAAAACATGGTTTTTTTTTCTTCATAAAAGCTATGATTTTCACGCAATTTGGCGCATAAGATCACTGCCACTTTCTCCTTTTTAGCCCTGAAATTTCACTGAAAAAGAGCTGAAAATTCCCCACTGAAACAGTCGAAATATGTTGAGAAATCCCACTTGGAAATCTCAAAATTTCCCTTGCATAATCGGCTCTTACTTCATCTATCCATCCGACGTATCGGTTGTCAAAATCGCTACTCCTTCCGGCGTTTCGGGCCTCATTTCAACTAATCTTCCGTAGAATTGGATCTCGGAACTACTAATTGTTCCGACGTTTCGGCGGTCTCTCTCATCGGAAGACTTAATGCTTTGGCTTCCGCAACGGCGGCTCACGAACCACTTTCCTCTTTCGATCGGCGTCGGCAGTGTTTCTCGTTGGAAGACTTAGTGCTTTCGCTTCTGCAACGGCGGCTCACGAAACACTTTCTTCTTCCGATTGGCGTCGGCAGTCTTTCTCATCGGAAGACTTAGTGCTTTCGCTTCCGCAACGGCGGTTCACGAAACACTTTCTTCTTCCGATCGGCATCGATAGTCTTTCTCGTCGGAAGACTTAGTGCTTTCGTTTCCGCAACGGCGGACGGGCCCCATGAACATAAACCAAGATAAATGCTGATATTAAATTTCCTAAACAAACAATGAGCACAGCTCAAGCCCAAAAGGCAACACAAAGTTGTTCTTGGCCCTATCGTGGCCAAAACAACTCAGCTGCGACCCAAACCAGGGTACTTCAGCAGCCTAAACTCACAATGAAAATGATGGAAACTATACGCAGTCCCCAAACATCAGGGAAACTCAGCCAACGAAACGTGGGGAAGATGACAGCTCCCGTCCCACAATGAAATAGCGGAAAACTACACAGTCCGATAACGGAGAGAAACAGACTCTCGGCATGGACAGGAGGAGAACACAACCGCAGACCACCGTTAATAGCATACACACGGGGGATTCACTTGTTGACCAATATCCTATCACGTTAGTTCATATTGTGGGTTTTAAAATTATAAAAAATCGAACCAATATATTTCAGGTATTGGGGGGATGAGGTGTTTAAGGTGGGGGTGGGTAGGGTGGTTTATAAGGATTGAGGTATAAAAAGGGGTGGGGAGGAGGTTTTAAGTATTGGGAGGGGGTTTCAACAAAAAGATTTTGGGTCAATATCTCTGGAAATTAAGGATATTCTTTAATATCCCACGATCGCACGTGCTATGTGAGAGGTTCACTAGGTGAAGTCCCCGTGAGCATACATAGCCACAATCGACGTGGGGAAACATATACTTACCACCGAACTGGTGTGAAACACACAGGCACACAGCCCAGAGCGTGAACGGATCCTGCACCCGAAATCCTGAGTGACAGCCACGATTTCACCCAGTCCCTGCATGAGGAAAAGTAACACAGAACTCCTGTGCGTGAGGATAAAGGACGCGGCCAGCAAAAAATGGGAATAACAGCCCACGAACAACAAAGAGAGCCCTCGACTGGTGCGTGAGGAGAACAGAACCGACCTCTGTGTGAGAGTGAACAGGCCAGGGAAGAATGGCGTCGTGGAGAAGATGGAGGAATCGAATGCAGTCGTGGGTGGAGTGGGCGCGTGGGCAAAGGCTGATAGCCTACCACACCCACCACCATAACTGCCCCCCAACAACAAAACCAAGGCGTTAAAGAGGTTGGTGAACAAGAAAGGTGGTAAACAAACAAAGGTGATAAAACATGGGTATTTTTTCCCCATAGACTAAGGTTGGACATCCCCCACCCCTTATCCTTTGGAACCATGCCCTTTTCATTCAACATTGCACTGGCATTGCTGGTTGTGGTTTATTTTATTTGATGTGCGTATTTACATGATGCCAAACTTATAATGTGCCAAGTAGTACGACATACCATCGGCAACTATCCCCATTGCCGAAACATACACAACCAAATCGATGGTGGGGATTTTGCCTTTAGCTCCTCACCAGGATTAATTACATTATATACATCATGTAAACAGGGTCAAAACCGGGACGTTACACAAGACCTGCCCTACCTCGCACTAGGATGGTACCTCTTCTATGTTATACATCCCTTCGAGTATACCCACCCTCCCTCTGCTCTCTAAGGTGTGCATCGATAGGTAGCCAAATTTTTGCAACCCTCGGATCACCTGTGACAACATTACTCAATCAAGATTTGGTAGTCTGGCTTCAGATCCTAACACTTCTTTGGGTGCTCAATGGAAGCTATGCTTAGGAGCCTACACCTCCTCTTTGTGCTTACCAAGCTCAAACACTTCCTTTCCAGACACCAAAACATATTAATTCACATGTTAGATTCATTTACATAGGATTACTTCTTTAACAAGATTTTCTAAATCTTAACCGAATCAAATACACATGTGTATACACATAATAATCATCCAGAAGTTGATAAGTAACCAGATACTTATCTGTACACACATCTTCTTTAATTTTTCAATGGCAGCTTTGCCCCAGAGCCTAGCACCTCCTTCGGTGTTCAATGACAGCTCTAACTTGAAAGCCTAGCACCTCCTCCAATTGCTTACCAAGCTCAGGTGCTCCCTTTCTAGACAACATAATACCTAGGGGTTATTCTCTTCACGGATCCCCCACTCCTATGACAGTTCCCTTACGGAATGAATGTGTGTGGAAAGAAGTCTAACTGGATGTCTTACACCCTGGGTGTCCCCAGTGATGCATACCGGTGCCTAACTGGCAGGGGGATAAGCGATGTACCAAAGTACATCCTTCTAGAGGAGCCATGTATCCCAAATATATCCTTTCAAGAAGCCAGGTACACCTTTACATATTTTCATCATCTCACCTGCGTTATATACAAGCATGTAATTCATATGAGATGTCATCAGAAAAAGAATTTCAATTAAAGGTTTTCAAACCTATTCCAAACACATCCCTCTAAGGAGCTATGTATCTAAGTACATCCTTTCAAGGAGCCATGTACACCCAGTACATTTTCCTAAGGAGCTATGTACCCAAGTACATCCTCCCAAGAGATATGCATGTTTTCATCATCTCACCCGCGTCACACACAATCATGTAGTTTACATGAGATGTCGTCATACAAATTTCAGTCATGGATTTTCAAATCTATTTCATTCCTACAATGAATTCCCAATCATCAATTGATCAATACATTGACACTCAAATAAAATCTGAGTCTGCAGTTTCCTCTCCTACAGAATTTAAACTTTTTGCAACCATGAGGCCATCCTCATATTGTTTGGCCTTTGCAAGTGGGAGTACTTATCCCTTACTTACGCATGCTTCCCAAAACCTGGACATTCACATACCACATGTCATCTGGACACTATCTTAGATTAGTCATACAATCATGGTTAGCAACATGAACTTTAGACATCAAACAATGCAAGACAAGCATATCCATTATTAGCATGATTCAAAACCATCACAGGAGATCACAGTCTCCCATAATCAATAGAAAATATTTCAATATGGAGTTCAGAATTCTGTTTGCTCATGAGTTTTCCTTCATGATGTCTGGCCTTCGCCCATGGCAGGTTCCTGCCTCAAATTCACCGAGTACCACTTAGACTGCCTTGTCCAAGTCATTCTACCTGTAGAGTACCCTGCAATGAGTCTCATGTAGTAACATGTAAGTCTCATAAAATACCTCACATTTGTCACATTCCTCAATGTGCATACAGTTCATGCTCCTTGAGCACTTTCAATACCATTCTCAATGTCCCTCATGCACTTTCCTCATTCTTAGAACAATAAGAATTTTTCCTAGGAAGGAAAGAAAAATCTTCTCTAAATACCTGTTGATAACAATTGTTTTTAAGGTTGTATTATGAACATCTTCATCCTTGATCCTTTCCTGATGGTAACAAGACCTGAAGTCAATCCTTGGGAACACCTTTTCTCTTCTCATTTGATCAAAGGGGTCATCATTCCTAGGAAAAGGGTATTTTATTCTTCACAGTGACCTTACTCCAATGTATGTAATCAATACACAACCTGATTATACCATCTTTCTTTCCCAACAATTCTTGTAGTTGCTACCTCATTCTAACAATTCTGGTATGCTCATCCCGTGGGGTGTCTTATGTCTTGGTGTTGTTCCAGGAACCAAGTCTATTGTAAAATCGATGTTTCTCTCTGGAGGAAGTCTCGGAACCTTATCAGGAAAAACATTCCTGATCTCCTGCAACACATGGAAGTCCTCCATCCAAGGAGTTCCATTTTCTGCTGCCTCCAAAACACGGGCTACATACAATTGACAGATTTTCCTACATAATTTATTCAGCTGCATTGCGAAAATATTCCTTACAAAAACCTCTTTTGAAATGCCTCTTACCATCCTTAGTTTTCCTTCCTCATCCAAGAATTCAGATGCTTTGTTATAGAAGTCAAGTTTAACCTTGCATGCTTCTAACCAACCCATCCCAACAGGAATGCCATAGGAACCAAGTGGTAGAACATCCAAGTCTGATTAAGTGACTAGCCCATCCATATCCAATGGACATCCGTCTACCACTTTTCCAACTTTCTTCCTGGTTCCAGTGGCTAGTTGGATTAACCATGAGTTGTTATGCTTTAACTTCTTAAAGTACAAACATCAACAATTCTAGGAGTGATATACATGTAAGTAGATCTAGGGTTAATCAAAACATAAAAATATTACTTAGCAATCTTACCTCAGTCTTTAACCATTCACATAGCTACAGCTCAGACCTTGTTTACCATCGATCCTTGCAGTGATCGATTGTTGATTCTGAAACCTACAACCAAGTTATTCTAAACATAATTCATTCATGAAATCCTCAATGGAGTATTAATCTAACTCATATTCGATTGATCAGAGAATCGATCAATCGATCTCTATTTCTCTTCCTCTCGGAGACCTTCATTCACACACACATGCTTATCAATCATTAACAGAGGATTTAATTCATGGAAACCACACATTCTTATATGATTGAGTTCACACAAGGATCATGCCAAAATAGGATTTATTCATTCACATAATGAAACCGTACATACAATTTTGGTCTTAGAACCTGGGTTCTGGTCACAACACTATTTAGCCTGCCTGATAGCCTCCTCTAGACTTCTAGGGTCATTAACCTCAATCATGTCTTTGTAAGCTTGAAGTAGCCTACGCGGAAGATATTGGATTTTCACTGCATACCCCAACAATCCCAATAAATTGTTTTCATAATTCTTCATGGTCAGCTGTCCCAATTTCAGTTTCAGCTCCTTGGATGTTGTGATCTTGCCTCACACTCCCATCCTGATGTGGACAGTTCCTGTACAAATGGATTCCTCCACATTCCCAACATTGGAGTGGTTTCCCCACCATTTTAGCTCTCTGAATATTTTGGACTGGACTTTCATTCCCATTCCGATGCGGACAGTACTTAATCATGTGGTCTTCTCCACATCCCCAACATTAGAATGGTTTCCTTGGCTTGTCTCCCATCATTCTGGCTGGCTTAGTCATAGAATGTGATGGATTCTTTTGCTGATCTTGGAAGTGAGAAGGTTTGAACCATTTCTTCCTTCGACCAAGCTTCACATCCCTTTGATGGCGAGAGTTTACTTGCCTTCGGAGGTCTATCAAACTCTGTAGTACGGCTGCAGTCAACTGATTTTTCTCCTCCCAAGCTTTAACCATTCTTTCATTGTTTTCTATGCAATTCTGCAACTCCACCTTCAGGCCTCTTATAGTGGCTACAAGATTTGGGGAAGTCTTTTGATTTATTTCCTCGTCAAATTTTGCCCCATCATTCATAACCTGAATACTTTCCTCCGTGGCATCTGCCTCGATCTCATAGGGATTCTGGGCATCACTCATGATGTTGATCTTCTTGGAATTGCTCTACTTGGAACTATTCATGACCAACCTTCCAAATTGCACTATGACTCTGCAAATGTGTTAATAAACATCATTGTTAGCTACATAATCAACCTTAGAAATTTATAATTCACATACCTGCATTTGGAAAAATGCCACATTGGAACTTGTCAAAACATAGAATTTTCTTTTCTCCAAGAACGACGGTCTCAGGGGGAAGATGGGGGTTAAGGGGGATTTCCCCCTTATGGCTTCCCTATGCCATTGCAGGGCGGGTCGAGGGCAGTGCCCTCATTTTTTGTTCTTGTTGTAAATATTTGATTTTAGAGCAATATGGCGCATAAGATTGCTGCCATTTTTTCACCTTTTTAAGCACCTGCAAGTCCCTTTGGAATCCCGCTTTTCCACTAAAAAGCTGCTGAAAATTCTTTGTTTCTAGAAACTTGGCTTTTCCCATCTGATTGGATCCCTTTCCAACAAGTCATCTGCTGCATCGGGTCCACTATTGACAACTCTTCTGATGTGTCAGACGAGTCTTCATTTCTTTTCCGACGCTTCGGCAGATCGATCATCATTTCTCTTCCGATGCCTTATCAAATCGATCTTATTTTCTTTTCTAATGCCTCAGATCAATCCTCTTTTCTTTTTTGATGCTTCGACGGATCGATCTTCTATTCTTTTCCAACGCCTCGTATCGATCTTCTTTTCTTTTCCAAGATGCCTCGGAGAGCTTCACCCGATCGCTATAGAAAAACTTTTACCAATATTTCCTATACTTAGAAAAATTTAAATTTTTTATTTTCCTCTTCCTCTTTCTGCCGCCGTGTCGGTTCCCTTCATCCTTTCTCTTCTGCAGTCATTGGAAACCCTTCGACTAAATGAGCTAACATATCGGTTGGCTTCAACAAACGGCTTCCGACGATTTTGATACTTAGAAATATTTTTCAAAATTTTTTGAAAATATTTCTTTCCATTTGCCTTGTCAGCTTGGATTTTGGTTTTGTCAGCCGATGTATAGGCTCGACCCAGCCGAGACCATCGACTCCACTCTGCTGAGACTATTAGAAAATTTTTCAAATTTTTTCTCTCTACCTTGGTTTCTTTGTCAGATGGACTTGGCTAAGTCATCTGACATATCGGGTGGAATCAGCTTAAGCCATCCGATGTATCGGATGGACTTAGCTTAAGTCATCCGATATTTTCCATACTTAGAGTTTTCTTAAAAATTTTCCTATGTTTCACATTTTTTTTTCTCTGTTGGGTAGAGGGTAACCTTGCTTCTGTCCCTACTTCTTCATGGCCCATTGAGGCTCATGCTGCAACGTGGGATCTGATACCACATTGTCACGTTCCCTCCCCTATTACCGTGGAGAGGACGCGACCAACACTACGGAACCAGGCAATCTAGCCCCATGAACATGATAATTTACAAATGCATTGAATAATGAAGCATACATAGACGCAAATGCCTAATCATCAATAAGTAAACAACGGAAGCAATCACATACATTCAACACATTTCAAAATTGTTCATATTGCCATCTGTAAAACAATTACAGTTGTAGGAGTTAGAAAGTATAATAATACTTATCTTGAATTGAAGCTTGATGCCTCCCGCAAACAGCTATGTCGCTGCGTCATTCCACCCAACCATAGGCAAGCGTGCTCATCAATCTTTGAGCAACGCTGCCACCCCCGAGACGGGCATGATTCCACAAGGAACAGGGGAATAACTGGATTACATGCAGCAAAACCATACACCCACAGTCAAGCCAACACACAGTTGGGTTTCACAAACTACGTGGGGGAAACAAACCAATAATGTGGAGTTTCCTTGGACTTACTCAACCAAACCAACCAATCACATCCCAACTCGGTCAACTATCTAACATCTAGGTTCCCTGTACTTACTCAACCAAGCAAACCAATTAACAGATGGGTTTCTTGGACTTACTAAGCCAAGCCAACACAGGGATGCACATAACCACAAAATGAACATGCCGGGCATGAAAGGAAATGTTTTTCAACCAAAAACAATTCGGTGAAAGGGAAAACAACCCTCTGAATGTAAACATGGTTTCACAAATCACCCACAGGCATTTCAAGGGAAAAAACGACCACCATAAATCCTCAAATCACAGATCCGAGCTGAGAAAATGTTTATGGGCAACATGGGGGGAAAAACGACCTCCCCAAAATTCCAAATCGGGAAGACTTGGCTCTGTAACCACCAAGCAACCCAAATGGACGAATTCTTGGCATGGGAAAATGAGGAAAACCACAAAATCGTGGAGGAAAAAATGCCCAGCAACTCATCCGTGTGAGTAGAGGGAAAAAAGTCCCCTTAAACCCCCAAAATCATGGGTCTCTTCTCCCATACATTGAACACAATAAAATCGGGTTTCCTAGCCATGGCAACGAGATTTAACTACATAAATTGTGAGGGAAGGAGCTCAGCAAGCTTCACCTACGTGAGAGTTCCCAACCTCCATGGGAATGGTGAAAAATGAAAGGGTGTGGGTGAGTAAATATCTTGGGCATGCTTTCCAAGCATTTACTTTCCCAACAAGTCAAATACACACTTTTCCAAAATGGGTGGCTCCCCAAATTTGAATTTGACTCCCATACTCTTCCCATCCCTATGCATTAATTTCTCAACCACTACCTCAATGACTGGGCACAAAAGAAAAAAGGGTAGTTGACAGCTTTATGGGTTTTCCCTTTGACATTTGGATTTTCTCCATTGGACCAAAGGTTTAAATGGTTCCCCCCCCTTATCCTTATGAGATCATGCCCCTTTTCTTCAATGGTCGCATTGACATAGCCGATTGTGGTATATTTTATTAATTGCATAGTTACATGATGTAAAATTATAATGTGCCTAGCTAGCACAAAACACCATCGACATCTAATTTACTTGACGAAGTACAACATGCTAAATAGATGGTGGCGCTTTTTCCTTGAGCTCCATACCACGATTAAATACAATATTTACATCATATACTTTAAATGCAAACGGGGTCAAAATTGGGGTGTTACACTTTTAGGTATTTATAGTCTCGGGCAAAGACATATTGGAATTATTTTAATAGGTTAACTATTTCGGTTGTTTTCTCATCATTCCAGTAGTCACCTATTCGTGCCATTTTGTGTCGATCATCATCCGAGATATCGACTTCTTTGGTCTTAACTTTCACGTCCATCCATTCTGGCACCTTGCGTTAATTTATTTGTCGAATTCCCTCCTTAAACTGAGAAAATGATGCAGGAAAATATGCCGTTGTCATCCTGTCAGTGTCGTCCTTGTCGGTCGACTCAAATTTGAATATTGTTTTAACTGGTTTTACCATTTCTGGATGATCAGTTTTCCATTGAAATCTTTTTCCATGTGTGTGCTCATTCTGCAGTCTAAGTCTTGTCGACTATGGTATTTTATTCAATCAAATGTTATTACACGATGCTTTCAGTCGGTTATGGTTTTGTGTCGAAGTGTGTTGAACAGTCAGTTGTATAAATGTTTTTATCTGTTTAGTTGCTTCGACTAATTTTTCATCTTTCGGTACGAATCTGAATTCTTTAATGAAGTTTCCTTAAGTTCCTGCCATGTGAATGTTTCTCCTCAAGCTTCTTCCATTTTATACCATTTGTTTGGTAAATCATCCAGTGTATATGGAAATAAGTGTGGCCATGTTCGTTCGTCTTTGTACCCAAATCTTCTTCATTCTCTTTCGCATATACTTATGTGATTTTCAGGGTTTTGTCCTTATATGAAGACTGGTATTTGTGCCTTTTTAGTTAGCTTCCTCCCACCAAATCTCTCAACGAAGTATGTCAAAGTTGTTTTCCATGTTTATAATCTTGACTAATGGGTATCCCACCATCGAGCAGCTTGACCTGTAAACGTCTCGAACGTGCTCTCCTAGGTTTTTAGAAACTTGTTCGATATGGAGTACTGGTGACTCTCTTTCTTTATATCGAAGAGGCTTTTTATTTTCTATTTTAATCGGCACTAATGAAGGGTATTCCCTAATTTTTCTTTCAATTTTTTTTGGAATGATGGACACCAAAAAGCATTGTTGAGTCAGTTTCTTTGATATAGCTTGGTTAGTCCAACATCCTCATGCTTGAGTTTCATAATTTTCTATCTCCCAATCGTATAATTCTGCATCTGAGTTATATCCAACTGAGTCTTGGTTACCCAAGTGAAGTTCCCCATAGATGTTTGGCTCAATATAATCTTTGTCATTTTGGATTTTGTAGAGTTTTTGAACATCGACTTCTTCATCTATTGGTTCAGTCCAAGGTTCCTCTTGAGGGATGGATATGGACAATAACGTTTTGTCTATTTCCTTTGAGTTTTATCCTCTCTTTATCTAACAAGATTGATGCTTTCATCTTCCTACCCCATGGTCAGCCTACCAGGGCTAGGAAGGAACTGGATCCTTCTTTTGGGTCGATGATTTTTAAGTCGACTTTTTTCGAAATTCCCTTGATGGTCGTGTTGACATTCCTCCATACACCGATGGGTTTGATCAGACCTTGGTCTGCTAATTTAAGATATATGCCTGATTCGTTTAGTCGAGGTCTACCTAGTTGTTCCCATGTATCCCTTGTCATGATGTTTACTTGGGATCCAAGAGTCTAGGAAAACTTGTCGAACGTGATATCCTTCAATTTCCAGGTCGAAAATTGGGTCGGCATCACTCTTATCTTTCTAATTAAGGCTGCATATATTTTTAGTTTGTTTCTCCATGCTATGCTTGTTCTTAATATTATATAATAGATCAATGAATTGTGCTACTGATTTGTCATTATGTATTAAGTTAAGTAATTCTTGTGAGACATCTTATCAATTGTTATCGATTTCTTCTTGTCAGGAAAATTCTTGGAACATGTTTGATTCATCATTGTACAATTGTTTTTGCTTTATGGGGTTAGGATAATCATCTTTGTTTTTAATTTTACTTATGCATGGATTATCATTGCTAGTCTTTGTTCCTTATCTAGTGACTACATGTAAATTATTTGTAGGGGTTATATCACATTTGTTAACACATGACAAGACATTAACATTTTTATTCTTATTAATTTTGTCAAGTATAGTGGGACAATCCTCTAGTGAGTGATTGCCTACTCCACAAATAGTAGAAAATTTTAGGCCGGTCTGCTCTTTATACGGACAATCTAAGTATCGGTGGCCTTCTTTATAGCATGTAAAACACTGAATGGGTCTTCGTGGTCTGTTGTCCCAATTTCCATTGAATCGGCCTCAACCTCCAAATCCTCCACGACGATTAATGTCCCCTCCACGACGATTAATGTCATACTGGCGCTTGTATATTTGACCTTCATAGCATTGGTTACTTTTTTCATTGCGTTCATTGTTCCTTGGGATATTATCATTGCTCTAGGAAACATTGTCTGTATGGTAGACTGCATGGTAATTTTTTCAATTCTTTATTTTTAAATGGCAGTTGAATGTCGCATGAATTTTTACCTCATAGATCGCACACCATGAATATTTTCCATTTTTCATATTGTAAGGGAATTCCTTTGTCATGTGTCACCCATGTTCTTGGAAAATGTCACAGAAACATTTCATTTGAACAAAACAGACATCCTGTCGATTTGCTTCTTGTCGATAGTTGTCTTTGGTATGTTTAGCCGTTGAGCAGGTTGTGCACCAGATGTCCTGACCTTTGAGGTTTAGTTCTCTTAATGATTTTCGCATGATCTCCAACTACTCCTCGATGCGATTGTTGACATGATGTGTTGGATAGTCTTCATCCATCTCGACCTGCAATGCTTTTGTCAACGCTTCTTCATATGATTTGAATGTGTCCAGACTTATATGTCTTCTGATTTTATGTACAAGTTCTGCAAGAAACCATTCAATTAAAAAAATTTCATCAATCTTATAGTCTAATTGGCTCAATAGGTCCTTCCATTGCTTGTTATAGTCCCAAACGGTTTCTGTGGGTTTCTGAATAGTTGTTTTCAACTTTTTTCTGCCAGATGTTTTGCATTCGGTGTTTTGAAGAAGGATAGGAACTGTTGTTTAATTTCTACCTTGGTTGCGTTGCGTGTCTTCTCGGTATATGTCATATACCACGTTAGTGCCGTCTTTCGTAAGGCACCAGCAAACTGCGCCATATGTCTGTCTTCACTAGTTACAGCGTTAGCCTCCCATTTCGATTCACATATGAACCAGTCTCGTTTGGGATCCTCACCACCCTCATAGAGGGGGATGTGTGTCGCGTCGTGCCCTATTTCATCAACATCAGCATTGACTTTAGGCGGTGTTGGTGGGGTGGTGGGATATTCTCTGCGGTTCTGTGTTGATCATAGCTAGTTTCTTCGACACTCTCGTTTCCGTCGGAACTCTCATTTCCATCGAAAATTTTATTTGTCGATTTCTCCTCGATAAGTAGTCGGATCAATTCGACTTTTTCTGTTGAAATCCAAGATAATTAATGTAGCTCAAATATTCTCCTACGTGGATCCGACTGTTCTGTATTTCCTAAAGCTGTGTCTGGTAGGGGGGTGCTCAATCATTTCCTGGGTAGAGTAGGTTGATACTTTGATTGGACGGGTATGCTTGGAATGTGATCCATATCCTTCCTAAGGTCTATGAATTACCAAATGATCAACTTCATTTCCTTCCTCGTCTAGTCAACTCCATACATCGAACTCACCAACTCGTAGCCTCAGGTCCTCTTCGACAATGGTCTGCACACGGGCACTCAAGTTCAGATTAACTGGAGATAGAGGTGTTACTTCCTAGGGTATCCCAATATGGAGAGCTTCACACTGCTCTATCCACATATATTATTTCATCAGTGACACTTCTTCCTCATCTACACCTTCTTCTTGTTAGTCATGACCCGACTCTGGCGGATGTCTTTCATGTTTAGTCACCCTGGTATTCATTCTTCTCTGTAGCACGATGGCCTGCTCTCTTTGTCCTTCCTTATTTTCTGCCTCTTATCTCTTTCTATTTTTTGCAAATATGGAGTGCTTTTGTGATTCACTGTCTGAATTATTTCTTTATTGGCCCGAATTTTCATTGCTGGTGGTTCTTTATCATGTCGACTATTATCCTTCTACTCTGCCTCGACACATGACCAGCCACCCCCCCATAGCCTACCCGACGCTTTAGTAAGCTCAGATAGTTCTGTCTATTTATTCAAGAAGTACTCCCACTCCCTTTTGGCAATGAACTTCTCCCACGCTTTCTGCTTCTCCGCCCAGTTGGTATTTGGTGGTGGTTCGATCAGTGATGGACGAGGTTCGACAATATGCCCTACTCCTCTATCGGTTAGGAATCTAAACAAAAGGGTTGATAGTGAGCAAAGTAATTGCTTAGTAAAGTCGGTATAAAACCTTTTTTCGATAGTTTCAACCAAAACTCTCTCTTCCATGGCCTGTTCCTAGTAGATCTCGTCTGTGATTTTCTCAAACCACTCTGACAGGTTTGTTCATCCTCCTCTTATCAGTTTTTGGAGCAACTCTTGTTCCTTAGTGTCTACCAGCTTTTTCATCCAGTAATTTATTCAGAAACTGAGCCACCGACTCTACAAAGTTTTCATGTGTTTCAGTGAAGAATTTATCCTTCTCCTGGGAAATAGTCAGTTTGTTTCTTCTAGCGTAATTCTGCAAGTAGTTTGTAATCTTACGCTCCATCTAGTATTTAATCTCCTATCCTGAGATCATCTGCTAATGTTCATTTCATCCGTACATGCACTACTAGAAATGGAACCAATGTTGTAATCACTCAGATCACTAAGTTACCAATAATACACATATAGAATCATATAATCATAACAGAGACAAGAAACAAGATAGTAGGTAGAATAACAACTTTATATTACATAAAACACATAAGGGTTCATACAAACATCAAACCGAACCAAGTTCGTATATGGATCAACAACCTATTATATATGATTTACAAAACAATTATGAATAACTACTTGTCGGTTCATTCAACCGACATGACCTTTGGAGGCTGACCTAATCTCTAATTAGTCGGCTAACTAGTCTAGTCGGCTCACCGACTAGCTCCTCCAAAAATGACCAAGATGGAAAGGAACAAATGGTTCAGATTTCAGTCATATATGTTTTTGAATAGTTTTAAATCTTGAAAAGAAGACCAATAGTCACTTGAATAATATGTATATCCAAATGTATTTTGTACTGTTGCTGTTCTTATAAATTTTGAAATTTTTAATGAATACTATGGTTGTAATTAAGGGGGAGATTGTTGGAACTAATTGCAATGCCTTCATTCATGCCTTCTAGGAATTTTTAATTGCAATGGAACTAAGACCTGCCAACTTAAAACTCCTGACAAGTTTTTTAAAACTTTTTATACAAAGCTAAGAATCCAAATTTAATTTATGACTTCTAGGCATTCAAAAATGTATTCATGGCTTCCAAGCATTTTCAATTGCAATAGTACCAAAATATTTCATCATAAGACTCCCGACCAATTTGCTAAAACTATATCTATATATCCAAGCATTAAAAATTCATTTATGGATTCTAAGAATTTTCAAGCACAATTGCTATAGTAATAATATCTCCCATAAAAAAACTCTCGATAGGTCACTAGAGTTGTTTTTACAAATCCAAGCGTTCAGAATACATCCATCTCTACCAAGCATTTTCAATTGCAAAAGTATGAAAGCATTTCATCATAAAACTCCAGACGCAAACGAGAGGATGCTTGTTTAGAATATTGAAATAAAGTCTCACGTTGATACATATCTAAGAAAACCCCAAACCCAGCCTCAAGTAGGGGTTGTCAGCTTCTATGTATCTACGACAAACATAGTATAGTCGGTTGTCAGCTTGTTTGCCTCTTTCATTAACATAGTAAAGTAACTATATAATCGTATTGACATTCATGTATGATGATGAGATATTCAAGGATGATGATGAGATATACAAGAAGACATTCCTTTGTATGCACTCTTGCAAACAAAAGTAACTTTATGAGCCCCGTGGCAGAGTAAGAGACCAGAGGGGTGGCTATTGAACTAGTTATTGGAAAATCTTCCACTAAGTTTGTGAGAAGAAATCCTAATAAAACTCAGTGGGACTACTCCAATAAGATAATTCCTATAAAAAAAATACTCTAACCAGAGGACTAGAAGAGGATAGAGACTTAACGACATAGTCTATATGAATTATTCCATGAAACTGATTGTATTTCAGAGATAGAGCAACAAGGGATTCCAATGTTGAGAAATTAAGGGGAAGACCCCAGCTATTTATCGAACACAATATCAAGAGACACTAATTAGGTGTTAATTTTTGATACATTGAAAACATCAATTGCAATAAAGCTATTATTTAAAAAATTCAGTTGTTGTAGATAAGGATGAGAAAACAACAACCTATTAATTACACAACACATCTTATTAGTTTTTCAAATCGAAAACACCGAGCTCACTTAAACGGTTGAATCTCAGATGCAACCTCCTACGCAAGAGATCTTATTTGAGAACCAGTTACAATAGAGACAATGACAACAGAGAGAGCAGCTCCATGGTGACATTTATATTTTTATAGAAGAAGCTATATCAAGAGCACACAAGATTGAATAATAACAATACTAAATAAGAATACCAGAAGATATTGCACATTGGTGTGTAACTTAGTAGAAGGTTGAAAACTACATGACATTTCCATAATTGTTGCTCCTAAGACTAGGCAGCTTCCAGACTGTTCTATGTCCTCATTGTAACCAGACAATCAATAACTAGGGAAACATTAAAAACACACACTATAAACAATATATTACGCAACAATTTTGTTTTTACAACAATAGATTAGGAAAGGTTTTTTTAATTTAATTTTTTTAAACATTTATTCATATTAAAAGTAAAAATCAGTTTAAAAAATAGATAATTGCTTGGTTCATGAAAAACAATTATTTCTATATTTTAAAATATTTTAAAAAATAATTAAATAATTAAAAGATTATAATAAAATCTTAATAGTTTCTTGAATAAGAACCGACAATGGATATGAATTTCAGAATTGAACACAAGTTCAAGAAATAATTTATCCAATAATTGATTTTAGTTTGGCATGAATTTAATGTGAAATAAGAAGAGATAGAACGACCAAGAGTTTATAATAGATGGGTTAATCAAGCCAATGACTGTAACTGGGATTCCAGCCAATTTTTTCAAATTTTGTTTTCACTACTTTGACAAAATTACAAAACAAAGCACCGAACCAATTTTCTGATTTCACAACTTGAAAATTATGAACATAAAAACACCCCATATTTCATCCAAGCCTTGAAATAAGTTCATATTCAAGATAATTTATATATGGATTGATATTATATTACAATTTGAAATAAACAAAATTCCAACAGAACGTGTATGGAACTTGTATATATATTGACAATATATTACAAGCTAAAGAGTAGATATTTTTCAAACCTCACCAACCTCGGAAAAATACATACTTCAAAATAATCACATTTTACATTTGCATTTCTACATAATATTCATATATGAACACAAGCAATTGCAAATGCAATACAGATATAAACATCGTTCTATATCCCTTTCCAACTTAAATGACTACCAAGATATTCAACAAGTTGTATACCACAGTAACCAAGACTACTCACTCAAAGATTCGGGGGAAATCAACAACCATTCCTATTAACACCAACATAAATTGTTAACATGTGGTACAAATCCAAACAAAACCCAAAAAAATAAAGATAAATTCAAACCATGTATTCCTTTTTGCTTCTTCCCTTGCATTGCGAGAGATATGGACAAAGAAGGATTGAGAGCTCATAAACACTAAGATTAATCTATATTGGCAATCAAAATTGAGAATATTCCAAACTTAGGAATTTGGGGATTTGTTTCAACCTCCTACCAACAAAATTCACATTGTGCTTAATGATTTTAGATAAATCACTAAATTATCTAACAATGCAAATGTATACAAGTTTTTTCAACTATTTAATTTGTAAAAGAACTAAATGGAAATCCAAACAAAGAATGAAAAATGTGGATATATATTTCTCCTATCCTTAGGAGATAAAACGAAGGAACCTCAAGATTCCCCAAAGGAGAAACAAAGGTTGGTTGCAATCTCAAGAGGGATTCCTTCCTATTTTATCCTAACCATATGAAAAATGCATCGAAAAGAGAAGTTTCCTTTAGTTGGATTTGAAGTTTCAAAATATAAATACTTAACTGATATTCTAGATGAAGAATATGTTGTGTGAAGACTAAGACTAGCTTATCCATTGCATGGTTATCGAGACCGATATGAAATCCAATTTACTCTCCATACAAGCGAGGTTTAGATGAAACAGGGGGGGAAAGTTTGTTCAAGATACTAGCAACATATAGAATCCATTGAGGAAGCCACCAGGTCAATCGTAGAGGAGGCCACATTTTTCCAGTGGCGATATTTTGCAAAAGAAATTTCCAAGCAAAAGGATTGGAAAATTCTTTCATAGAAAAAGCTAACAGGTGAATGATTTAGATAAGACAAGAATGTATAAACAATTGAACAAGAATTCAAATTATGATTAAATGAACACAACTCGATGACTATAAGTAAATGCTTAGCAATCTGAAATCCATGAGAAGGAAACCAAATACCTTTCTCTTGATCTCGTAACCATTGAATCTTTTACATTAAACTTGCATCAAATACAAAATCAAGATTCAAACCAGAATCTGTAAAGAAGGAAGAACACCAGAATTTTTTGCTAGAATCAAAGAAAATGAAATAGATGAGATACTAAAACTAACAACGACACATAGAAACAGACATCGAAAGCATCCATAGAATCGTCAATGAATCCCAAATAAAATTGGTAGTTAAATTTGTCAAGGAAAGAACCTTTTCCTAACAAAATCAAACACACTTGTCCAACAACCCACATACCTGTGCAAATGCAATGACCATGAGAGAAAACAAGAGAAATTGATCCAACCTCTGCAGACATATTTTTGACAAGGAAAACCAGTGGTTGACAGAAGAGATAGAGAAGAAAATGTCTTGAGCTCCACAAGAGAACAATGCTAGGAACTATTTGTGAAGCAATCCAGAAAGTTGCAAACCCAAACCAACACATGGATAAGCCTTGCAGATCGAAAACAAGAGCCAAAACTAGGAACTAAAGTTGCACAACCAAAATGAGGTAAGTGCTTCCAAAATTAGACCTACAAAAATCAAAAAATTAGAGAAATTAAAAGTTGGGAAACCATAAAATTAAAGAGCAACCAAAGTGAAAGCCTTAACAAAATTAAAAATCTATGCAATGACACAAGCAATGAAAATATACCAGTGGAAAGAACCATCAATCCACCAATGCTGGTCATTTCCTGCAGAAACCCTGTAGAATTTGCGAAGAATGTATGCAATTGAGGGTAGCAATGAAACCAATAAATGAATAAAAAAGCAACAAGAAGAAGATGAGCAATTGAAAGGATAAATAACAACTCCCCATATCAGACACAATTTTAGAGAAGAAACAACCCTAGGCATGACTTACTGACAGGAAGTCATACAAAAACAACGTGGGACTTTTCTTTTCTTTAGAACACAAGAGCCAACGAAATAAGAAGCCGACCCACATGAAGCTCAACACGAAGAAAACACACCCTACAACGACATAAGCGCTGAAAACTTCAGCGAAAAAAGGAATTTGCACACCAACTTGTAAACTCTAAATAAACACAACACAAAAGAACCATCTGCGCATTTAAATTCGGAATGGATCCAGTGAAAAAATGACAGTAAAAAAACCTACCTCCACAAGCACATTCAATTCACATGCAAAGAATAAATTCGGGGGGCTAGACGAATTTAAAACCTGTTAGGATTAAATAATCCTCCCTTGTCCATATATAGTCTATTTGATCATTTTACCTAGCTTAGGGGAAATTATTACTGTACTGGAGTATGGGGAACACATATAGAGGTTAAATTCCACTTAGTGCATGTTCATGTATGACTTTAGGTTCCTTTGAGACCAATCTCTACATTATAGGAGCCACTCTGAGTGCCACCAGTAGCCTCCATCAGTTTGTCATGGGTGGTAAACAGTTATGCTGAGTTAGTCTCTAGTTATATTCAGTTAGATCACTCTGAGTTAGTCTAGTGCCAGTTTTGCATGGTTGCATGGGGAAGTGGCTGATTTTTTCACCTACCTCATCAGTTTAACTGGTTTAACTAGTTTAACTAATTGTCAACTGATTTAGACATCATGAGTTAGACTAGTGGCTTCCATGCAGTGATTTAGACACTCCTAGTTAGGTATTTGGTTGGTAGATTCAAATATTATCCACATGATTCGAATTCTCCTTATTGTAACACCATTGTATTACTGTTGAATTAATGAATATTAATGTTGTAATTTACTGATCAATTCTTATCATATTTATTTCAAATTTGTCTTGTTCAGTGTACATTATTCTTACTATTCCACTGCAAAATTCTACCTTTCAATTGCACTCATTGCATGTAGATCAGTGGTTCAATGATTCAAACATGGTATCAGAGCCGTGTTTAGGCTAGCAACAATTCTATCTGATCTCCATTGTACACCAGAAGCAGCTGGGTTTCCACATATATCTTGCAGTTTGTGCCTTGATAACTTTGGATTCGTCTAGAGAAGTCTCCGCAAGTGTGACAGACCCTGAGAAAATGTACATGTCGAGGTGGAAGGATTGAAACTGACATGATTACAAATTGATTTTGGTTTTTGCAATGTTACTTGTAGGTACCTATGTAGCTTTTTGAGGAATTGACTGATCAACATACATATTGATGGATTCTTCAGCTCTTGTACCCTTAATCCTTACACCCTTCAAATATGTTGATTGGAGGGCATATATGCAGGTCTCCTTGCACAATCTTGGCTTGTTTAGGATGACAATGGGCAGAGAGACAGAGCCCCATCACCTTGTTGAGAAGAACAAGTTTTTGAATCGGTTGGATGAATCCTTTGGCTTCTTGTGCACTCATATCTCCCGGGATCTTTTATTCCACCTTGAGGGACTAAGGACTCTGAAGGAAGCTTGGGAGAAGCTTGAATATTTGTTTGGAAAACAAGATGAGCTTCAAGGGAACATACTGGAGAATGAGCTCATTGCAGTTTCGAAACTATTCAAGAGTTTTTCACAAGGTATAAGTCTCTAGTACTGCAATGCAAACAATGTGGATTGGAGAGGAAAGATGAGCATCTTGTGATGTATGTGCTTAGAAAACTTGGTTCTGATACTTAGTCTTTGTCTCTACATTCCATTCCAGAAGAGCTTACATTCCCAATTGGAAGATGCCTTCTCTAGATGCTTTTGTTGAGTCATTAATACAAGAGCAAGATAAATTGGTTCAAATGGGAGTGATTCAAACCTCCAAGAGTCAAGCACTCTTGGTGACATACTCAAACAATGTGCAAGACAAAGGGAAGCACAAAGGGAAGGATCCCAAAGCCATTGATTCGAATCCAAAGGAGAATCAGAGATCTTCTAAGGAGCCTCGTGTTCCAAGAAAAAGAAGAAATTCGAGAAGACTAGATGTCCATACTGTATGAGAGGCTTTCATCCAAAAATCCAGTGCATGAAAAAGAAAATCAACCAACTATCAACACTCCTTGAACATAACAATATTTCCCTTCCACAAGGAGCAAAGAAGTCCACTACAACAAAACCATGTGATTAGCGTCTCTTTTAGCTTCCTTTTTAGCATCCATGATCACTTTTAGTGTATTTTTCATCATTTTTTGGACAAAGTGGACGCTTTTCCACGGGATGGCACTTTTAATGGTGTTATTTGTGTCCCTTTTTAAATTTTGGAACTATTTTGGACGCTAATTAGCATCTCAATTAGTGTCCCAATTAGCGTCCCAATTAGCGCCCCAATTAGCATCCCAATTAGCATCCCTTTTTAAAATATGACGCTTTTTTGGACGCTAATTAGCATCCCCATTAACGTCCCAATTAGCGTCCCAAGTAGCATCACAATTATCATCCCAATTAGCATCCAAATTAACATCCCAATTAGCGTCCAAAAAAATATGCCATATAACGCCAAGAATTGCCTCCAAAAAAATGTCCTGAATAACATAACACCATATATTAATCCGTGGTTAGCGACAGGAATTGTGCCATGAATTTTGGCAAGAAAAAAATCCAACATAGTGCCAATATAGATGCAGGTATATCGCTTGGAATAATGCCAGAAATTTCGAAAGGAACCGAGCTAGGAATTGTGTTCGAAAAATGTCTGTCATAACATTAGATATATTAATGTCGATGTCGATGATCATGATTTGAATGTGACAGTACTTTTGGATATTGATTTACCATAGTGGCACCTAAATGATCGTAATCATGGAACTTTTATATCTTGATTAGTCCTAATGAGGGGTAAATTACCTTAATGTCACCTAAATTGTTCTAATGGCATCCGAGTGTCCCCAACAACATTTAGTAGACACTAATGGCATCTGATTGGCCCTAGTGGCAGTACTAGTTCATTTACATGTAGTAAGTAACCTTGAATTTAAGTGCAACTAGTTGTTCAACCCAAACTCTTCTTGATTTGAGCTCAAAGCACTTTTGGAAATAAGGGTATGTTGTGTCCCTAATGAAACCAAAGACTGGAATAATTACAAAAATCATTCATATACTTATTGTCTATGTTAGACATTTGGGTCTCATAGTCTATTCATGGCCTAATAGCCAATAAAGGTTATTTTGTATACCAAGGCACACTTGTAGTGCATGTATCTTCACACTCAAGGCTAATTATGCACATATCTTCAACATGGTAGTGTCACACTTAATTTTATGTGTGATAGAACCATGAAATCCATAATCATTGATGTCATCATTATAACCTCCCACTATCGTTGATGGAACGTGTTAAATTTATTTCCATAAGTAGCATTTTCCTTAGCTTAGTTGCATGATTGTGTCTTTCCCACTAGGGGACTGAGATTTAGGTTGATTTCCTTATATGTTCATGTGTTTTCCCTTCCCCTTTCCTAGTTATGGTCCTTAATCTATGGATTTTCCTTAGATCTATGATTTGTGGACTTGAGAACAATTTCAGGGTCAATGACCCACATATTTGCTAGAAATGATATGATAAATGCCAGGGTCCATTCTGTGCCAATGCCACACTATGCTTATTCTCCTTCCATTCCATTTCTTGTTGTTCCTCCCTTTATTTTTTTCTTTAGATTATGCTTGGTTGTGTGTAATAGGTTGTTGTTATTAATGTAATTGTAACTTTGGAATGTATTCACTTGTATTTATTATCTATTGTAACCCGATGTTTATTCCGGGATGTTCTTATGTCATGTCATGCCCCAATGTTCCAATCAGGAGAATCAATAATGTAAACAAGTCATGTCAAGTCATTGTGGGTAACCCTCCTATTGTCTAAGGATTAAATTCCCCGTAGTTCCGGGGCACTAGGGTTATTAGACTCTCCTAGAGAGGTTGGCCCTAGTAGGGTTTTAGTCATGCCAAGATTAGTATAAATTGAGAGTTGGACTCTCTATTTAGCACACATCACATACACACTCAAGTGTAGCGCATAGTTGAGGAAGGAGAAGACACTGGGGCTAGATAAGAAGGTTACTGCTGTCGGGAGATCACTTACTGTCTTGGGTTTTACTTTGGTGCTGATTCTATCTCTGAGGAAGTTGTGGGGTTTTCTCCATTTATGGTTTCCCCAAGGAAAGCACTGTGTTCATTGTCTCTTATGTTTTGATTGTTCTACTTGTTGTTCTCTCAATTAAAGATCCTAATGTTATGCTAGCTTAATGTTAAAAATCTAACATGGTATCAGAGCTAACCTGAGAAGAAGACACTATGCAACTGCAGGAACTAGGGCTTCCTACTTTGTGGATCTCTCTCCACATATTTTCAGCAAAAGAAGGTTGGAATAACTCTCCTCCCTAGGGCACATCTTTCTGTCGAAGCAGAATCCAATTCTGAGGCTTTTCAGTTTTGGACCCAACACTTCTGCTGAAAATGAGGGCTTTTCATAGAAGAGGAATTTTTCAGTGAGCCTAGGCCTAGATTCATCTCCTCCCAAAAATCAAAGTTAGGGATAAATTTCAAGGCATTTGGGTGGACAGAACTTCGGAAAAGAAAAACCCTAATTTCCTCCTGAACCAGCTCTGCAGGATTTTCAGCTCCAAATCCAGATCCGACATCTTGACCTAGTAAGATCTAAATATTTTGTATTTCCATTTGAGGTTCTCAGTTAAGATGTCTCATCATACCAAGCTTGATGAAAAGTTTGAGTGAGCTGACAACTTCCGATCTTGGAAGTATAGGATCTCCCTGGTCCTGGAAGAGAATGAGTTGGACTCCTACATCCATGAGGAGATTCCAGTTCCAGAGGGAGATGAGGAAAAGGACTTACATAAGAAGAAGTTGGTTATGGAAAATAGAATCATTGCTGATTCTATCAAGGATCACCTTATCCCACAGTTGTCCTCTCTCAAGACACCTAAAGCTATGTTTGATGCCCTAATTAAACTATTTGAAGGGAAGAACATCAATCGGAAGATGACTCTAAGGAACCAGTTGAAGAATGTAAATATTCAGAATGCTGAGACCATTGAGTCTTACTTCACTAGGGTCTCCCAGATCAAAGAACAACTAGAAGCTGTAGATAAAGAAGTGGAGAATGCAGAAATTGTGATGACAACACTGAATGGCCTCCCTAGGTCATGGGATTCATTCATCTAAGGAATCTATGCAAGAAATAAGTTATTCAAGTTCAGTAGACTATGTGAAGAATGCTCTCAAGAAGAAGCTCCGATAGCAGCTTGAGAAGAGAAGATGGGAAGTGAAGATCAATCCCTCACAGTTCACTCCAAGAAAAGAAGAAGAAACCCTCATCACTCCAAAGGTAAGAACTTTTACCATAAAGATGACAATAGAAAGGACCTATCTAGATTGAGATGTTATACATGTGATGAAAGAGGACACTTTGCAAAAGACTGTCACTAGAAACAAGATTATCTCTCATAAAAAGAAGGGAAACAAGAGAAGACATCATGCTCATGTTGCAGAGGATGATGAACCTTCCAAGAAGAAAACCAGATATGAAAGTGAAGATTCTTCCAGTGAAGATGAATATGTTTTGATTTCCTCTCTTACTGGAAACATTACTCATGGAAGCACTGTTTGGCTTATAGACAGTGGTTCTTCCAAGCATATGATAGGATTCAAGGAATCTTTTGTGAAAATATCAGAACATGAATCACCTCACAAGGTGAAGTTAGGAGATGACTACTAGTATCCAATAAAAGGTAGTGGGGAATCCTCCTATAAACTAGACTCTGGAAAGTCTATGACAATGAAGGAAGTACTGTTTGTACTACGACTAAAGAAGAACCTTCTCTCCATATCTGCATTAGATGCAAAAGGAATAAGGGTTGCATTCATAGATGGTCAAGTCATCATGTGGCCAAAAGGAAAGACTATCGATGATGCAGTAATGATTGGAGAATAAGAAGAAGGTTTGTACAAATTGAAGGGACATCCAGAACAAGCATTGGTCCATGACACAGTAGAGCCAAATGAACTTTGGCATATAAGGCTTGCACATGTGCATTACATAGCACTACCTATTGCAAGCAAAGTTGTTAAAGGTCTTCCATAAATCCAAGCAAAACATGATGGGGTCTGCAAAGGATGTGTGAAAGGGAAGAATACAAAGAAGACATTTCCAAGTAGTGAAAGCAAAGCAAAAGGAATCTTGGAAATCATCCACTCCGATGTATGTGGTCCTATGTCATCAAACTCACTAAGAAGGTATGCATATTATGTTTCCTTTATTGATGACTTTTCTAGGAAGACATGGGTTTACTTCATGAAGAACAAAGATGAAGTATTCAGTAAGTTCAAGGAATTCAAAGCCTTGATCAAGAATCACACTGAAAAGAAGATCAAGACTTTTCGATCAGACAATGGCAGAGAATTCACTTCAAATGAATTCAAATATCTATGCAAATACTCAAGGATTAAGAGGGATTTTTCCACTCCTTATAATCCACAACAGAATGGGGTTGTAGAAAGGAAGAATAGAACTATCATGGAAGCTGCAAGAGAAATGCTTCATGATCAAGATCTTCCTATGCATATTTGGGTGAAAGCTGCCAGAATAGCAGTGTATGTACATAACCGCACTCCACATAGAGTACTCGAGAACAAGACTCCTGAAGAAGTCTTCTCCTGTAAGAAATTGAAAGTCAACCATCTCAAAATATTCGGCTGTCCTGTATACATACACATTCCAAAAGAAAAGAGAACAAAATTAGATCCTTCAGGAAAGAAGGGTATATTTGTGGGATACTCTGGAAGCTCGAAGGCTTACAGAATATATTTCCCAGGATACAAGAAGATTGACATCAGCAGGGATGTGACTTTTGATGAAGACACATCTTACAACAAATCTAGAAAGAGACCTGCCGAAGAACCTAAAGAAGCAGAAGCACCCAGAATTCATGATACAACCATGAATGAAGAAACTCAAGAAGAAGATCGAGAATATGAATAACCACAAAGACCTATAGATCCACCTCAGGAGAAGAATCCTCACAAGAGGAAACCAGCTTGGGTACGGGAAGTGCTCCAAGGTGCGGAAAGATATGGGGCTCCAGAAGAGAATCACAGAGAAAGAAAAAGGACCAGATCTTGCTCCGGGTATGGAGCATTACTACGTGATTTCATTGATAAAGAACCTTCCAATTATGAAGAAGCGACAAAACAGAAAGAATGGAAGGATGTGATGATCAAATAATACCAATCAATCATGAAAAACGATGTTTGGGATGTTGTCCCAAGACCAGAAGGGAAGTCAGTTGTAACTTCCAAATGGATCTACAAGATCAATCATGCTGCAGACGGTAGCATAGAGAAATATAAGGCAATATTTGTGGCTCATGGTTTCTCTCAGAAAGAAGGAATAGATTATGAAGAAACCTTTGCTCCTGTAGCCAGATACACTTCCATAAGATTGGTACTTGCTTTGGCTGCAGTAATGAAGTGGAAGATACACCAGATGGATGTCAAGACTGCCTTCTTGAATGGTGTAGTAGAAGAGGAAGTGTATGTAGAGCAGCCACTCGGTTTTGAGACACATGACAGGGAGTCTCATTTGTGCAGATTGAAGAAAGCTCTTTATGGTTTGAAACAGGCACCCAGGACATGGTACGACAGAATTGATAGCTTTCTATCTAGTCTGGGCTTTACCAAGAGTAAAGCAGATTCCAACCTTTACTGCAAGGTTGAATTTGGAAACCTAGTGATGCTTCTACTATATGTAGATGCTCTGTTTGTGATAGGTATGGATGGGTTGATTGTTGATACGAAGAGAAAGCTTCCTTCCAAGTTCGAAATGAAGGACTTGGGTATGATGCATTATTTTCTAGGCATGGAGGTATGGCAGAATACAGATGGAATCTTTCTTGGATGAGGGAAGTATGTATTAGAGATCCTGAAGAGGTTTGGGATGATGGACTACAAGGCTATGGCCACACCTATGGCATCGAACTTGAAGCTATTGAGCGATGCTTCATCAAAGTCGGTTGATGCTACGATGTATCATCAGATGATTGGGTCCTTGATATACCTGATGAACACGAGACCATACATTTGCTTTGTTGTGAACACCTTGAGCCAGTTCCTGACAGATCTGAGACATGTTCACTTGATTGCTGCAAAGCATATTCTGAGTTACCTGAGGGGTACAGTTGATTATGGGCTCAAGTATGAGTCGAATCAGAAAATTAATCTGGAGGGTTATGTTGATTTAGATTGGGCAGGCAGTGCCATTGATAGGAAGAGCACTTTAGGGTGTTGCTTCAGTATGGGATTAGGTGTGATCTCTTGGTTTAGCAGGAAGCAATCCTGTGTGGCACTTAGTACAGCTGAAGCAGAGTATGTCGCAGCTTGTTTAGCTAGTTGTGAGGAAGTATGGCTGTGGAAGCTACTGTTTGATTTATTTGATCTCCAGTTGGGTGCTAATTGTATACATTGTGACAACCAGAGTTGCGTGAAGTTGTCAGAGAATCCAGTCTTCCATGACAAGTCGAAGCATATCAAGATCAAGTATCACTATATCAGGGATATGGTGCAGAGGGGAGTAGTAAAGCTCCAATATGTTGCGACGGACGATCATATAGTTGATGTGTTGAAAAAGCCATTGGCTAGGGTGAAGTTTGAGTACTTCAGGGAGAAGCTTGGTGTTCTCCAGATCGAGGTTCCCTCCAAAGGGAAGTGATGAGTCCATGAGCCATTCTGACATGGTGAGAGGATTGGTTCCTTCCATGGTCAAATGTAAGGGTTGAGCCATTCTGTCATGGTGATAGGATTGGTTCCTTCCATGTCAGATATGAGTGCTAAGACATTCTGATATGACTGTAGGATTGGTTCCTACATGATCAGATATAAGGGCTATTTCCATTCTTTGAATGGATCTGCCTGGTGAGTTACTAGGAAAACTCAGTCTGGGACTAAGGGCCGTTCTAATATGACCGTGAGATGTGCTCTCACATGATCAGATATGAGTGCATGGCCATTCTGATGTGATAGAGGGATGTGTTCCCACTTGATCAGATGTAAGGGATGACCCATTCTGTCATGGATAAAGGATTAGGTTCCTTCCATGTCAGATGTGAGTGCTATCCATTCTGACTTGGTGTCAGATATAAGGGCTGCCACCATTCTTGGAATGGAGCTACCTGATGAGGTACCAGGAATCCTCAGTCTGGGACTGAGAGCCATTCTGATGTGACTGAGGGATGTGTTCCCACATGATCAGATGTAAGTGCAGTGCCTTTCCACAGATGATAGTAGGTGTGTCCTATCATGCTGGTGGATGTGAGTGCTAGCCTTTCCACAGATGATAGTAGGTGTGTCCTATCATGCTGGTGGATGTGAGTGCTCTGCCTTTTCGCAGATGGTAGTAGGTGTGTCCTACCATGCTGGTGACTATAAGTGCTGTGCCTTTTCACAAATGGTAGTAGGTGTGTCCTACCATGCTGGTGATTGTAAGTGCTATGCCTTTCCACATATGGTAGTAGGTGTGTCCTACCATGCTGGTGGATGTGAGTGTTGTGCCTTTCCATAGATGATAGTAGTTGTGTCCTATCATGCTGGTGGTTTTAAGTGCTGAGCCTTTTCACAGATGATAGTAGTTGTGTCCTATTATGCTGGTGAATATGAGTGCTAGGAATTTCTGATATGATTATAGGATTGGTTCCTACATGATCAGATGTGAGTGCTGGGTGTGCCTTTCTGATGAGTAGGTCAGATGTAAGTGCTGGACGGGCCATTCTGACTTGGTGTCAGATATAAGCGTTGAAGAAAGACCTACATGGAGGCTAGGCCTACAACCAACATGAAAAAGGGTTGGCTCTGTAGAACTTCCTGTGACGAGAAGAATCATGAGATATCACCCGTGATGATATAGTGATGATGATCTAGATCCACTAATGATCCAGATCCAGTGATGATGCCCAGTGATGATCCAGATCCAGTGATGATGCTCAGTGATGATCCAGATCTAGTGATGATGTCTAGTGATGATCTAGATCGAGTAATGATCTAGATCTAGAGACGAAGATGCCTTGAAGACAAAGAAGACTTGAAGATGAATATTACTTGAATATGAAGATGACGAGAAGACCCAGACAAGAAGACCAGTGATGAGAATTGTGTCGAGAGAATACCTTCCTAGTTAAGAGGAAGTGTTAATGTAATTGTAACTTCGGAATATATTCACTTGTATTTCTTATCTATTGTAACTTGATGTTTATTTCAGGATGTTCTTATGTCATGTCATGCCCCGATGTTCCAATCAGGAGAATCAATAATGTAAACAAGTCATGTCAAGTCATTGTGGTTAACCCTCCTATTGTCTAAGGGTTAAAGTCCCCGTAGTTCTGGGGCACTAGGGTTATTAGACTCTCCTAGAGAGGTCAACCCTAGTAGGGTTTTAGTCATGCTGGGATTAGTATAAATAGAGAGATGGACTCTCTATTTAGCACACATCACATACACACTCAAGTGTAGTGCATAGTTGAGGAAGGAGAAGACACCGGGGCTAGATAAGAACAAGGTTACTGCTGTTGGGAGATCACTTACTGTTTTGGGTTTTACTTTGGTGTTGATTCTATCTCTGAGGAAGTTGTGGGGTTTTCTCCATTTATGGTTTCCCCGGGAAAAACACTGTTTTCATTGTCTCTTATGTTTTGATTGTTGTGCTTGTTGTTCTCTCAGTTAAAGATCCTAATGTTATGCTAGATTAATGTTAAAAATCTAACAGTTGCTTCTACTTATCTCCCTTAAGATATTGGAATTCTATACTAGCTTTATATTTTGTCTTAGGTTGGAACAACATTAAATAACATCAATTTTTTTATTGAAATGCACCCATGGATTTAATCAAAAAATTTGGACTCTTCCAAAATATTCCTAGTTGAACAACTCTCTTTCTGAACTCAATATTGAACTCTTGCACCAATTGTCCTTTCCTTTTCTTGAATTAGTGTTGTACAATTTGTTGATTCTCCTCACAACCAATTAGATAGAATTATTACTTTCCCACGAAAGTTTGCCTTCAAGTTTTTTTATTTTAAAATGTTGTTTTTTAGAGTAACGATTACTTCAATTAAATCAAAATTTGTTGGGATTCTAGGACCTTATGCTTGACCTCATGAAAACTAACTACAAAAATAATTGTTTGAGTGAAAATATATGCCACTCATATTGATTTCCACCACACACTTCATCTTAGCAATTTTTGTATGGGGGTACATTATCTTAGAGATTTTCTTCTTTTAATATTTTTGGACTACATAGTTCCACATATATTTTCTATTATTCATTTCCTTCCCATAATCTTGCTTGATTGATTGTTAAGGCTGGAGAATAAAAATGGAAGGCCATGAACATGACTACTTAGTTTTTTCTAGCACCATTCTGACAATCATCTGATAAGGTCGCGGGTGATAGAAGGAAACAGGTTCAATTGTAGGGAGCACATCGTGGGTAAGCTTGTGCAGAAGAAATTCAAGGGTTCAAGGGGTTTTACAAGGTAAAGTATGAGGAAGTGAATGCAGAGGAGCTAGATAATGATGAATCCCATCACATTCTGATACCAAAAAACATAAATGGCAGTAAGAGGAAGCGGAATGATCGAACTCCAAGGAGAAAGAGGAGGAGAAAGGACGCCATCAACGGGCCTAGAAAGACTGCAAACGAGGTTCATGAGTATTCGAATATGGGAGATCTTGGAGGGAAAAAACGAAAGGAGGTTGAGGTTTCGAACACGAAAACTCATAAAAGGTTTAGAAGAAAGAAGTTAGATGTTTGGAACGTGGGACCTTCTAGTAAGAGTACTCGCATGAGGGGATCAATAGAGAATGCTGTTGAAAATACCATTCTACCTAAGCAGTGCAATTCCAGGGTTAGGGTTCGATATCATGATTTCCATGGTTAATACCATGTTTTACCCAACTAGCCCCTTCATCCATTGATTTATTTCTTCCATGATTTATGTCTGTAACGACATCTAAATGACCCTATTATCATCGAAATGACTGTAACGACATATAAATGACCTTAAAAATTACATGACATGAATCCTAATGGCGATAGTTTGGCATGAATAATCAAAGAACTGCATATGGAGTCATGCCAGCAGCTCAAAGCCTTCAAGATTCTTCCTGCATAAAAAAATGAAAAAATGGAAGTGCTATTAGTGGCAGGGATAGTAGGTGTCACTGATGAGTTTGTTAGTGCACCACTCGCTTATCTAGGTTGTGACTTGAAAGAGATTCCTCTATTTGGTTGTGGGTAAGTGTTCAATTTCTTTAGTGTTTTAAAGTCAAGTTAAAATAACTTGGACAGTGGAATATCTTTTAGATTGCATCTTGTGCTTACATTATCTTGATATCTATGTTATTGAGGGTGTTTGTTGATCACTAGATAATTGCAATGTAGAAAGCTGACTGATGGTGCCCTAGAAGCAATATGTGTTATGTGTTGTGCACCGAATGCTCTCATCCTAGACAACCTTTCTCTCTTGATGACACAACACTTGTCCACCTTGAAAATGGATGCAGATCACTTCAAACCTTATCATTAAAAATATGTTCATTCAGGTTAGTGAATGGTGCATAACTATTTATAAGGGGTGTGAAGTAAAATTGTTGCAAGAAACATTCCTGTTGAAAGTTTTTGATAGTGCTTCTTATGCATGTTATTATGATTGTTGTTTAGTCTAGAGTTTAAACTAACCTTTATAAACCATATCGCGTTGATGCTTATATAAATATTTCCATTGATAGAACTACCCTTATTTGTTGATGACTTTGATGCAAGAAGCATCCAATACCAAGCAAATATACTATACTTTTGCAAGCGAAACTCTTCATTAGATGCATTATTTTCCTTTTTTTGGTATTTAGCTTGCAATTGTCTAAACCAC
Source organism: Pseudotsuga menziesii (assembly GCA_001517045.1). Lineage (NCBI taxonomy): Eukaryota > Viridiplantae > Streptophyta > Pinopsida > Pinales > Pinaceae > Pseudotsuga > Pseudotsuga menziesii. The sequence continues at coordinate 772,248 of LPNX011114632.1, forward strand.
TTCTGGGATATAACATATCATGTATTTAGAAGTACCATTTGATTTCTTTCTAATCAGCTTTGGGATATAAATGTATTTTTTTAATTCTCTTTCTTAGTCCCTTGGTCCCATCAACTAGGTTTAAAATATCTTTTTTATCGAGATGACAACAATATATATGATTAGTATTTTTATTTTTTGTTTCCTTGGATGAAGTTTAACAAATTTTAAGTAGAACTTTAGATATTCAACATCTACATCCAAGTTTTTGGTGGTTAATTTAGTTTGGTATAAAGAAAATTGGCATTTCCTAGGTATTGTCTGTAATGCAGCCTTATGTTTTTTTCCAATGGTAACTTTGCAGGGAAATCCATGATGCTTCCCAACATTCCTTCATGGAATCCCTAATAAACTCATTGGCATAGATTAGTGCACCTCACCCAGGATGATTTGAACCGGGCACCTGCTGGCATTGGCACTAGCCATGGAATACCAATAGTGGTTCCATAACCTTTATCATACCATCATTTTTTGTTTGGAGCTCATCTCATTATATACATGTCCCTTGGTGAGTCATGTGGGTTTGCAAAAAACTCATAGGAATTTCTCCTCAACTTTTGTTGGTTGATAATGTATTTTGGTATTGAGTAATTTACAAAAGAATGTGATATTTTCCAAAACAATAAGGCATAAAATGTTCCTCATCTTAGTATTCTCCATCATAATGTCACTCCAAATTTAATGAACATAAATCATACATATTAAGTGTGTGCTAGTGTATAATAAATAGGCTAAGTCTTAGAGAGTTATGTCCTATCATACCTTGTGACCATTCAATGGTATTTAAAATGTCACAAGTATTTGTATCAATCATCACATTCATTATCATCATTATATTTTTAGCCTTATGGGCTCTCAACTATATCCTATTTAACCAGATCTTTTTGGTTATGAAAATTGTTAATTGGAACTAATAACCATAAGTGAGAAGAGGTATCTATGGAATTCATCACTAGTTTTCCACACTTATAAGGTAAATATTCTCTCCTTGTGGTGATTAACTATTTATCTTGCGAAAAATGTGCAATTAAGGGAATACAAATCTCAATGAACATAGTATTTAGGTTGATAACTTTTTCCAACTGAATGCTTCCTCCTAAATTTTCTACCCATTTCCTAGAGAGAAACATACCCCTTGGATCTAGCACATAAATGAAAACAACTATCCATAAAAAATCCAACATCCAAGTATGCAACAAGTATTACCTGTAAGTATTTGATCAATACATGGACCTTGATTTTCCTTGAGTCCATAGCACACATACTTTGATAAGGTCTGGATATTTGCAGGCCAAACTTCTTCATAATATTAAGGGGAATCACATTGTTTGAGGCTACTAATTCAAGCATACAATTATGCAACAACCCAATATTTTCATGCCCGATGAAGGAAGGAAGTCAAAAGGTTGTATAAACCCGCGTCTTCCTTCAATGTGCATGAGGTAATTAATATAGTATTCGTTAAGGAAAAATATAATATGATGCACATAAGTAAAATCAAGTAGGCAAGATACGACTGGTCATAGTGCCGATCCAACATTCACCTTATTCACCTTATTTTTGAGTAAAATCTAGATATGGAAATTTGGCATTAAAAGTCTAATTTATGCTTTATATTATTACTGTAGCATTTTATTTTGCAAGCTTAAATGTTGTGGATGGTAAATGCTACATATGCTATAAGAACTTCCTTCTAAACCATCTAAGGACAATCATCATAAGGATTGAACAACTACTGCTACATTCAACAATATACACTACAACTGTTTGTCAAAGTCACAGACCAAATTACTTACAGTCTGTTACAGCCCAGTGTATGCAAAGTGTTTGTAAAAACATATCCTCGATCTCTACAGTGAACAAGGAAGAAATCAGACTTCTAGAGATGGTTTACTCTATAGTAGAGATATATCCACAGAGTTAAGAGTAATTGCATGAATCCTGAAACCATTCTAGACCACTTAAACAGTTAGTGCGATTAGACAGCAATGTGAACAGAGAAATATATTTATTAGAAGAAAATGATCCAAACTTGTTGGTTAAATTCCTTTGGTTAGACTCTGGTTAGATGAGCTTATCTGTGGTCTCTAGCATGTCAAGTTGGTCACCTTGGTCTTCAAAACATAGGATTTGGTTTTCCTTTTACAAGTACATAGGTAATTTATTATGAAAGGAGTTGAAATGCAGAGAGGTCCCTTGGGAAGAAGAATGAGGTCAAATGCAGCAAGGGGATATTTTTAGAAGTTACTTAACATGGCCATCAAGAGGGGCGTATCTTTAGAAGTTAGTTAACATGTCCATCATTTTACAGTAATGACAATAGTATTTTAATGTTTCAACATCTATGGAGTTCATTATTAGCATTTTGGGTTAATGGTTTTGGTCATGCCATTTAAGTAATCGTAATTTTATTGAAACATGTGACTATTGCTACCGCTCTAGTTTGGTAGAATGTCATGCAGGATTCAAATTTGAAGCCTTTAATTCCCTTCAAAGGCCATTTTAAACATCATAGAAGGCCACGAGGAATTTTATCATGCAAAAAAAATTTAGTTTCATTTCCAGCACTTCAATAATGAAATTAAGTAAGCCTTGGTAAATTTGCAATAGAAGGGTAGCTATAAAATTTGCCTATACAAGGATTCAGTGGGCTATGGGAGAGTCAGGACTTAGAGTCTTCCCAAGTGCCTTTGAATAGTCGGATCATGGATGAGGATCTCAGTCCCAATAAACACAGACCACGGTGGGCCACTAGGCTGCCTAGTGCCAAGTTCAATTCGGTGAGTCAAGATTGTGACTCATGATTCGATATTCACTTTCAAAGCATTTAATGGCATTGCATGCAATACTGATTCACCAACTTCATTAAATCTTGGTATGAGATGATGCCAATTGCCAACTTGATTTTCCATCTGTCATCTTATTGTTCACCGAGTCACGTGATCTCACAACTTACAAGTCACTTGAGTATTTGAGTATATGATGTGAAATTAAATACTCATATGAGTCATATCTATGGATGGTGAATTGATTTGATAACCCTCCACTGTCAAGGATCCGTAAGGAAAAACTAATGGTGTTGTTTTTTGGGTTACAATTTACAATTCATTGAGCAATCTTTGCTAGATTTGAACCTAACTTGGTCCAATGCAGGGTATGTAAGTTTCAAGACCAGGGTTTCACCCAGTGCTAGACATTTCTATTATGACCACCACAAGACTTGGATGACGGATCTTTGGTAGTAGGCATCTAGTAGCACGTCGTCATTTGTTTGTGCTCATGAATCATATCATATACTAGTTAGTCTAGGATTCTAGGATTTATTCCAATTTCCATTCATTTACTGGGGTCAGAATCATTTGAATCATCACTCCCAGTCTCCCACGGTCCACCCAGGCCACTTAGTCTACTTGTCTCATCGGAGGAAGGGGGTTAGGCAGTATATACAAAGGCAACTAGAATGGAGGGCTAGCCAGAGAGAATGGTTGTACAATATGCATATAGTCATCTCTAAAATAAACGAAAGAATTTGTCATATACCTAACTGAATATTATCATTACTTAATTTGTCGGGATGCTTACATGGTAACTCTTGTGCTCGAGCTGTTTATGAGGGCTTCCTATGTCTACAATGGCTACGATTTAGAGAGGCTCGTTCCCCTCATTATAGCACCAATGGGTTTCTCCTGCAAATATCGCTATTATGTCTCCCCTCCTCACTCACCTCACCTTTTGACTTGAGTCCTCCTCTTCTTCTTCTTCTTCCTGTGGGCTCTCTGATCTACGCCATGAGTGCCCTCATAACGAAGAATGATCTCTGAAAGTCTCTGGAAACCTTGGTCAAACAATACCCAATTCTCCCTCACCTACACAGGTATATCTATGTTATGTAGAAGCAATTATAAAATGATTTTTTTTGTAATCATGTGAAATACACAAACATGCATTCGCCTACCTTGGGAAAGGTAAACCAACTCAGGAGTGCCGGGATATTGTGGAATTGAGATGGCGTTGCTTCCAATCATCTTTCTGTAGAAGGAAACAATTGTACACTCTAATTCCTCGTTGTCTTCTGCGGTGGGAAACTCAAAGGTTCCACCTTTTTCATAGGTAGGAGAAAGAGAAGAAAAGGTAGAACGTTGGGTAGGTTGGATTGAACTTCCCCAAACTTAAAGAGATTGGTGAAGTTTGTGAAAAAAAATATTTATTTTTGGTTTATGAGTATAGTACAGTTGGAGGTTGAGACACAAACTCTCAACTCTCCAATTCTATGCTTTAGTGTCTCCCTAATTTCTATTTCCTCCAGAAGATTATGCAAAGCTAAGCTTTCGACTTGGTTGTCATGAATTTACATGTATGTATAGAATTTTACACTTGTGTAACATTTTATATGTGGATAAAAGTTCAATGTGTTTCTTGTTGGAGTTCCTTCCGGTTCTATAAATATAAGGGTTTAAAATTTCTCCATCCAAAATGTTGTTTGAAATTTGTAATGTATTATGCGATTGTGTTTACTCCAGACTAAGTCTCGAATACTCAATAGATGTAACCTTACAAAAATCAGTATTTAAATGAAATCAGAACCAAAATAATGTATACTTTTTCATAGTCTAGGACCACAACTTCGTTTGGGCAGAGGATCAAGAAGAAAGAGCCTTGTATTTGAGTTCCAAATATATCAATGTTATTTATCTGCCATGAATTGTAAACATTACGTTGAAAGAAAGAAAAATATTTGAATATAAGTGTTTGAATTGTTCCAATTTCCTTAAGGAAATCCAATAGTTGAAAGGATAAAATATTTAACAACCAAAACTGTAAATGTTTTAGAATCTGACCCCTTCCTTTTCCTGTCATCCTTCTAATAGTGGAAACAAGAAGTACAAATTGTCTACCAATATATCTAAACAAGGGAATCCCTCAATGGACGTTCATGAATGAGGGACTAGGAGTGCAATGATCTAGCGAAGAACATGATTTCAACATCCTCGTTGTCGCAAACCTCCCAAACGTGTGTTTATGATTCGTCTTCCTTATTGAATTTGCTAGAAACTAGACACCCAACTTGTAGTGATATTTGTTGGAGAATTTAAAGTTCTTCCTTATAGTGGACTAATAAATACTTAAACTTTTCAATAGGGCTGATAAAATCAATATAGATTAGAGGGACTATCCATAATCTACCTAAAATTGGGGATTTTGTTTCATCACTTCGAATTGGGGTATAAACTCGATATACATTGGAGGGACTATCCATAATCCACCTAAAATTGGGGCCTTTGTTTAATCACTTTTATTTGAGCATGTGGGGAGGACATGATTCAATTCTAAAAATAACTGTTGAATTTAGGGTTAATAAAAAAATTTCTCCGTGAAAGCATTAGGTATTACATTCCGGGGTTTTTCTTTTAGGTAGGCCCAATCACACTTGACCAATAGAGCTACCATCAAGTTGAATCAATCCTCCATTCAAAGGTCCTTCCAAATTCCAATGCCTTATTTTATCAACGACCTAACAACCGAGTATTCCTCCATCCCGACAGAATTGTCCCTTATCTAAGTTCAATAAACTATATGCTCCAGGGACCGGGAGAGTGCATGGTTTACCTCACTAATTCCATGTAATGTTGAATCACTTGTGATTTCTTCTTATTGTAATTTTTTTCCTATACACTGTTTTTTATAAATAATAATTTTTTTTTGTACACTTACAGTTTCAAATGAAAAGAATGATTTATTTTTACATGTCAACATTGAAGGGTTCAATTTCTCACAATCCTTCAAAGTGAAATGGGACCCTACCCTTCAAATTTGATCCCTGATGTCGTGCCAATGGAAACAATGGCGCTGGAAGATCCCTTTCATTGTTAGTTTCAACACCATCACCGATTGCGTTACAACCCAAAAACCTGTAGAAGCCAATCCAGATATAGACCAGGCAAAGTCATTAATATTCGATCAGAAATAAAAAGCAACAGCAAGCCGGATTTTGTGATAAAAATCAGTGGGTTATGTAGAAAAGGGTGAGTAAGGGAGGTAGTGGATTCCTTGTATGTGATGGAGCAGTGAGGAATTCATGTGGATCCCGATGTCCACACATACCTGTTGCAGGTATGCACTAACACCAAATCCCTTATGCAAAGGGCAATTAAGGGAGGCAATGGATTCCTTGTATGTGATGGAGCAACGAGGCGTTCCTATTGATCTCAATGTCTACGTATATCTGTTGCAGGTATGCACTAACACCAAATCCCTTGCACAAGGTAAAATATTTCATGACCATATGCTTCATAGCATCATCGAGGATAACCTCCTTTTAGCTGGAAAACTAGTGGCCATGTACGTCATGTTTCAGAGTCTGGATGACGCATGCCTTGTATTCGAGAAAACAACATCAAATCAACAACATGCCTTTTGTGGAATGCTATGATTAAGGGTTGTGTTTAGAATGAGCTCTGGGAAGAAGCCTTACAAATCTATGGCCAAATGCACGAGGTAGGCATTCAGCTAGAGAGTTATGCATTCTCCAGTGTGCTCATAGCATGCGTTGTGTTAGCACATATTCAACATGGCAAAGAGATTCATACCCACATAATTATAAATGGGTTGCAGTCGAATTTATTCGTAGGAAATGCGCTCGTAACATTGTATGCTCAGTGCTAAAGAATAGTGTTAGCACACCAAGTGTTTGACAATATGTGTGTGAGAGAGATGTGGTCTCATGGACTGCCATCATTTCTGGGAATGCACGATGTGGGTCTCTGAATGAGGCATTGAAGTCATTTGGTCAAATGGAACAGGATGGCACCAAACCCAATTCAATCACCCTTACTACTATTCTTCCTACATGCGGTCTCCTAGCAGCTCTGAAATAGGGAAAGGACGTACATAATTATATTATCAAACTTGGGTTTGAATATAATGTGCCTGTAGACAGCACCCTTGTGGATATGTACAGTCAATGTGGAAGTGTGGAGGCCGCTCGCTAAGGGTTCGATAAAATGCCTGAAAGAAATATTGTGTCATGGACTGCTATGATTGTAGGGTATGGAATGAATGGACATTGGAAAGAGGCCCTTAATATTTTTGATGAGATGCAAAAGGCAGGCTTGAAGCCAAATCATATTACCTTGGTTGTCCTTCTGTCTGCCTGCAACCATGTTGGCTTGGTCGCAAAAGGGTGGAAATACTTGAATTCCATGAGCATGGATTATCACATTACACCCACAGTGGAACACTTTGCATGCATGGTTGACCTTCTAGGATGTGTTGGGTACCTAGATGAGGCAGAGAGCTGTGTAAAGATGATTCCAGTGCATGCTAATGATGGTGTGTGGGCAGCCTTACTTGGAGCTTGCAGAATACATTGCAATGTAATGTTAGGGGAATGTGTATCAAGGTGCCTTTTTGAATTGGAGCCAGAAAATGATGGAAACTATATATTGTTGGGAAATATGTATGCTACTACTAGACAATGGGGTAAAGTAGAGGAGGTGATAAAGATGATGAAAGATAGGGTATTAAAAACAAAGAAAGGGTGCAGCTGGATTGAGATAAGCAACAAGGTTCTTACACTTTATGTGCAAGACAGATCACACCCATAATCAGAGGAAATATATACAATGTTGGAGATCTTAATGAGGAAAATGAAGCTTGCAAGGTATACACCTACCCCAAGTTCAGTGCTCGGTGATGTGGAATAGGAGGAAGATGCACACATTTGCTTGTGTCCATACAATATGACGATTTATTTTTGGTTAGGTTTTATCCACATAACCACTATGATGCCTACGAGTTATTATATTTTGAGTTGGGCATAGTTCAAGGTCCAAACCTAATCGGGCACTTACTCGGCATTCACTTTCACTCCATAGATCACATTCATATTTAAAGGAGGGCTCTTCATTGTTGGAGAATCTAGCAGGGGAGATGGAAAAATGTTGGAGTGCCTAGGTCCTTATCCTCGGGAACCGTTGGTGAATATTAAAGGAAAAAAGAAGGTTTCATCTTTAACTTACTCGATTTCAGAGTATTTTATCACTCGTATTTGATATTCTTGAGCTGTCTGCTGTTATTTGTACTGTTTTTCACATTTATATCATACTGGTGATGTTTATAATCTTTTGATGTTGTTTAGAGTGTTTGGAGTATTTTTTAGTCTCCATCTCTTCATTTTTCCATGGTCTATTCTATAATGGTACGCAACCTTAGATCAGGACCCCTAGAAAGAACCTGAGAGGTTGTTGGATAAAATAGATGTCAACCAGTGGACTATGACCTTGATAGTAGGTATGATGACAAAAATCATATTTGTTTAGCGAGTTGAATAATTTGATTTCTTTACATGAAAAAGTGTATACTATAGTGTGGTCATAAAGGTTAATCTTATCTAGGGTCATTTAGATGTCGTTAGGGTCATTTAGATGATAATAGGGTTATAGATGTACTTACATTGGCATTCCTGGAAAATTTCTTGGTCCATATCTGTCAACATCTTTCTCACATTCCAAGTCAAGCTGTGCACAAGCTGACTCCAGTGGTTTCTTATCTTTTTCTCCAGAGCAGGGAAAATCAATGGCAATATTACATATCGGTGTTGTGACATCAAATTTAAAATATGGTCATTGTTCCATAGAAACAAAGCACGCTCAGCTACCTAAAAATAAATGCATGGAACACAAGTTAAGAGTATGAACCAAAAAAGATAAAACATTTTGAATTACTGAAATTTATGGTTTCAATAGGTGAAAAAGGACAACAGAAAACCAGAGAAGAATAACCTTCAAAAGACTTTTGAGTGTCCAATCATAAAATGAATGAATAAAGTTAATACAGAATAACAGAAAAGTCACATTTTTGTACAAATAATGCAATTGTATAGAAATGATGACTATCAATAAGTCAACTTCTTTATCGAAAGCACTATAGTCAATCAACTCTTGTGATTGACTATAATTAATGAAAATATATAATTTAGATTGTCAGACGTCTCTGTTTTATGGAAAAGGTGGTTACATACAACTTCTAATGAGGCAACTGATCCATTTCATCTGGGAGAATTCACAACTTTTAGATTGGACTTGTCTATTTAGATTTAAGTTTGGATTGGTATTTTAGGAAAAAATGTAGATTTTCTTGAGTTCAGAGCAAAAAGATTCCATGCTAGCTCTCCATGCCTATGTATGGAGGCACAATATGTATGCTCATGCTTTGGCTCTAATTCTTATTGTGTTCTATATTGTTCAATGTTCAGTAATGAAATATGAGATGGATTTTCAAAAATAATAATAATAAAAAATACCCCACCCCACCAAGTTTCAGACCCCCCAAAGACATGTTGACCCCTCATCAGCCTTCTCACTTGCATAAGCAGGTAGTTTCAAGCAGTTAGGAAAAGGTGAAAATCTTGGGTAAATTTGGCAGAGTAAATACCTCAGGTCACAACATCTTATCTGAAAGGTAACCTCCATGAGTTGTTAGACGTATCTGCTTCATTGTAATATGATATATACCATGTTGGAAGGTGTTGTTTGCATGTGTTTACCAGATTTACCCATCAAAATAAAAAAAATAAAAAAATTAGTAATCATGTTTTCTTTGGAGCACAGAGGAGTGAACCAAGCACAAGTATTAAGGTTCAATAGAAAATATGGTTAGATACTCGTGATGTCCTTCAAGCCTTCCCTTCCTGGAAGCCCTCTCGCTCTTTCCAACCTTTGCCTCAGTTGCATAGATGCAGTGCCTTAGGGAAGAAACCACGAGGGCCATTGAGATTCAGACATTATATTAGTTATTAGTTACTTCCCATGTTACCAGATCCAACCATGAATAATATTCCTTGGAGAAGGAAAAGTATTTTGAACTTATGATTTGAATCATGTGGTGGGTGAAATGAAATTTTTTGGAAATTCAAACCAATCCTACAATTTTGAAACGGTTCAGAAAAATTCTAGTGATTTTGACCCACTAATCTCTAAAAAAACACTGTTTTTAATGAATTTTTTCCAAAACCCTAAACTTCTAAAGGTTAAATCCCTAAACCCCATTCATATTCAAGGTATGATCTATACTTATGTCAAGATATTCTCTCAATATTTGATATGTCAAGGTATTCTCTCTCAAGGTGTTTGATATATCATTATGGTCATGGTCTTATGTCGAGATATGATCTATCCTCACTTCACCCACACTATTACTTAGTCCTCTCTAGCCTTCAAGAAAACCACTCGATTTGTTGTTGATACAGTCATGTGGATGTGGCTCACAAAAACGTTGTTATGACTTGCTTCATGTTCATGCTGAAATGATATTTAAAATTATCAATTATAAATGATGGTTTGAACTTATCAAATTATTAGGTGCATGCATGGATATTAGTAATATGTATGAGAACTCTCTCTTTGTAACATGTAGGCCTACTCTTGTGATTCCTAAATTATTTTGATTCTCAAATATGTTTCTTATTTATTTATTATAAAAGTATTGCTATAGCTTTTTGTATTGTTGTTTCCCTACCATATGTGGATCTTAAATTTTCAAAAATATGGTGGCCATATCCATATATGTATTTGTATCCAAATCCTAGTAACTTAGGCTACTTCTAAGTGTATTGGAAACTTGTGTGAGGTTGTAATGCAAGAAAATTTGTGTTATTTACAAAATGATATCTCCAATGTGACCTGTGTATTGGAGCTATAAATTTTGGCCACATTATAAGGTATATTATATGTATTATTGTGAATCATTTCTTTGGTATATAGATGGTGAATTCATCCCCACATTTATGTTATTGATTTATATAAAAAAACATAGCCTATTGAACATATTTGTCTACCCATATAGCCTATTGAACATATTTTATACCCTCTCACTTATGCTCACTTTGAAACATAGTTTTCTTGTATTTTTACACAATATTTATTCAATCACACTGACATGGCAATCTGAACAAGCATACATGCTTTGTATTTTCATCTTTACTTATATATAACAAGGTTTATATGGCTTAAACTGCATATATAAACAGGATTTTCACACCTCCATCTCCAATTCCTACATACTGGGCCGTCACGATGGATCTCTATTCCATATGGACAACTTTCTGGAATCATGTGCCTGAGACCCTCTAAAACAGCCTTGTCCTTTAGTAGAAATGTTAATGAACAACACTATTAATTACATGTTGGTCATATTGTTAGAAACACTAGATGAAAAAATTTGTATTTCTTTTATCTGGAAGAATGACTTGTAGAATATAGAAGAATGTGCCTTTTGTTATTAGAGGTGGTGTTTTTTTTCATGCTATCATTCCTCAGTCCACCACTCAAAAACACTTCTCTTAAAGTAAAATTTTCACATGTTTCTAAGGTTTCCTACATGTATTTTAAGAGAAATAGTTATGTTTTCTAGGACCAAGCATCTGGGTTTCTTGACATCGAAAAATAAGCACCTGAATGCCAATGGAAACAATTGTGCATGAACATATAATATGCTTTCATTGTTTGGAAGCTATCTTTATATATATTTCATATGTGGCATACTTTCGTTTCATTGCCTAGAACTTATACTCTTGTTGTTTGTCCAGGTTCTAGAGACTACTGATACACTAGGAGAAGTTACCGAAAGTGTTGATTAATATGTTGATGGGTGTACAATCTCAACATGAAACTTATTTTTCATGTAAGAACAGTCTGTGATGAATTTTTAGGGTTTTCTATCTCTCAAGGTTGATTCAAAGAATGGTTGTTATAACTCACGACTAAGGATCTAAGGTTTCTCTTGCTCTTTTCTTAGTGGAGGTTGGTAAGATCTTTTAATTTTGTTGTTTGATGTTGTTATTGTGCACCTTAAGCAAATAAAGTTAGGGATTTACTTGCATCTTATCAATCTTATTTGAGGAGACTTTCCTCTTGAAGGAGATCTACATAGTAGGGCCTAGAAGTTCATTGTTTTCCTTAATTAGGCTAAGGCTACTTTGACCTATATAGGGTTATTAGTCTTTTCTCTAATTGGTAAATCTTGAAAGCCAAATTGAAAAGGGACATTAACCTTGATCTCTTATTTCCCTACGGTTAAGGAATAAACCCGTTCTCTTCTTAAATTTGATCAAAACTCTGTTGTACATATTTCAAAATTATGAAAAAAAATATTTGGAAAAACCATAAAAATGTAGAAATCATATTTAAAAAAATATCGTGAATTTTGGAATTGTGCTCCATTGGAAAAGTGTGCCCTAGTCGGTGTCTTGGTGAATTCCCAAGGGCATGTCTTTCTTGTTGTTTTATTGAAAAATATTCCATGTTTTGTGTTACCTAGGGTAGTTTTCAGATCTGGTATAACAAATATAAAAGGTACATCAATCAAATCAGCAAGCCTTGAAAACCTAAAAAGGCAAGGAAAAGGCCTAGGATTGACCCTTGGGGGGTTGGACATTTGTTGGAAAGTTTTAGGTGGGTCCACCATCTATTTTGAGGGCTGATAAGGGTTTAAACCATATCTAGTTAGTTATTTCCAGATCTAATTTACTAATTTAGTGGTTTCTCTTACCCTCTTGAGGTATGACCCTTACCCTAATCCTCGGGGTACATCTTATATGGTAAGTTGGCATTGTTTTGGATAATTTTTCATCTATTTATGAAGTGTTATTGACTGTTGTAATTTCATAAAAGAAGTAATATATTGTGGTTATCTATTCCAGAATTGATTATAAAGTACTTACTCCTACCTCCTGCTAGATGGATGGCCAAAAGGTGGTGAATCAATTCCTTAAATTGTATTTATGTACATATGATGGGTATAAGCAATCCAAGTTGTTAAAGTGGATACAGATCTGTAATGTCCCAAGAAAAATGTTAATTGTTCCCTTGGTTGACTTTGGGCATGGTTTTTCTCACAACCTTCTCCTATAATTCCTTACAATCCTACTAATTGACTGTTGTAGGTTTTCCTTCTCCAATATTGGACTTCCAGACCTTGCATGGGAGAGATTTGGATCACAAATTTTCACAAGCACTTTAATAGCCAACTGTTGTAGCTTATGGTGGAAGTAAATTGCCTTGAATATTTGTCAAACACTTTAAATGGAAACTGTTGTAGGTTTCGTGTGATTGTTTGAACAATATGGGATTATCATTATGGATTTTGACTGCATTTTTGGTGAGGTAGAGCATGATAATTGGTGGTATCTCTTAAAACTAGACAAGTAGTATTTAACATAGTGTAGTTACACAAGAAGAATAGTAGACTTGAACATGTAGTACTAAAGAAAATCAGCTTGGTTTTTATTACCACCCTCCCACAAATTTGGGATGCAAATGGATGGAACTTGTAACATGCATCTAGTTCCTTTGACCACTTTGTAGTTAGGCAAAGTACTCATGTCCCAAATGGAATGTTGAACAAGTAATTAACTGTACAAATTACTCATGTAGCAAATGCTAACAAAGTAATTAAATCTACAAAGATGTTGAAATCTGAAATCCATGTATGTTTATACTAAAATCCTAATGATTTGCATTAAAGATCCTAAATTTACAGTTCATTTTTGGCAAGAGTTGTTTTCAAGCTGGAATTTGCAAGGAACATCCTTCAAGATGCGTACAACTTTCCATCTGTAGATAGATGTCCAAACTGAGGTGGTGAATCGATTCCTTAAATTGTATTTATGCACATATGATGGGTTTAAGCAATCCAAGTGGTTAAAGTGGATACAACTCTGTAATGTCCCAAGAAAAATGTTAATTGTTCCCTTGGTTGACTTTGGGCATGGTTTTTCTCACAACCTTCTCCTATAATTCTTTATAATCCTACTAATTGAGTGTTGTAGGTTTCCCACGATTTTAACATTTGGATCCTCACGGCATATATCCAAAGGATCACTCTTTTCTTCAATGCATGCCCAATTCAGTTTATTAGAAATATCGCACAACCATTGTGATTGCATACAATCTGAATGGCTACATTACTCTTCCCCCTTCACGGTTCTAGCAGTGATGCTGTTCAATCTATTTAGCATGGCATTCATGTCTACAAGTTGGTTGTTCTCATTCAGTATTAGATCTTTGCCTCTTCCTCTGCTTTCCAAAATCAACCCTCCAATGTATGCCTTTTCCAAAAATCGTGTTAAGGTGAAAATCTATCAAGGTTACAAAATTAGCCGTGAGAAATGATGCTGCTATTACAAAAAGCTCTAAATGCTAGGGTTCTGTCTCTTCATATTAGACCTATAAGGTGTGCCACTATGTCCTGTTCATGCTCAATTGGATGCCAAAAATGGTGGTTTGAATGGTAGACAAAGTCCCCTTTCATCTTTAGATCTGGGAATGAAGTAAAGTTTGGGGCCACAATCAGAAAGGAAATTGGTTTTCATTTGGTAAAGTTGACTCAGAAAGACATTGAGTTAAGTGTTTTTCATATCCCAGATTGTAAGCAAAAGATCCATGCCAAAGATATCTCCGAGAGATCTAGGATGCTTGAGATTGCATATGGATTTAGTTCTATTGTGTCCATTCCCTAACTCATCAATTTTCTAATTCACATTTTCATTCTCATATGCTTTGGTTGAAAGAAGCATATTATATAATATGCAACAGGAAAGGATGGTCCGAGGTACCATATCCATATTGTGTTTCTTGATCTTTGTTTGTAGAAGTTTCCATGCATTCCTCAGTTTTTCAAGAGCACACCCCACAACATTCTGTGTGTAGGACAACTTGAAGTTGAAGAGTATTTGTTCATTAGTTAGTTGCCCCGAAAAAGGCACAATCAACCAGGGTAGGATTGGATAGGCATTATCCCCATTGATGCACTCTCTCGTGTCATAACCCCCAAAGGGTACCACAGGACCATTAATTCTTGCACCTTCCTCACACAGTCTGTAAAAGGAAGCACAAATTACTATCTGCAATGGGCTGAACAAGTATACTGCAATTATGTTCACGGTTATACCAATCAGTGGACGACTCCTTGTATGAAAGCTCAAGTTTAACATGGGTTGCATCTATTTCCCCACAACAATTTGGGAAGCCCAGTTTAAGGTTGAATCCCTCCTTAATATGCTCAAGTAAAGCTGCATCTGTTGGCCACTGTAGACTTCCCATAATCAAACAACTCACTGACAGTTAACATTGTCATGCCACTTGATAGGTGTAAGATGGCCATGGCTACTTGATTCTCAATTGAAAATACCATGAAGGTTGTAATGATTCCACCAATTCACTTCCTAAGGATTGACATAGCACTCCATTGGAACTTTTCCATCCCAGTCTGACATGTTCAATTCAGATGATGTAAGAATGCATTTTTTTGAAATAGAGTTTACAATAGTGATATCCATTGTTGTATCCTATTCTATATCTTCATTAGTGTATTGATTGACCTCTTTGAGTATTGTGGAGTATGGAGGAGCATTCTCAAGCAACCCTGTCATGTATTCACTCATAGTTGAATCCTGAAGTAACGAAAATGCTTGTAATGATACTTTCACCCACCACAAGCCCTTTAAATTCCTGTCTTGATTGTTGGTCCATGGTAATGGTAACTACAACACACATCCCTTGGAGATTCAGAGGCATGGAGTATGCTGGAAATGTGCATCATCAGGTTTTCCTGCAACCTAAACCAATGCTTTGTTCCACACCTAGAAGCCCTTGGGAAAATTTTGGCTTAACCATAACTTGATTTTGTAGCTCTGATTAATTCATTAATTTTAGGAAATAGACATTTTTGTCCCGTAAAGCAATTTTGATTTTCGAATCTACAGGCTACAAGTGATGGGAAGTGCAAGAGAAAGCTTCCAGCCCCAAATAAAACAAAATTGCTTTAAGGAAACATGCACCATAACAATGAACCATAAGATATTGTATCAATATCAATCAAATTTCCTAGCCCACATATTCCATGAACATCCATAAGCTAGCAGAATCACTCCTATGGCATCAACAAAATTTGAATTGTGAACCAGTGTCAAGAACCTATCTCATCCATCCACGTGTAACCCTCAATATGATGTTGGTTTCCTGCTGTCATTAGAGTTTCAGATTTGCTCCCAAGAAAACACTGAAATATCCCCATGAATGCTCAAACCTTCAAGTGTCCTCTATATCTAAACTGGTATTGAATATTATTCTATGCTCACAAGACCTTTTCATGGCTGATCCGTGCTTGTCCAAAATTCAATTAGATGCTGCCCAGGATTTGAATATTAACAAATGATATCAGCTAGGTGCCCAGAAATTCTTGCAAGGTCTGAAAAGTTTTCAAAACTTACCCCATACAAACAGGGGGTAACAGAGGGTAACCTTACTCCGTTGTCCTAAGAAAATTTACCCCACTATCTAATTGGACTCTGTAGCAAGGTCCGATGGCATTAAAGTTATTTTCAATTCAAGCTGTAACTTATTTTCAAATGTCATCTTGTTATAGGCCTTGTATATTCCATAGTTAATCAATGAGGGTACCAGGTACTTTGATTAACCATATTAGATTTGTATTTTCACCTAGTATCACAAGCAATTTTACTATCTAGTATCATCATACATTTGTGTTTATTTGTTTTGTATTACTTTAAATATTTAATCCAAAGATGTCTTACACATTTTGATGATGTGATACACTTCCCCATTGATCTCTTTCGTTCATCTATGAACATCAATATAAGTTATGTTTTGTTTTCTATAAAAATCGTTTCCCTAGTTTCTATTCTATTTTGTTGAATTTAAACTTCTCCAATATTGGGCTTCCAGACCTTGCGTGGGAGAGATTTGGCTCACAACTTTTCACAAGCACTTTACTAGCCAATTGTTGTAGCTTATGGTGGAAGCAATCTGCATTGAATCTTTGTCAAACACTTTAAATGGAAATTGTTGTAGGTTTCGTGTGACTGTTTGAACCATATGGGATTATCCTTATGGATTTGACTGCATTTTTGGTGAGGTAGAGCATGATAATTGGTGGTATCTCTTACAACTAGGAAAGTAGTATTTAACATAGTGTATTTACACAAGAAGAATAGTAGACTTGAACATGTAGTACTAAAGAAAATCAACTTGGTTTTTATTACCACCCTCCCACAAATTTGGAATGCAAATGGATGGAACTTGCAACATGCATCTAGTTCCTTTGACCACTTTGTAGTTAGGAAAACTACTCATGTCCCAAATGGATGTTGAACAAGTAATTAACTCTACAAATTACTCATGTAGCAAATGCTAACAAAGTAATTAAATCTACAAATATGTTGAAATCTGAATTCCATGTGTGTTTATACTAAAATCCTAATGATCTGCGTTAAAGATCCTAAATTTACAGTTCATTTTTGGCAAGAGTTGTTTTCAAGCTAGAATTTGCAAGGAACATCCTTCAAGATGAGTACAAATTTCCATCTGTAGATAGATGGCCAAACTGAGGTGGTGAATCGATTCCTTAAATTCTATTTATGCACATATGATGGGTATAAGCAATCCAAGTGGTTAAAGTTGATACAGCTCTGTAATGTCCCAAGCAAAATGTTAATTGTTCCCTTTGTTGACTTTGGGCATGGTTTTTCTCACAACCTTTTCCTATAATTCCTTACAATCCTACTAATTGACTACTGTAGGTTTTCCTTCTCTAATAGTAGGCTTCTAGACCTTGCATGGGAGAGATTTGGCTCACAAATTTTCACAAGCACTTTACTAGCCAACTGTTGTAGCTTATGGTGTAAGCAATCTGCATTGAATAATTGGCAAACACTTTAAATGGAAACTGTTGTAGGTTTCGTGTGACTATTTGACCCATATGGGATTATCATTATGGATTTTGACTACATTTTTGGTGAGATAGAGCATGATAATTGTTGGTATCTCTTACATCTAGACAAGTAGTATTTAACATAGTGTAGTTACACAAGAAGAATAGTAGACTTGACCATGTAGTACTAAAGAAAATCAGCTTGGTTTTTATTACCACCCTCCCACAAATTTGGAATGCAAATGGATGGAACTTGGAACATGCATCTAGTTCCTTTGACCACTTTGTAGTTAGGCAAAGTACTCATGTAGAAAATGCTAACAAAGTAATTAAATCTACAAAGATGTTGAAATATGAATTCCATGTGTGTTTATACTAAAATCATAATGATTTGCGTTAAATACCCTATATTTAGAGTTCATTTTTGGAAATAGTTTTTTTTAAGCTGGAATTTGCAAGGAACATCCTTCAAGATGAGTACAACTTTCCATCTGTAGATAGATGGCCAAAATGAGGTGGTGAATTGATTCCTTAAATTGTATTTATGCACATATGATGGGTATAAGCAATCCAAGTGGTTAAAGTGGATACAGCTCTGTAATGTCCCAATCAAAATGTTAATTGTTCCCTTGGTTGACTTTGGGCATGGTTTTTCTCACAACCTTCTCCTATAATTCCTTACAATCCTACTAATTGAATGATGTAGGTTTTCCTTCTCCAATATTAGGCTTCCATACCTTGTGTGGGAGAGATTTGTCTCACAACTTTTCACAAGAACTTTACTAGCCAACTACTGTAGCTTATGGTGGAAGCAATCTGCCTTGAATCTTTGTCAAACACTTTAAATGGAAACTGTTGTAGGTTTCGTGTGACTATTTGAACCATATGGGATTATCATTATGGATTTTGACTGAATTTTTTGTGAGGTAGAGCATGGTAATTGGTGGTATCTCTTACAATTAGACAAGTAGTATCTAACATTGTATAGTTACACAAGAAGAATAGTACACTTGAACATGTAGTACTAAAGAAAATCAGCTTGGTTTTTATTACCACCCTCACACAAATTTGGAATGCAAATGGATGGAACTTGCAACATGCATCTAGTTCCTTTGACCACTTTGTAGTTAGGCAAAGTACTCATGTTGTAAATGGAATGTTGAGCAAGTAATTAACTCTACGAATTACTCATGTAGCAAATCCTAACAAAGATATTGAAATCTGAATTCCATGTGTGTTTATACTAAAATCCTAATGAGGAATAAACATATTTGTAATGGAATTTGAATGAATGGTAAAGTATTGCTTGGTTTTGTAGTTTTGAATTATACATGTTGGTCTATAATCTCACACCTTTTGTCTCAATTGGTATGGTTTTGATTCCACTATGTTAAATTCCTTAATGTTTTGAAGCATTATTAAATAAAGTGGATCAAACTTTTAGCATATCCTTATTATACTACCGTTGATTAAGTTTAGATAAGATAACCTTAGTTTTTTTTAAAATAAAATCATATTAGTTGAACTTTCACAAAAGATAGACTAGACAACTTTCATAGTTTTGTTTTGATTTAGAAAGAATCGTGTTAATTTCGACTTTCACTTGAGATGGTAAAGTCCAAGTTCAATGTTTCTTCAATAACTCTAAAAGTAGTTAGCATATATTTGAAGAAGAATTTGGCCTAAACATTGTATTGTCTTGTAAAGCATAATTTATTTTATTCATTCTAGATGTTTTCACGGGCCATTCTAAGTTGATACTCATACAGGTAGGCTTGTTCTCTTCTCAAGTTACATGGGTCAGCTAATGGAATTTTAGGGTTTGGTTCCTTGCCTCTATGTCTTCCTCTATTGTGATATGAAAATGTATGGTGTACATGTGTGTGCATGCATGGTTGCGGATACAATATGTGTGGTTACTATATGTTGATGAGATGATGTTTATATTCATGGTTGGAAAACTCATGAGAATGCATAAATGATCACACTAATATTTTTAATATAACACAGAATATGCATTATATAACATAGAATATGCATTATGTAATGAAATTGTTACTAATGTTTTAAATTTATTATTTCTTGGTATTTGTAGAAAAACGGTGAACGTGATGAAGCTGTTGATACTGATTATGTTTCCACCGATGTACCTGAGAAAGATATCACTAATAATGATACAGTTGGATCAAATGAAAATGATGATGGATATGATGTTAGGATAGATGATGAGGATGGGGATGATGATGATGGTAGCCATTGATGCTTCTATTGAGATTGTGGATGTTTTTTGCTTTCTCCATGCTACTAGACACATATTGTTTTTTTTTGTGATTATCCAAGTTCATATTACATTTTGGGTCATTTTGATTTGTATGAAAATTCATGTTGGCATATAAACTTGGATTACTGTTGATAAATTTTGATTTTTAATATTTATTGTGATATTGATATTTTCACTATATATTGTTCACTTGTTCTTTTAACCTTAATACAATTATCTGTATTATAGATTATTGATGTGATGATGTTTTATAATTTCACTTATTTTGACTGAAAAATACTGTCGATGTTATCATTATTATATTTTAAATTTATATATATCGGAAGTTGTTGATGACCTTTTAATAGAAAATTATTATTACTATTTTGGATAAATGTTGCATGTTTCTCTTAAATTTATTCATAAATGCCATGCAATTAATCTCAATAATTGTATCTACAATTAAATTGAATGATTCATTATGTTATTTAAGAACTATGAAGTAAATGATAAATGAGAACCATTGAAATAATAAAAAATTATAATAATTTGATATAATAAAAATAATAGCACACAATTGGATATGGTTGTAGGTGTTAAATAACAAGTCTATTGTGGTGCTAACAAGGAAGCAAAAACATGAGCTAAAACGGAATCCCACTATGTTCTACATCTAGAAGCAACATTGGTTGCAAAACTTGGTGCTAAAACGTGGTGCAAAATGGAATGCTAAAGTGGTAGAAAAAATGGATGCAAATATGGTGCTAACAAGGATACAATTTAGGAAGAAAAAGCGGATGCTCTCTAGGGAAGCAATAACATATGCTCTATAGGAAGCAAAATAAGACGTTATTTAGGAAGAAAAGTTGGACATTAATTTGGAAGTAAAACATGGTGCAAAATGAGATGTTATTTAGGAAGCAAAGTTGGACGTTATTTTGGAGGCAAAGTTGGACGTTATTTAGGAAGCAAAGTTGGATGTTATTTTGGAAGTAAAACATGGAAGCAAAATAGGATGTTATTTAGGAAGCAAAGTTGGACATTATTTTGGAAGTAAAACATGGTGCAAAATGGGATGCTAAAGTGGTAGAAAAAATGGATGCAATATTAGATGCAAATATGTTACTAAATGGGATGCCATTTAGGAAGAAAAAGTGGACACTCTCTAGGAAGCAATAACGGGCGCTCTATAGGAAGAAAAATAGGACGTTATTTAGGAAGAAAACTTGGACGTTATTTTGGAAGCAAAAAAATAGACGCTATTTTGGATGCCATAAAGGATGCTATCTAGGACGCAAACAAGGACGCTTTTTGAGACGCTTTAAGTTTTGTCCATGACACGTCCCATTTAGCATCTAGTTTAACCACTCAATCTAAAAACAAATTACACTAAAAAGGGACGCTAAATGGGATGCTAATTCCAGGATTTGTTGTAGTGGTCTGATGCTGGACAACGGACAGAAGATCATGAGAGATGCCATGCCTTGAAGGAAGGCCTCACTCAGTCAAAAGCTTACTTGATTGCTTCTGGAGCATCCAACCACATGGTTTCCTCCAAGGAATCCTTCTCCACTCTCACTCTATCAGAAGGACCTAACATTCACATGGGAAATGACTCCCAAATCAAAGCTGCTGGGAGAGCTTCTATTAAAATCCAGCATGGTGAGTTCAAGAATCTTCTCTATGTGCCAAAGCAAGTTGTATTTGGTCCTGGCTTAGTGGAGATCTCAGATATCTCAACTAGGAAGATTATAGCGAAGGATGTTGCAAACCATGCCTCTAAGGCATATGAATTATCACAATTTTTCCATACTCAGCTCCAACACAATCTCAACAACCATTTGAAAGGGGAGGTATAAACTCTCTTTCAACTCCATTTGCACATAATGATATGTTGTCTAAGATTTCAATTTCAGAAGATGAGGAACAAGATCATCATGATCTTGATATTGAAATTTTACCTCAAGATGATCCATATCCATATCCAGCTCCTATTCCGAATCAGAAGCCTAAATAGGTTTCAAAAATCTCATTGAAGCAGTTGGGAATGATGTTGGGGATCCAGATGATAGAAGAAAAACGAGGTCCCAGTATCAGAAGGAATGTGTTGCACTCTCTCACATAGCTTCGCTACCTATAGAGTGGTGCAACAAACTTCCACATAGATGCTACTTGATGCTAGTGAATGATCCACAATTGGGCCCACTGAAGAAAAAAATGGATCATTCCATTCCTCCTCCAAAAAGAAGAGACAAAGGAAACATTCAACAGATTGAAAGAAGATGGAAAGGTTCACATACACAACCCCAGGATGTTGATGTACAGAAGAACCATGATTCTGCATGGTTGCTCCACAGAGATGCAAATTGCAGCAAAAGTTTACAAGTTTTTTCCCAAAGAGGAAAATTTCCTCTCAAGTATAGCTTGTTTTCCTGATTCATTGCTTATTTTGAGGGGGGGGTTTCCCATGAGGTTTTCCCCATTTCCCTTAGTTTATTAAGCAACTTTTAATTCTTTTAGATTGTATGGGTGACTTTTGGCCTAGTTGCCAGGGCCTAAAGTTGTCCAAGTTGGGATTAAGGGGTGGTGTTAGTATTAAATAATCCTCCCTTGTCCATATATAGTCTATTTGATCATTTTTCCTAGCTTAGGGTGACATTATTACTGTACTGGAGTATGGGAAATACATATAGAGGTTAACTGCCACTTACTGCATGTCTATGCATGAGTTTAGGTGCCTTTGAGACCAATCCATACATTATAGGAGCCACCCTGAATGCCACCAACAACCTCCATCAGTTGGTCATGGTTGGTAAGCAGTGATGTTGAGTTAGTCTCCAGTTACATTCAGTTAGATCACTCCCAGTTATTTTAGCGCCAGTTGTACATGGATGCATGGGGAAGTGGCGCCTTTTTCCACCTATCTCATAAGTTTAACTGATTGTCAGACTAATTTAGGCATCGGGAGTTAGACTAGTGGCTCCCATGTAGTGAATTAGACACTCCTAGTTAGCTATTCAGTTGGTAGATTCAAATCTTATCCACGTGCTTCGAATTCTCCTAATTGTAGTTCATCACTGTATTACTGATGAATTAATGAAGATTAATGTTATAATTTATTGATCAATTCTTATCAGATTTGTCTCAAATTTGTCTTGTTCAGTGTACATTGTTCTTATTATTCCACTACAAAATTCTACCTTTCAATTGCACTCATTTCCTATAGATTAATGGTTCAATAATTCAAACAAAACCTACTGAAATGGGAACGTCGTCGAGTCTATGGTGCCAACAACAAGGCCCGCATCACAATGGACGCAGCCAACCAGAGCCGAGAGAAATGTATTTTCTTTTAACCCAGAAAAATAAGTTGAAAGCCCATTTATGTTAACCTTTGGACATCAACAAATGCATGCATATTTCCTACTAGAACCCCTCCCGATCCTTAAAAGGATGTCATGAACATAATAAGACAACGACAAGGAGTTTTCGCGGAATATGAAGAGATCAAAATACTTCTATTTAATCAAATTTTGTTTAGGTTAAATTATTGAAGAAGTATGATACTATATCAATTTTTCGTAATAAACATAAATATAAGAAAAAATGACAGATGCCCCCTTTGTGTTTGGGTCTCATGATGGATGCTGATGTAGCTATCATCCTTCTAATCAATTATATGTATGTAAGTTCCCTCCTTTGGGTAGGAACCTCAAATGCCCTTTGATTCTTTCTGAATATCAAGGACACCCTTTTTTCTACTGAAAAAAATAAAAATGACAGAGGCATAGAAAACTTCTAATAAATGTGCTTATAACACCGAAAACATGTCCTTCAATTTTTTTTTTTTAAGAAATATAAAGTACCAATTTTTTTGGGAAAAAGAAATTTACATTATATAAAATTCTAACCACCCAATCTTAATGGGCATGGCATGGTTTTTCTTATAAATACTATATTCATTTTTAATTATTGTAATGATTTTTTTATTTTAATTTATCAATTATAAAAAATGTAAATGGACATGGCGTGGTTTTTCTTATAAATATTACATTTATTATTATTTTTCATTATTGTAATGAATTGTTTTTTAATTTATCAATTTTAAAAAAATTGATTATAAACTTGGTATTATAGTGTTAGTTATTATGTCAATTTATTCTATATATATATAATTAGTAATATTTTCATTTTATATTATAGTTATAAAAATTACATTTTTCATTATTTTGATATTTTTTAATTTATTAATTTTTAAATATAAAGGTAGTATTATAGTGTAAGTTATTATGTCAATTTATTGGAAATACTATTTTTTTATATTTTATAGTTTTATGTTTTTATTTTTTTAAATAGGATGTTTATTGAAATTTTTGTTTCTAAATTTTAAAAAATATATTTATTTTCCTATTTTAAATTATTATGATGATTTTTTTTAATTTTAATAAATATAAAAAAAACATTGATAAAGACATATACCAAACTGTTAATGTGTAGAATAGTACGTAAGGCCATGATCTTAAAAAAATATTCTTATTATTAATTATATATATTTAGTATATTTATAAACATAAAGATAAAAATATGTAAGTATTTTATAAAACAAGAAATAAATATTGATTCATTCTAGAATTTTTTTCCATCTTTAAATCTTTCGCTTTAATTTATGAAGTCTTTTTGAAATTAGTATATTCAAGTGACATAGACACATCTACTGTATATTATCTAGCAAATCTAAACACAACTGTAAGAAATTCATGCTTCAACATACATACAGTTGAACAATATGAAGCAAAGGAAAACTGTAAGAAATTCATGCTTCAACATACATACAGTTGAACAATATGAAGCAAAGGAAAACTATTGAGTTTTGACTTGGAGTCGTCTTAAGTGAAAAAGAAGAAAGAATGGAATGAAATTCCAATGTTGGGTATCCCGAATATGCAGCAACAGTCAAACAACCCTAACCTGAACCTGATTGAACCTCTCGATCTCACCTTTAGCTGCCGCGTGTTCATAATGAGGCACACAGGCAGTCTAAGATCAGATAATATATATGAATCAGCAGTACTCCATTGAAATTTCACATAGTTTGCGTTGAATATACCTCCAATTAACAGAGAGAATGAAACGTGATAATGGACTCACTCTCACTGCGTTACAAATATTCCAGGCTTCGTATGGATATAATGTCGTATTAATTATACCAAGAACCCTCTAAACAAATGCTTTTGATCTCAGATCTTGCATGAGAAGCAGAGCAAGATATATAGCCAAAGACAACCAGCCCACTTCCATGCGTGGCGACTGTTGCTTCGATTCGACAATACACGAACGAACGCAGCAGCTGCAGGGATGTTGGCAAGTCATCCTTGGCTACATAAAATGCTCTGCTCTCCCATCCAAGCAAAGCCCAAAGATGAAGCTGGAACTGAAACCTGCAAGCCCTAGATGATATTGCTGGTGATGATAAGATTGAGATTTGAATACACACGCTGGCTCAATTTATTTATTGTGTTGCTGGCACTAACATCATTGCAATTGATTTCCACAATATCACGAATCCCAAGTCTGTTTGGAGCCCGAACTTAATGTGTAGATTGGTCCAATGCCCTTCAAGATTCGTTGCCTGTGTCAGAAAATGCAAAGTGTTGTAAGAGTTCACTCCGATCGAATGATAAAGAAAGTAGGACTGCTAAATTTTGTGAGATTTCAGAACTAATACTAAAATGAATTAACCAGTTTTTAATTGAAGTTTTGAAATAGTTGCTTGACAAGGTTTGAAGAGTGAAGTTTCATTTTAATTGAAGTTTTGAAATAGTTGTTTGACAAGGTTTTGAAGAGTGAAGTTTAATTTAATCGATATGGAATGATGGCTCCAAGTTAAACTCCATTCAATTTGAGAAAGTCTTAAGCAAAATGTGGGGATCAACAAAATGTGGGATCAATAATGAGCATGTTGCTTAGGCTTTAATGAGAGAGATTAAGTAACAGATAGTTTAATTAGTTTCATCTCAAGTAGCTTGAAATCCAATCTTATCTGCAGTAACTTCTGTAGCATTAAAACCACAAAATATTATGAAATTAGGTTAAAAAATATGTTCAAAGAGAAAATAGGTTAAAAAATGTAAAGGGATTAAGCCAAGTTGTCTCTATTAGGTTAAAAAAATGTGGCCATCAATAATCAACCTGCTCCTTAAGCTTTAATGAAAAAGCTATTAAACAACAAATAATTTGATCAATTTAATCTCAAGCAACTTGAAATCCAATCTTATGCTCAAACAACTGTGCCTCATTAAAGCCACCAAATATTATGAAATTAGGACAACAAAAAATATGTTCAAAAAGAGATTAGGTTAAAAAAATGTGGAGGGATTAGGTCAAGCGGTCTCTATTTGCAAGTTATTGGAAGGGTCCCACTCTTATCCATGTACTGCTGCTGCCGTTTTAGTGTTGTGTGGAGTGGCCAGTTGCTAGTGGCTATCCCTCACTTCCTAGCAGACGAGAGCTTTACAGCATGATATTCTGGCAGACGCACAATTTAAAATGGAAGTGACAGTAGTATATTTCCATTATAGAACAAACGTGTCCCTAGCATAGTTGAGTCTCTGGTTGTATTTCCAAAACAGCGTCACTGATGGGATTATTATTACTGAAAAATCCTGATAAAAAATGTAGTGTAGAATCCTAAGTCACTTGTTTATTATATAGAACGTACACATTCACATGTGATTTGTATAACCATCACTTGATTCTGAATAGTTATTTTAATCTTCAGATATTATCCATTGAATTCTTAATTGTTAAGTCTAATAATATTCAGATAGTATTCAATGAAATTTGACTGTCGTACATTTAAACTATAAACAGAAGTGTACGATCAAATAATTGAACAATGTGCAAACTGCGTCAACTTTCTAGGCATCTTTACAGAGCATATATTTTATACTTCCATATCCAAACTCCAAGACCATGCAATGAATCTCAGGTTACAATAACCCAAGAAGATAACTAAAGGAATTTGTTTACACACTAGAGATAGACATTTTGGGAGTTGTCTTCACAAGAATTATTGCACTCTCTTTATAGCATCCACTGCTCCTCTTATAAATAGAAAGGTTTTGAAGATAGAGTTTTACAAAATATATTTAAATTGTAAGGGTAGTTATATTTGTTTTGGTGGAGAGAGTAATAACCATTCTTTTTTTATTTTAACTATTCCTTCCCTAAATACCACCTCCCCCTAAAATGCTACGCCACAAAGTAAACACACTGGAGATACCTTTACTGTGAGGTAATACCATGAACCAAGCATTTTCTTCTTCGGGTGTAGTTGGCTTCACATACCGAATAATGACCTCCGGGTTAGGTCGGGTAGTTTGATAACCCATCTTATTAGGCGAGACGAACCCACCCACACACAGACCAGCCCAACAACCACCTGTTCTCTCTTCATGATACGCAGCATTCTTTACTCTCAATGGCAGTAACCACTATTTCTGAATGAACCGGCTGTAGTAGGGGAATCCTCACTGTAGAAGCGCAATGTCATTCTATAGCGATAGAAAATGTTATTATATACATTAAAATATATTTTAAATTTTAAATTTTCAAGAATCATCTATTATAATTTAGTTATCAAATACTCAAGATTGTTTATTGAAATTGGAAGTTAATAGTTAATATAAGAATGAAACTTTTAAGTAGAATTAGTATCTCTCATGTAGCTCATGTAGCTTAGGTATTTGAAAGGAATAATTATTACCTTCCCTATTCCCCATCTAGGTTCAATTATTTGTTAAGCCTTCATCTATGATTAAATAGATTATTTAATCTAGTCATACCTTGATTATGAGGAATATAATAGGATTTTATATTTAATAAAATTAAGTTGTATTTTAATTTTTAATAATTTATTAATTCTTAATATAAGAGTGAAACTAAAATAATAATATAGCTAATAAACACATTTATAAATATATAAATTATAATAAGATGGTTCATAAACTTTTCACTTTTTAGTTGTTTGCTTTTATTAAAATGAGCAAGGTTTCTCTCAACTTTAAAACACAATTAAAAAATTTAAAACATAATTAAAAAATTCTCAAAAAAATTATTATATAAACTATTTCAAACAAAAACAAAATTATATCAAATTCATTATCCCCTTAAAAATATTATGATCAGAATTTAACTACATTACATATGCAACCAATCCTCTATTTGTATGAAGGGTGCAATTGTTAATGCTTCAAAGTGGTGTGTAAGATTTGTGTTAATGGCGAGCCAAAAACAAATTTATGGGGCCACCAGTGGAGAAAAAAAAGTCTCATGAATAAATCTATTAAAGAAAGCGAGGTTTACCTGATTTTTCAACCTTTATTCAAGCCTCTCATTTGAAATATTAATATAATATAAAAAAATATTTGTGTGACACATTAATTTAAAACCATACATAAGAAAACCTTGGGCAATTATTTTTCAGAGTGGATTATGGTATGAGTGATGGTAAAGTGTTATAGATTGAGGTTTACTCAATCAATAAATAAGAAATGAGCTGGAGATATACCGAATTGCAAAGGGTTTTAGTTTTATGCAAAAGAACTCACAACCCACACAATGGCCTATTAATAAAACCAAAACCATTTCATTATGAAACCAAAAGCATCTCATCATGGTTATTAAGGGAAGATTTGAATTGAGTAAGTCAAACACGTGACCTTAAGGTGTTTGACCTTAAAGGAAGTTTAGGTGGTTCAACATCCCATGAGAATAAAAGACATGATAATGCTAAGGGAGTAATTAATATGTGGGCTGATGCACAATCATGGAATCCTTTAAAGACACTTTAGATGCCACATAATACTGGAAAAAACCTGGAAACTCTGACTTTAGGTGACAATTAGGGGTACTTCCCTAACTTATTTGAAGATGAAGTAAAAAGACAAAAGATAGGTAATTGAATCAAATGTCATAATATATAGCATTTATGCAGCCAAAATGTGTGTAAATGATTATAAAATTAGTTTCTGTGAAATTGGGTTTTCAAATTTTCAGCACATCTTAACATATGTGTTTGTGCAGGTGCAACAATATCTGAGGTAAAAGATTTCAATTTGGGATAAAATCTTGCAGACATATAAATGACATATGGGCCTAGTGCAACATTATTTATTTAGAATTTTTCATGAATTATTTTATTATTATTATTAATTATTGAAGTCACAAAAGCTTGAAATGAAAATGTTATGTGCAGGTGCAACACTTTAGGGGAAAAAAATTAATGAAATCCTTGATTTCTATATATATAAGATCGTAAAGCTTGCTCTCGT